>CM053588.1:198409-217197 GCA_028646515.1 Pseudochirops corinnae
CTTCCCTTCCTCTCTCCCTCCCTCCTTCCCTCCCTTTTTCCTCCCTTTGCTGTATACTGCCTGTCAGGGTGTTCTGGATGGCCATGCGAGATGTTACATTCCCGAGAAGGTGCCACCCTACATCGAGAAGAGGGAGTTTGCTCATTTAGCACTTTAGTCCTTGTCGCTATCCCACAATGCAGTAAAATTCCAGGACATTTACACACCAATTTGCACTGACTTCCTAACTGATGGGCACCTACTTTGTTTCCAGTTTTCGCTAACAAAAAATGCTGCTGCGGCTACTTTGGAGAGGCCCTCTCTTTGGCAGCCTGTTAACGAATACGTCTGCTTTCCCATAGACCCTCTAACATTGCCCATTTCCATCTTTTGGCATCTTTGCTGGTTTGCTTCTCCAGCACATTTTTATCCCAGGGAAATCAAGTGAAAATACCTCCCATGGGCAGCTTGAAGTGACCGAGGCTGGCAGCCCAAGTGGAAGGGCTGTGTACCAGCTCCTGGCATTGCATTCTCTGCCTCCTGCCTATTTTCTTGGAGCAGCATGGGAGAGGACCCTCATTTGAGGTTGGGCTTGTAGGTGAAAACTTAATGGAGTCATTTTCTAGGATGGTATTTTCTTTCCTTCAAATGGTGAACAGGGAGCATTGGAGTTAAGGCAGCTGAGTTCTGCTTCTGAAATGGGGCTTCTGGTCTTTTCAGGCGGAAGCTGGCTCAGTTACAAGTGGCCTACCACCAGCTCTTTCAGGAGTATGACAACCACATCAAGAACAGCCAGGCAAGCAGTGAGCGCAGTAGGGTGAGTACACACACAGTCAGCTGCTCTTCCCATTGCTCAGGCCCATGCTCCCCTGGCCTTCTCCAGCTTTAGTGCCTTAAAAATGCCACACCAGAAAGGGGCCTCCCCACGCCCCAGGGCCCCTCTTCACTGGCATGCGAGGGTACCCATTCATCCAATGTGTTCACATACAGCAGCTTATGGGAACCTTTGATCCCAGCTTGGCTTGCTTTCTGTTGGAAAGCTGTCCAACATTGCTGTCGGAGCCTTGATCTCCATTGTGGTCAGTGATGCAGTGATTCTCCTTCCTGAGAGACATGGGGTAGGGTGGGGGGGAGTGGGGGGTAAGACGTTGACGTGTGATTCCAGACAAGTCGCTTCACTGCTCCAAACTGCATTCTGTCATCTGAGAAACTGAGCAAAATGCTAGCACAGGTGCCGTAGGGCTAAGTAAGAGCAACATTTTGGGAGTGGTGGTGGAAGGGACTGCAACATGCCTTCTTTCCATTCTCATTTGAGTCTCACACCAACTTGGGAAGAAGTTATTCTCATTCCCATTTTGTAGAAGACCAAGTGGAAGCCCAGAGAGGCAGTCATTCAGTGAACATTTATTAAGTGTCTACTATATACATCTCTGTGGAAAGTGCTGTCTCCGATTCTCAGTGCTGGGACTTTATCTGGGGAAGAATGTGGGAAGAGTTCAACTCTAGGAACAGTGCTAAAAGCAGAAATGAAGATGATCTGTAAGGGCTTGAGAACACGGAGGCTCTGCACCTGTTTTAGGAGCTTCCCACAGCTTGTTTCCAGAAAACAGAATGTATAATGCTGTTCTCACGTACTGTAATATAATCTGGGATGGTATTACAGAATGTCCCCCAAATTGAACACACAAGTTTTAGACCAGCAAAGACTTTTGGGATACCCAGTCTAATAAAGTTTTTTTAAAAATGGAGGTCTCTTCAGGATGAAAAAAGGACTAATGTGGGAAGGAGTGGGTCAGTGGATCCTGGACCCTCATAGGGCATTCCCCACCTGAGAAGAAAGCCCTGTACAATGCTGGGCTCACTGCTTGACTAGCCATATCACATTGCTGAGGGCCACCCTTCAACCTGAGGAGTGAATGATGAATGAATGAACTTACTGTGAGTGCTTATTATTTGTCTAGCACTGTGCTAAATGCTGGGATAGAAGTAGGAAAGCAGATAGTCACTACCCTCAAGGACTTTATATTCTAATGGCAAAGATAAGCCTGGCTAGGGGGAGAAAGGGCAGCTCTAGACATCAGGACATTTTTTTCTTACTTTGAGCCAAACTACATAGAAAATGAAGTATTATGTGGGGAAAGTGGGTTGGCTTTTGGATTTGAATCCTGGTACTCCCTGTGACCAGGGTACATCATGTCGCCCTGAGCCTGTTTTCCTCATTAGACTTTGAGAAGCTCTATGATGTACTGAAACGTGAGCTGTTATTATTGCTCCTTCTCTCGTGTGTCAGTCACTAAGAATCTATGAAGCACCTACTGTGTTCTAAGCATGAAGGCTACCCAGAAGGGCAAAAGACAGTCCCTGCTCTCAAGGAGCTGCTAGTCTAAAGGTAGACCTGCAGGTTCCTGGAGAATGTTCGGGCTCCCTGAGTTTGCTGAATGTTGCCAGGGGCCGTACTTCACTTCATCCATGACTGGCATGCTTCCCTTCCATTCTGCTTCTCTTCCTCTGCATGTGCTTGGACGAATGAATGTGCTCCCTGCCCTGTGGCAGCCAGGGCCAACCCCAGTGCTTGCCCTCAGTCTGGTCTGACGGGCCGCTGGGTTGGGGGGGGCTGCTGTGTCATCGTCAGACCCCTCAGCTGTTTTTTCACAGCAACCATCGTCTGTTCGGGCCTTCCTCAGCTTGTATTTGTGCAGTGAATATTTGGGGGCTTTCTGTTTTATTCCTGTCAAAGATGGCCAGTGTTGAGAATGTTCAGATTATCTCATCAGACTCTTCAGTCTTCATCTCAGCTTGCTTTCCTGCAAGTCTGAGGAGCCTAGATTTAGAGTTGTCCCAGGGTTCGTCTCATCCAGATTTTCCTCGTTTTATGGATGACAAAACTTAACACAGAGAAGGGGCCTGACTTGCCCAAGGTCACATCTAGTAGGTGGCAGAGTTAGAACATGGGAAGTCTTCACACAGAAATAATGCTCTAAGCAGAGGTCCAGTTTTCTAGTAGTGTTGGCCAGATCATGGGCTGGCCAGGGACATAGTGTGAGTAAGTACCCTTGAGAAGAAACTATGAAAGGGTGCAGAGAGGATTTCCAGAAGTGCCTGGAGTCATAGTTGGGATTACAAGCCCTCCCCCTCATCCCCCAAAGCCCAGGGAATTGGGAGAGGAGGGATATAAATGGGGTGTGACCAGAATAAAACAGACTGCTTCTCTTTGTGTGACTCCTGCCCTTTCTTTGAAATAAGTTCCCAAAGGAGAGTTAATGTCCTTCCTACAGTGCTCTAGAACTGGAGGTTGTTCAGTCATTTCAGTCATATCTGACTTTTCTGTGTCCCCATTTGGGATTTTCTTAGCAAAGATACTGAACTGGTTTGCCATTTCCTTCTCCAGCTCATTTTACAGATCAGGAAACTGAGGCAAACAAGGTTAAGTGACTGGTTCAGGGTCACACAGCTAGTAAGTGTCTGAGGCTGGATTTGAACTCAGGTCTTCCTGACTTCAGGCTCTATTCACTGCTGCCACTATTGCCACCAAGCTGCCCTAAAGGGACACATGCTCTGGTGTGTTTGTTACAAAGATAGTCTCATTGCTACTGTGGAGAAAGCTGCAGACAGTGTGATAGTATTCCTTGGTATACTTCAGGGTTTGCTGAATGTGACAGGTCATCCTGAGGACTCAGTATGTTCTCTTGACTTCTCTTTAGGGAATGGATCTTCAGTTGGAAGACCTTAACCAGCAGTTGCAACAGGCAGAAGAGGCCCTGGTAGCCAAACAAGAATTGATTGACAAACTCAAGGAGGAGGCTGAACAACATAAGACAGTGATGGAGACGATCCCAGTCCTGAAGGCACAGGTCAGAAGCTCCTGTCTGTCATAGGACAGCCAGGCAGCAGAGAGGTGTTTTCTGGTGGCTTGGAGGGGCCCTCTTCAAGATTCTGTTAGCAGGGCCCAAGCCCAGGCAGCTCCCATGGAGTGGGGCCTGGACTCACAGCCCTGGCTCCAGACCAGTCTAAGTTCCAAGAGGCACCTCACTGGGATGGGCTTGAGTGGATGTGGGAGGTTATCTAGACTGCTCAGAAGACCCCATTCTTCTGCCTCCAGGCTGATATCTACAAGGCTGACTTCCAGGCAGAGAGGCAAGCTCGGGAGAAACTGGCAGAGCGGAAGGAACTTCTGCAGGATCAGCTAGAGCAGCTCCAGAGGGAGTACAACAAACTGAGGGCCGATTCAAAAGAAACCAGCCGGTAAGTGACCTGGCTTGGCCGGAGCAGAATCAGGAGAGGCCCCAGCAAAGGCCTTTCTGCCCGTCTCTCATGCCCATTTGGCTACTCTGACAAATCTACAAGGAAATGGGCTTGAGGAAGCAGAATACCTCATTAAGCATAGCTGGTTGGTTTCAGTTTGGGTCTAGGCCAGGGCTGGCCAACATCCAGCTGGATGAAAAGAGTTGGCCTTCCAGCAAGTTTGCAAAGGAATTATAACCCCATTGGCTTCTTTGACAGAGAAAACAGATGGCGAAGTAGAAACAGGAGAGAAATGATTTCCCAACCTTGGGGTGGGGTGGGAGGAACACAACTGCATAAGCATAGTTTGTTTGCTTTCAAAGTATTGAAGATATGAGAAAACGGCACGTAGAGAACGCCCAGCCAGCTTTGCCCCAGCCAGGTAAGCCTCAAGTCTCTATGTCCTTTAGCCAAAGATGTTGTGATTGTATAAGATTTGGGGTGGGAAGGTTCCCTATTCACAGCTTAGCAAGGGAAATTAGCCACTTGGGCTGCCTTACTCTTGGTGCTAATGGTGCTGCACCTGCAGGGCCCACTCTAATCAATCTGGGAATCCTTTCTCACCGTGCACCTGTGGGAATTCGAATGCTGCACTGGGAGGCAGTTCCCCATCCACCTTGCCATCCACTTGGGTCAGGGACTAGCTACTTAGCACAAAAAGTTTGGGGACCCATGTTGTAAGAATGCTTGAGTCAATTTCCCCTTTTGCTGTCATTTCCCTAAGACTCCAGACGTGTGTGTGACTTGGTGGTGATCACTAATGGGTGTTTTCTTCTCTTAGTTCATCTCGTCAATCATCACCTCTCCTTTCATCTCGTCCCACCAGGCCAGAGGAGAAGTCTTCCAGATGAACAGCCAGATTTTTGTTGTCCAAAATGCCAGTATCAGGCCCCAGATATTGACACTTTGCAGATACATGTCATGGAATGTATTGAGTGATGCTTTGCCCACACAGGGATGGGGCCTAGCATAACCAAACCCACCCTGCCTTACCCCATGCTTGTTTTTGCTACTTGCCCAGCCCTTGATGATAAAACATGAGCCATCTCCATTTGATTGTAAGTTTCGAAGAGATGGTGAGATGGCCCTCCTTCATTTAGTTTGCTCTTTGCCTGACCTGGCTTGCTGCACCTCAGATTATGTTCAGTCCTTTCTGGAGCAGGAGCATTAGAGGATTGAAGACTGGAAGTCATCCAGTCTCCTCCTCCCCCTCCTTTTACAGAGCAGAAACTGAGGCCCATGGCCTCAAGTTACATCACCATCAGAGATAGCATTTAAATCCAGGTCCGTTGACTCCAGCCTGCACTGCCTCCCAACTTTGCCACCTTTCTGTTGGAAGGGAGAGGCAGCTGCAGCAGGGCAGGGGATGCTACTGCCTGCCCCTTCTTGGTTGTTCTTGCTGTGGGCAGGGAGGGCAATCTGAGTATTAAGGTGCAGCTGGGGCCAGTCTATACTAGGCGCCATTGCTCTGGAGCTTTTTTTGACCCAGGTTTTACATGCTCTCTTGAACCCTTTAATGCTCTTGAAGCTTAGGTATTATATGTTTTCCCATTTGACACATGGGGCCACAAGTCCAGAAGTGAAGAGACTTGAGGACCTCACACTTGGACCCAGGTTCTCCTGACTTAGGTCCAGTATTCTAGCACACATGCCTTCCCTTGTGGAGATGAATCAGTTATGCTTTAGTCCATGCTTGGGAAACCTATGCAACCAAAGATTTCCATCTGGGGTTCCGGAGTCTAGCACTTTTGTTTATGTTGGCCCAGATGAACTCACTGGTTTTGTGTTGTTCTTGCTGCATTCAGACTTTCGTAATGTGCCTCCTGATTGTACTAGTAACTACTGCAGTTACTGAGTTTGCCACTCTTTCCCCTCCATCTTTGAATGAATAGAGATTGGGTTTGGCTACATAGTGCTTGCCTTCTCCTGTGCTAGACTTGATTGTTCTTTTTCTCTGCCAAATGGCCCGTTGGCCAAGTTTGTCAATGCAGTCTGCTTCACTGAGCACTTTAGTACAAAAGCAGCACCAAGTCTAAGATACTATTGGATTACTGTTTGGCCTTCCAAAAATTCAGGAGGCCTACTCTAACACTTCTGGCTTTAAAAGCCCCAGTTGTCAAATTGAGTATTGTTCTCACTGTACTTTCATGTATTAAGTGATGGCTAATTATTTTATCTCACATAATCTCTAGTAACTATAACTGAGAGGCAATATGGGACAGTGGATGGAGTCAGTTGGGTTCTCGTCCTGCCTCCAGCACTGAATTCATGATCCTCTCAGTAGCTCTGGAAACTCTTTAAGACTTGACCACAGATGGGTTGACATCTCCGTTGGTGAAGTTTCCACACTGGGTGTTTTTATGCCAACAGACTGGCTGCTTCTACTAACCTGGCTCAACTCTTGATTGCAGACCACTTTTCTACCTCCACCCCAGTGGCCTTCTCCTGTTAGAGATGCCTTTGCTGCTTTGTAGGTTCTGCCCCCACTGTGACTTACTGGTTTATGCAACACCACAGAGGAGGAACTACATTGCAACTGAGTTTTTCTTCCCCCAAAATAACTACTATTGTGGATAAGTGAAAAAACTTATGTATTTGTGAAAATCCATTAAAGGAATTAACAGTGGTGGTTAACTTCCATGATTGTATTGTTTCAATCGTGTATGTTTAGGTGCCAGGGCCATGCTTTTAAAGAACAAAATACAAACATACTGAGAAATGAGCCTTTTTTATTGATTTGATACTGGGAATCGATAGTTTTAAGATTACACAAATTTAGCAATGCCTGGGCTCTGGGGATCTACTCAGCTTCTTCCTGCCCTCAAAGGGATTTAATGAGAGAAGCATCATAAACAGAGCCAAGGCCTATGCCTGTACAGACCTCCTTCCTCACTTCAGGACAAGCTGCTCAATTCTTGGCCAGAATGAGGAAGAACCAATAGCTTCAGGGGGAAAAAAAAAGTCCCATAAATAATTCCTGAGCACACCATGGCTCCCATTACAGTTTAGTAGAGTTCTGGTTTCAGCATTATTCACTAATGATCTAAGTGGCTGTCTCTGTCTCTTCAATAAACAACCTCATTTCTTACATGTGAATGTGTTCAACCAAGTACTCTCCAGGAACCCAAGTGAAAAACTCCAGCAATCGGCCTCCTCTTGCTTCTAGAAAGGGGGGAAATGTGGGCTAGACTTTAGCCATAAAGTAGAAAATGTGAAATGAAATGAATTTGAAACTCATGTAAAAGCAGCCACCTTTCTTAATTAGAACAAGTAGCTCACCCAGCTATGCTGACTGTTGGACCAGGTTTCTTTGGAAATTTCCCCTTCCCCCAAACAAGTCATTAAGTAGTTCTTAAGTCATTCATGATTGTTTCCCAAGGTGTCTGAGATCCACACAAGCAGGCCCTTTCATGAAGCAGGCTCTGGGCTAGTATGGGAGTTGTCATGATGAAGAGCCACTCCCCGGGGCATCACTTCAATAATCCTCGGCTTGTCGATGATCCGAGCTGTCTGCTTGCCTTTTTCCACAATGCCGATAATCCATGCTTGATGACCCTCTCCATATTTTGGAGACTTAATTTCAGCACAGAATCGAGCTGCTTGTTCTCGAGGCAGACAGATCAACAGCCCCCCTGTAAAAGGGTCACATCACAAGGGCAGAAAGGCTGCTGATGCAGAGAGGCCCTCACTACTTAGAAGCCAAGCAACGTTTCAACCTCACTCCTAACCTGAGCTTTTCTGAAGCACCATTTGCCCCCAAAGGCATATCTACCTGTGTGTTTCTTGTACTCAGAACTGCCATCTCCATAGCTCTTGTGCGTGTCTGGGCCCTTGAAGGGAGAAGACCTTTCCCACCACAGCCACTGAATCCAGCCCTCTCTAGAGCTGTACCTGACGATTTTTATTGAGATGCCATTTGGTTTCTGTCCATGGGAGGCCATCATTCATGTTTAATTTAATGGCACCAAGCAGAAGTGAGTGATAAGGCATCTGTCCTACTGGAACTGAGAATGTGGGTTTCAATGCCTTGTACTCTGGGCCTTTAAAGATGCTCACAGCTAGAAAGGTTCTAAATTTTTTATTGACTTTCTGTTGGGCTGAGGGGAAAGGGTGTAGTGACACCTGACACTGATAGCATGAAAGACAAGTTTTTCCTTTTTATCACCCACCTGAAGTTTCTGCTGATGTTCCTTGGAGAAGACCAAAACGCCCACTGGCCTTACTGACAGCTGCCATTTTGGCAATAATGGGCAGATTGTGAATGACAAAGGACACTTCACTCCTCTGTTGTTTTGCTAGGTTCTGAGCATGTCCCAGGATTCCAAAGCCAGTAACATCAGTGGCTGCATGGGCGTTAAATGTGTGCATTAATCCTGCAGCTGTAGTAGAAGAGATTGTAATTGGGAGAAAAATGTTTGGAAATAGTTGTCACATAACTCACTTTGCAAGGCTTTTAAATTAAATTTCTCTGATACTTAGATCTATATGATCCTAGGCAAATCAAACTTCCCTGGGCTGCCTTTGCATCCTCTGAAAAATGAAGGGCATGGACTAGATGGCCTCCACTATTCCCTCAATAATAGCCATTTTCCTCTTTTGTCATCTTTGCATCAGGCTTGAAATAAAAAGAAAGGAGCTCAAAGAGTTCTCAATCTAATAGGGGAAAGGATCAAGTATGTACAAGCCATATAATAGGCCTGAGGGCCAAATCCAAACTAGCCCATTGCTGTAGTCTCCCACCCCTGATACAGAGGACTTGGAATTGATCTCGGAGGGACAGGGGGAGAGACTTCTTGCAGAAAAAAGGACAGTATTCTAGGCATAGGGGACACAGTAAAAATGCAAAAAAAAAAAAATCACAAGACGGGAGTGTTTTGTTCAAGGACTAGCGAAGAGGCCATTGTCACTAGGTTGTAGAGAAAAAATAGGAAAAGTAGGAAGGTGCTGATTACAAAGGGCTTTAAAAGCCAAACAGGATTTCTCTTTGATCCCAGAGGTAGTAAGGAGCCATTAAAGTTAACTAAGGGGTGGCCTAGTCAGACTTGCATTTTGGGAAGATCACTTTGGTGGCTGGAGTGGGGAGAGACTTGAGGCAGGCAGAGCCCCCAGTAGCTAGGGCCATAATCCAAGCATAAGGTGATGAAGGCCTGCACCAGGGGGGCGGCCATGTCAGGGGAAAGAAGGGGGTATAATTGAGATGTTGCAGAAGCAGAAGGGAAACGACTGGCAATCAATTAGATAATAGTGATGAATGGAGAATGCCACCTAGGTTTGGAACCTGAGGGTACCCTGAACAGTAATAGGAGAAGTTTAGAAGAGGGGAAGGTTTAAGGGGAGTTTTGGATATACTGAATTAAGGTCTATGAGATATTCCAATTAGAGATCTAAGATTGTGGAGTGGGGCAGGAGAGCAGTTACAGCTGTTTAAGTAGATCTGACAATCATCTGCATAGAGATAACGGAATCCAAGGAAGCTGATGAGATCATCAAGGAAGAGAGAAGACAGAGCCCAGGACAGCCTTGCCACTCAGTCAGGGGGTGTGACCAGACCAGGCTGGTGAGCAAATGGTATTTAGAAGGAAGCAAACAGTTTCCAAGAGAAGAATCAGGAGAGAGCATCCAGGAGGAGTGTGACTGACAGTGTCAGAGATCAAGATGGATGAGGACTAAAAGGCCATTAGATTTGTCAATGGAAGAGATCACTGGTAACTTTAGAGAGATGAAATGGAAGTTGAGTCACCTATTTTAGACAGACTTCTCAAGGAGTTTCCCCATGGAAGGGAGGAGAGATATAGGACAATTCTGAGGATGGGGGAGGCATGAGCATGTTTGTAGGCAGAATGAAGCAGCTGGCAGACAAAAGGTTGAAGATTAGTGGAAGTGGGGATGGTAGAGAGGGCAAGCTGGAATGGAATCACTTATACACGTAGAAGGGTTTGTCTTGGCAAGGAGAACCATCTCTTCACATAAGACAGCGGTGAAGGAAAAGATAGTGGCAGAAGGCATCTGAGTGATAGGAGACAAGGAGGGAGGGAGCCCCTGGCTTACTTTTTTCTGAAGCATGAGGAAAAGTCCTCAGCTGAGGTTAGAGACAAGGGTGCCAAGGGAGGTTTGGATGAGTGGGAGTGAGTTAATTAGATTGCCTTGCAGCAGTGAGGTGGCAGTTGAGGTTATGAAATAAATGTGTAGTGGACATAGCATGGTTTTATGGTTTTCTCCAGCCTCTTTCAGCAGCATTTGAATAGCTTGGAAGGCAACAGATGACAGGGCATAGTGCCAGATCACTGATAGGATGATGGGACAGAGGCAGATTCAAGATGGCAGACGAAGCAATTGATCCAAGCTTGCCATTATCCCTCCTTCATAATGGCCTAGGAAACACAACAGTCCAGATTTGGATGGGTAAAGCCAAGAAAAATTTGTTTTTCCAGCCCAGGACAGCTTAGGGAGAAAAGTCTACGGACACTCGGTACAGGATCTGGCCAAGATGTATATAATGGCTGTGGAATACTCAGGGATGGAAAGGCTGAGATAAGGCACCAGGGCAGAAAGAGATACCTGAACTAGTGCTAAGGGTGCCATGTGGCAGCTATGTTGCCCACTATCCAGTTATGGGTCCCACATCCAAGGAGAAAAGAGCAGTCACAACGAGCAGCCGTGTACTGAACAAGAAACAAGTTCCAGAGAAGTAGCTGTGTGCCCAGAAGCAGAGCAGCAACTCCAGTTACAGCCTTTAGTCGAACACATAAGCCCGCAGTGGAATAACCAAGGTAAGAGTCCCCAACCAAAGGGGACCCAGCAGTAGTCTTTCTCAACTTGTAGAACCTCCTAGACCAGTGGTTCTCAACCTTCCTAATGCCGCAACCCTATAATACAATTCCTTATGTTGTGGTGACCCCCAACCGTAAAATTATTTTCATTGCTACTTCATAACTGTAATTTTGCTACTGTTATGAATCGTAATATAAATATCTGATATGCAGGATGTATTTTCATTGTTACAAATTGAACATAACCCACAGGTTGAGAACTGCTGTCCTATGAGTTAACAGTAACTGAGTCCAGCAGCTGTTTTCTGAAATTCAACCACTCACAAGCCAACAGACCCAAACTTGGGTCTCTAACCAGGAGGGTACTGAACACTCTCTCTGGATCACACCACTCTGAGAGTACTGAAAACTTATAGGCTCCCAGACAGTTATAAAAGCAGCACGAGGCCATAAAAGGGCAGAAACCTTTAGTCTTCATGGAGTCCCCATTCCCCTTGACCAATGCAGCTTCTGCCACTGCTGATCCATCTCTCTTCCTTGACAGTCTTCTGCTGATTTTTGGGGACACCTCTGTCTCCTGGTTCTCCTGTCTGCTCCTTCTGTCTCCTTTACTGGACCCTCCTCCACACCATGCCCTCAGGGTGTGTCCCAGGCCCTCTTTTCTCCTATCTCTGGATCCTACTTCACTCGGGATCTCATCAGCTCCTAGGGGTTGAATGACCCTCATCCATCCATCTTGCCCCAAACTCTGATGACTGCCCACCCCCCATCTCCGACTGTCTCTCCGAGAGCCGCAATTGGATGTCCACTAGATAAATTGAAACTTGTGTCCAAGACCCAACTCTTTTCTTTTTCCCTAACCCTTCCCCCTCTTACCTTTCCTATTACTAGAGAGGGCAGCACCATCCTCCCAGGCCTTCAGACACATAACCTAGAATTCTTCACTCTCACCTGTCCATCTCTCCTCTGGTAGAGGCCCTCAGCACCTCAGGCCCGGATTATTGTAATAGCCTGCTTTGGGGGAAGGGGCAGTGCTATCTGCCTGCCACTCCACTCAACCCATTCAAGTGATTTTCCTAAACTGTAGGTAGGATGATGTCACTCACTCCACCCCCCGACCCCCCTCCCCCCCAGCAGGAAGCTTCCTATCTCCTCCTGGGGCAAATACAAAATCCTGTTTGGATTCAAGGCCCTTCACAACCAAACCCCCTCCTACTTTTCCAGGCTTCTTATCCTGACAGACACCCCTTGATCCTGACACTGGCCCCTGGCTGTTCCACAAACAGGCCCCTGATCTCTGGGCTCTGGCCATCTATTCTCTCTGGTTTTTCCCCATGCCTGAACACTCTCCCTCCTGTGCTTCCTTAAGCCCCAACTAAAATGCCACCTTGGCCAGGAAGCCTTCCCCAAGCCCTAGTAATTCCAGGGCCTTCTCTTTTAATGATTCACTTTTCATCCTATATATAGCCTGTTTGGCGCAGTTATTTCTGCATGTCCTCTCTGCCATTAGCCCAGTGGTTCTCAACGTTCCTAATGCCGCGACCCTTTAATACAGTGCCTCGTGTTGTGGTGACCCTCAACCATAACATTGTTTTCGTTGCCACTTCCTAACTGTAATTTTGCTACTGTTATGAATCGTAATGTAAATATCTGACATGCAGGATGGATTTTTATTGTTACAAACTGAACATAACCCACAGGTTGAGAACTGCTGCATTAGACTGTGAGCTCCTTGAGGGCAGGGATTGTCTTTCACCTCTTTTTGTATCCCCAGTGCCTAGCACATAGTAGGCACTTAACGTTTGATCACCTAGCAGAGAACTGAGGGCTTGAGAATTAAAGGCTGAAGTGGAGGCAAAGAACAGGGTTAGGGGTTTTTCCTGCAGGGTTAAAACTGCTGATCAGCTAAAGGAATTTCAGAGTCCGTCAACATGGAAGTGGAATGCTTGTGGATGACTTGCAAGCTCCAAGACATGACCACCTGTAGAGCTGAGGGCCTGGCACTGGAACCCTAGCTGCCACTTCTAGGTTCTCTCCCTCTACCGACATGAGGAGCAAGGAATAGTCCAAGTGCCCTGACCCAAGAATCAGGGTTAGGATGCGGGGCAGCATGGCCAGGGGGCTGGAAGAGATGCAAGGAGGGAGAAGGAATTTGTTACCTACCAACTGGAAGGAGGGTGGATTCGGGGAGAGGTGGCAGTGGCAGGATGAGGGGGATGGGAAGTTTGTACAAGGACAGCTGGGAGGTGCAGAATCACAGGGATAAGCAGGGTATGATGAGGTTTTAATTTGCACTTCTCTAATTACTCATTTTGAGTCTTTTCCCATAGCTTGCATTTCTTCTTCCTTTTCATATCTTTTACTCACCTATTAATTAAGAAAGAGCTTTACAATTTAATATTAATGTGCTATTTGTCATTTTGGAAGAACCTCCCTCCCATTTTTCCCTACTCCCCCACCCCCCTGCCCTATGAGTTATCTCCAGCAATGGAGATGGCCCTGGAAGTATCTTAAGCCTGGAGTTCAAATCCCTGAGACGCAGCTAGGGGGCACAATAGAGTACTGGACATGGAGTCAGGAAGTCCTGAGTTCAAATCCCACCTCAGACACTCACTAGCTGTGTGACCCTGGGCAAATCACTTCACCTCGCAACCTGCCTCAGTTTCCCCATCTGTAAAATGGGGATTATAAGAACACTTCTCTCCCAAAGTTGTTTTGAGGATTAAATAAGACAGCAATCTTAAAGGACTCTGCAAACTAAAGCTAGCTAGTGGCTAGTAATATATCACCTGAAACAAAATCCTAGGAAAATGAACATTTTCCTTGGTTATAATGTATATTAAAGCCTAAGTGCGTTATCATTATCATCCAAAGACCAGGCCTTCAATTCACAGTACAAGGTCAACCCTGGACCAAGAACTAAAATGCTTCTAGAAAGCGTGAAACATTTAAGAGCTTAAAAAAATCGGCAGCAAATTTCACTGATTAGTCTAATATCCAAAATACAAGGGAAATTCTCATAAATATATAATACTTTCAGCCATTTCCTAATAGACAAATGGTCAAGAGATAGTTTCTCCCAAAAGAGAATTATAAAGTATAAGTAACCATAAGAAAACACACTCCCATACCCCTAAGCTGTCAAATGGGTAAAGATGCCAAAAGATGGGAAGTTACTGTTGGAAGGGCTGTGGGAGGGATAAGCACCAGGAATAAAAAATAAGTGTCGTTCCTCCCTGTGCTGGGGATGTGACGTGGCCCAGCTGTTCTGGATATCAATTTGGAATTAAGCAAGACAGTTGACAACCATCCATACTCTCAGATCTCGCAATCCCACCGTTGTGCATATATTCCAAGAAAGTCAAAGACAGAAATTCGGGTCTAATATGCACCAGAATATTCATACCAACACTTTTTGTGGTAGAAAAGAACTGGAAACTAAGTTGGGTACCCATCAATTGGCTAAAAAAATTATGGCTTCTGAACATAGTAAGAAACAAGTATGAACGATTCAGAGAAACACGGAAAGATCTGAGGTGTTGCACAGTAGAATAAACAGAACCAAGAAAATATAAATGACAATAATGTAAATGAAAAAAAAATCACTAAAATGAAACTCTCAAGTAATGAGAAAACCATGAAGATTTTGGATAACACAACAGAAGCTGGGAGAGAATGGCTGATACTGAATCCTATGTGGTCACTATTAGATGTTTGTGCTTAACTGTTTTTCTCTCTTGTAAGGGAAGAGTCAATCTGGTGCTATCGGCGGGTGGGGAATGGGTTTGCAATTACTTACAGGAACCAAAGGAGTCAGTAAAAAGGCTAACAAGACTTAGTATCTCTGACCCACACAAACCCGCCACAATTCCAAAGGGCTCCTGATGCCACATGCTGCCCCTCTCTAGGGCAGGCCGAAGCCGATGTTTTTCCCTTTCTTTTTCTTGTCCCACCAATCCCTCCTCCCCTTTGGCCCCCAAACACGGACGATGTGGATACCTGTTTTGAGTGACTGTACAAATCTGCAATAGGTTTGGTTTTTGCCTTCTCACTGGGTGGGGGCATCGGGTAGGAGGAAGAAGGGAATTTGGAACTGGAAAAAAAAAAGTTTGCTAAAAAAGAAGGAAGGCTAACATCCCCTCAAGTAAAAGGTACAATGGTTATTAACCATGTGAGGCTGCTGCCTTGTCACTGGACCTTGGCACTTAGTGACGTCGGGGCCTCTAGGCCGAGCTGCACTGCTGGTCTCAGACCAGGCACTCCCTTCCCCAAGTGGGATCTCTGGGGGTCTCATCTCAGTTTTCCTCGCTCTAAAAAGGGTACTGAACAACACTTCAGAAGTGCCTCCCAGCACAGAATCAGGATTCTGATGTGGAACAGCAGAAAGAGCATTAGAAGACCTGGATGAGTCCCAGTTCCAACAGTCTTTGGCTGTGTGTTGGCCAACTTCCTAGAGGCCTGAGCCTGTTGCCTCATCCATAAAATGGGGATGGTACAAGTGAACACAACCTACCTGAAAGGGCTGGAAGGAAAGTGCTCTGGAGATGTGAGCTGTGACAATTCAAAAGGCTCTTACCAGTTCTGTTCAGCATGGCCATGTTAAACATTGCTTCTTGATAGGCTAACTCGATGTCTTCTTTGGACACCACCAGCTTTATTTTATTCCATCTCTCTGGCTAGAAAAGAAAGATAGTATAGTCCCCAGGCCAAAATCATTTCATTTCCCCAATGGCTTTTTATGCTTCAACGTCCTTAATCATGTAAGGTATATAGATGCAGCCAGGATCCAAGGAGCTGTTAGCTATCCAGTCAGGTGCTGGGCTAACAGCAAGGCCAAGGACCAAGAAGGCCTGAGGATGTTACACAGGAAGCTTCTCAGATGCCAACTCTGATTCCATGAGCATTTCGGTGTGTTGGTCCAAAGTTCCAAAATCACAATAAGTTTTCTATTACTTATGCCTGTTCTCTCTCCATTTGTGCCAATGATTAAAGACTAATGATAGTCTGTCCGAATTTTAAGTAAGGGTGGGGGCAGAGCAGGTACTAAATGCCTGTGCCAGGTGCTACAAGTGGCAATCAGGCTAAGATTCTGGCTCATCATTTATTTACATGGGTATGCTTTGTTTCTGGTTCTCAGGATGAACAAATCAAATTCATTGGTAGGAAGGCAGAGGCACTATCTTTTATAGGGGTAGCGAGGCTGGAGCAGTCCCATGACAAAGCCAGAAATCTTGGGCCAAAGTCCAAATGTGGGTTTCTTTTCGTTTACTATCAAGTTAGCAAGGCCTCTTCCAATGCAGGGCTTTCTTAGTGGCACTGCCATAAACTGAGAGAAGCTGACAAATTAGAAGGTGCTGAATCCCTGACTATGGCTTCATCTCAACTGTCTCTGACTCTTTCTCTGTGAAGTTGTAGGACAAAGCCAGACACAGCACATTTCCTAGAAGTTCAGAGACTGTTTAGTGGGAGTAACAAGCTTCATGATGTCTGATCACAAGCACTGTTGACTCAGCAGCTCTAGGGCTGGTGAAGTCTTACCATGCCTGGTTCTCTGACCTTAAGGGAGAAGATGAGAATGGATATAATACATTAAAACATGGTGAGCTCCTTGAGGGCAAATCTGTTTTTGCTTTTTCTCTGTATTCCCCAGCCCTGGCTCATAGCACATGCTTCCTAAAAGAAATCATGTGCTGTGTCTGGCGTTGTCCCCTTGGCCATGTCATTACTGAAGGATTATGGCTCGCCCCTTCACAGATTCCTTGCCTGATTTGTCAGGGAGGCCAGCTTGGGTTCCCCATGCTTACATTATCCAGCCACTGGTGAGCATTGACAGCGACCTGGGTTCCTAACGGTTTGGTCAACACAAGCACGTCCCCAGGAACCGCACTGTCCGGCCTGAAAAAGAGAGCATGTCTGTTTGCCTGGGCAGCACTTTGGACTGACATAGCTAAGTGAGCAAATGAATGGATTTTCAGGAATCTTCTGAGTCCCTAGGTTAGGTCATGGCCAGTAAAGATGTCCTCGGTGAACTCCTTAGGGAGCAGCGGGGACAGAACATGGGCCTTGCTAACTCAGAGCTTCCCGCGGTCTCTAGAGAAAGAAGGCAACAGCTGAGCACCCAAAGGGAAGGGAGACAAGGGACCCTCGAACCCAGAAGACTTAGATTCTTCATGGAAGGCTACTAAATACTGCCTACTTGCCTTCTGCCTCTGGCAACAAAGTGGCCCCCAAGGCTCTAGCTTGCTCTTGTTGATTCAATTCCAGGAATAATGAAAAAGTCCAGGGGTCCATGAGCATGACTTTGGAAAAGCACCCCTCGTGCCCGTCCGTAGCACACCCTGCCCCAGCCTGTGCTGCACAGGCTGGAAATGGCAAAAGAGTGTCTACTGTGTACTAAGTGCTATGTCATTTAATCTTCACAACAAATCTTGTTATTATGCCCATTTTCCAGATGAAGATGTGGAGGTGAGGGTCACACAGCTAGTAAGTATCTGAGGCCAGATCTGAACTCAGATCTTCCTGACTCTAGGCCTGCTACTTGCTCCCTAGAAAGTTGAGAGCAACAACATCTACAAAGGCCAAAGGGCTTTGTCTCTAAAGGGGTTTCCTGTTAACAACCCTGTGAGGTTGGCATCTCTCCAGAACCTGATCTTTATGGACAGGGGCTCACTGGACCCTCACATCACCTCTGTGAGGCGGCTGCTACTATAATAATCTCCATGTTACAGAAGAGGAAACTGAACCTGACAGAAGCTAAACAACATGCTGAGGTAGAATCTGAATCCAGGTGTTCTTGATGCCAAATCTAGTACTCTCCATGCTCATGCTATCTCTTCTCACTGAAATAAAGCAAAGGGACCATAAGAGAGAGGCTTTATAGGCCTCAGAGCTCTCGGAGGTACTGGGAAAAAGCCAGGAAGATCAATTTTGGCAAAGAATTCATTTTCTTCTTTCTATTTAGGTTGTTATGGATCGAGAAAGGAAAGTAACACAAAGCAGAACCTAAAGAATGAAGAGAGGGGCCCAGTTGAGCCTTCATCTCTCCCTAAAACAAAGGAGTAGGGCTAGGACTGCCAAAGTCCCTTTCAGCTCCATAGTAAAGAAACTTTTCTGGTTTGGTAGCTGTGTGTCTACTCACATGATGAACTCATTAGGCTGACAGACCACAGTAGCAACACCTCCAATGATAATCCAAGGGTTTATCACAGTATGTCCTCCTGTCACCGAGGTTCCTCCTTCCTCAGCAGCATCCCGAAAACCTTTGACCATCAGGGGCATGATCTTTTCTCGTTCCTGGAAGAGAAGTCCATCAGGCTGACCCTTCCACCTGGAACATCTTCTCCCTTTCCTCTTCTTAGACAAATCTGGCTCTACCCCAATGACCCTTTCACAAAGCCTCAGGGATGTTTTCCTCCTGTACACCCCAGGACACTCACTGCTTTGTAATAGCTATCCTGGTATACTGAACGGCTTTCTCTGTCTGACTGCCAACTTGATATGCTTCCACCTCATCTCCTCAGGAAGCCTACAGAGAGGGGCTACGAGCAAGGAAGCCCTCTCTCTTCTGCATGACTGCATCTCCCCCCAGGTACAGCCTGGGGCCTCCCACAAAGAAGGCATTTATCAATCAGCTGCTGGCAGACTCCGCCATGGCCTTCCACAGACAGTGATGGGCTAGAACAGGTAGTGGGGACAAAGGCAAAAAGGGAAAAGCAATGCCCTCTAGGAGCTTCCTTCCCACTGAAAAAGCAGAGGAGC
>CM053588.1:217297-230308 GCA_028646515.1 Pseudochirops corinnae
AGCTCTTCCTGACAGCATATCCCAAGCTCTGGTCACTGCGTCACATGGCCTCCTCTAAATCACTACCATCTCTTGGCCAGTTGTCAAATTTTAAAAAATATGAACCTTATAAAATCAGTTTTACTTAAAGGGCTTCTCACTCCATTCAAAAAGTATTTCTTAAGTCTTTTCTCAGAAGCGGCACGATCCTAACAGTTAAAAAGGAAAATAAACTACTCAGTGAGTACATGGGCCCAAACGAGTGCATCCCTGGGGGTCTGAAAACTTAGGCAAGAACAGCTGCTAGTCTGCAGTGACCCATGACCTCTTCCTCCCCTCTCCCCCCTTACCTCTTCGTTCATCTTTTGGCTAATGCTAAGGAGCATTAGCATGTTATCACAGTCAGTAATGCCCATGGCGTAGAGGTCACTGAGCACATTGGCACAGGCAATCCGTCCCTAGAAAAGGAAGAATACAGCCAGTCAGCCAGGAGTCATAGGCTGTGACCTGCAGCTGATGAGCCCCTTTACATAAAGAGACGTGTTAACAAAACATTCTCAATCCCAAAGCGAGACTTGCAAACCCTTGGCCCTTTATGGGACGGTAATGGGCACAAAGAACTAGAACAAGCCTTGGAATCATTGAGGCTGACCCCATTGTTTCATGGGGGAAGAAACTTAGCCCAGGTTGGACAGTGGGCTGTTTACTCAAGTCTAGGTCCCAGGTCTCCCAATGCCCAGGCTTGCACTGTTTTTTTTTTTCCTCTCCACTACCCAGCTTGTGGGCAGACAAGGACCTGAAAAACATCTGTACTGTTGGTGGAGTTGTGACCTGGTCTAACCATTCTGGAAAACAACTTGGAACTAGGCCCAAAGGACTATAAAACTGCATATCCTTTGGCTCAGCAATGCTACTGCTAGGTCTGAATCCTAATGAGATCAATGAAAAAAGGAAAAGTACCCATATGTACAAAAATACTTATAGCAGCTCTTTTTGTGGTGGCAAAGAATTGGGAACTAAGAGGATGCCCATCAACTGGGGAATGGCTGAGCAAGTTGTCATGTGAATGTCATGGAATTCTGTTGTGCTATAAGAAACGATGAAAAGGATGATTTCAGAAAAACCTGGGAAGACTTATATAAGCTGATGCAGAGTGAAAAGAACAAAACCAGAACACTGCACACAGTAACAATGACCAACTGTCAAAGATTTAGCTATTTTGATCAACAAGACAATGATCCACGATGATTCCCAAGGACTCATGAGGAAGAATGCAATCTATCTCGAGAGAGAGTGTATGGACTCTTGGTGCAGACCGAAGCTTTTTAAAAATTTTATTTGTCTTGCTTTTCCTGCTGCCTCCCCCTCCCCATGGCTAATGTGGAAATATGTTTTACATGATTTCACATGTACAATGGATATTGTATTTCTTTCCTCCTCAATGGGTAGAGGAGGAAAGGAGAGAATTTGGAACTCCATGCTATGCTGAGGGCAATGGGCTAACTGAACAGTGCACAGAAAGGGGGCTTTGAGTTTCTGGCCTAAGACCATTTGTGGCCCAGCCAGTGTGGCTGCTAGAGACACTCTCCTCAGGCTACCTGACAGAAATTTGTTTTCCTTTTCACACTTACCATCATGTAAGGGTCTTCAACCAAAGGGTAAAAGAAGTCTGTGGTTTGCACAAGCGAGAGGCCTCCATGTCTCAAAGGAATCACACAAGAATCCATTCCTATCCCTATAAGAGAGAAATGCAATTTCAATGCCACGAGCTAAACCTCCCCCATTGGCCTGCTGGCCATTCCAGGCCTAATCCAAATTTTCTGCATTCTCTTTTGGACTACATCCTGCTTCCTTCTAAGACTAAGATATTAGGTCCTTCCCAGGCTCTAGCCCATTCTCCCTTCTCCAGAAGAGTTATCAGAAATAAGCTCTTCCCAAGGCCAAAGAAACCTCTCATATTGTGATAGTTGGCATGAATTCAGGGCAAAAGGTCAATTTCCAGGATGAAGTTGGCCCCCTTTCCATTTCTAGGGTGGATAAAGAAGGGCTGTGTGGCTAAGAGCCATGTACTTTCTCTGTGCCAGAATGGGGGAGCGGAGCATAGCTGGAATCCTGAGGAGTCTAATGTCCCTTTCAGGGTTTAGGAAACAGGTTAGAAGTTCCTTTAAACACAATGGGTGATCTTTGATATAAAGGCTTAGGTTGCAAAGCTGGTTGCTCTCATAAGGGCACTACACATCTGTAACTCAGGCAAATCAACTTAGAGGAAGATGTAGGAGGGCTTGATCTCTACAGTTTGCAAGAATAACCTGGGCAGCCTTTTTAACTACTTTCTCCAAAAAAACAACTCTATAAAACAACTAAGTACAATCCTAGGTCCTATAAGATTGCGAGTCTAGCCTAAGTGCAGGGACAAAAGGCAGAATTAAAGATTAGCTGTTGTCTCTTCCTCAAGGTCTAAGTTTTCTGTACACAAGAGGCACTGAAATACTCAAATGAGAAATCTTGACTTTGCCTTTAAACAAGATGTACAAATTAAGGCATGATTTAAAGAAACGTAAAAAAGCTGGGTACGGTGGTATCTCACTCCCTAAATTTGAACTGTTCTTCTTCCGTTGGTTCCTCTTAATTGCAGTGCCTTCCCTCTGGTAATCATTTCCTATTTGTCCTGTATACAGTTTACTTTGTATACATTTGTTTGCAGGCTGTCTCCCCCATTAGATTGTGAGCTCAAGGGCATGCTTGGCACAGTGCCTGGCACACAACAGGTACTTAATGAATGTTTGACTGTTTGAAAGATAACAAAAACCATTTTATTCGGGTCACAGATTTTAGAGCTGGAAGGGAACTTCAAGATGATCTAGTCCATCCATGTTATTTTAGAGAGGAGGAAACTGAGGCCCAGGGAAGTTCACTGGCTTATCAGAGACCATACAAGTAAGAAGTCTCTGAGCTAACCTTTGAACCCGAATCCAGCATTCTCTGCATAGCCAAGCCCAGCTCTTCTCCTGCTTTGTCTCTGAGTTTAGCTTTACTAGGTGACAGACTCTCATTCAGTCCTTCCCTCGTCTCTTCAAAGTGGGAAGAAGGGAAAACAAAACCACTGGCTTTCTGCTCCATCTACCTAGGCACAACAAGCATGGATTATTGCCCTATCAGCAATACGACCTCAACTCTTAGCCCTTCTAGATCAGAACTGTTATTGACATGAAGACTTAGGTCTTTGCTGCACACTCAGGTCCCCTTCTGACTTTCTGCAGTCTTGATTTTAAAGGGTTCCAAAAGGGCACAGGGCTTGGATGATGGGTGGTTTTTCATAAATCATCTTCTTACCAGCCCTCTCATCTTTCAGTTGAGGAGACTGGAGCCTCCAGGTTAACAGACTGGCCCAAAGTCACAGAATTAGAGGCAGCATGCCTTGATTGTTGTGTTAACATGTGGAAGACAAAGAGCCTCATTTACCTCCAGTGTTGTTGTTGCTCAGTCTGTCCAACTCTCCATGACCCCATCTGGGGTTTTCCTGGCAAAGATACTGCAGTGGTTTGCCATTTCCTTCTTCAGCTCATTTTACAGATGAGGAAACTGAGGCAAACTGGGTTAAATGACCTGCCCAGGGTCACACACAGCCAGCAAGTGTCTGAAGCCAGTTTGGAATTCGAGTCTTCCTGACTCTAGGCCTGGTCTGGTCCACTGCACCCCTAGGCAGCACAGTTTGAAACCAACTTCAAATCCTGGTGCTCTTTCTGGTATACACCAGAAAGCTGACTTGCATAGGAACTCTAGCTTTGCTGCTTACTAACTATGGAGGCAAGTCACTTCCCTTCTCTGGGACTCAGTTTCCTGTAATTGTTTACTCAATCAGTCAAATGACAGGTTAACCAATATGGTGGCTGAGCTCCTACATTCCACATGCATCTAAGGGTCCTCCCAGCTAAAGGGCCCATTCCTCTCTCCAAAATGGAAGTGCTGGGGGCAGCAGGAGACTAGAATCCAGAGCTCAATCATTGAAAACATTCTCTTTTAAGAATTTAAGTAAATTTAAGTAAAGTGCAGGGGAAAGCCTGCTGGAAGACCTGAGTTCAAATCCCAGCCTCTAGTCCTTGGGTAACTGCAGGTCAATTTTTTCTCCTCCCAGGGCCTCAGTTTCCTTCTGTCAAATGAAGGGGGGGAGAGTGCGTGCGTGCGTGCGTGTGCGTATGTGTGCGTCAGAGGGCTCTCTCTTCCCCACTCCCCAACCTCTGGGTCCGCTGGCCCACCACTTCTGGAGAAGTCTCCCCTCCCCCCTCCCCTCCCCCCTCCCTCCCCCGCCCCCCCAGCCCTCTGACACTCACCTAGGGCCCGGGAAGCCGGGCCGGGGCCGTCCCTGTCGCCATCGGGCGCCGAGACCGCGGGGGGCCGCGCCAGTCCCGCCAGGAGCGTGAGCAGCGCCTCCTGGGGGACCTTGCAGCCTCAGCCCTTGAGCTCCGAGAAGCCCGTGAGGCGCCAGCTCGGGCTCAGCCCCAGCGCCTGCGGTTCAAACGGCCGGTAGGCGCCCAGGGAGCGCGCACCCGTACCCATACCCTCGGCCGCCGGCGGCAGCGGGGGCGCGGGAGGCGGCACAGCCGCCATGGCGCCTGCTCAGTCCTGGGACCGTGCGTCTAGCCTCTGGCCGTTCGCGAGGACACCGGGCCACTGGCGGCCGGAGAGCGCTCGTAGGAGACCCAGCGCCGGGCCGCGCCCCTCCTCTACGTCATGGCCACGCCCCTCCCACGTCATGGCCCCGCCCCACCCCGGAGGAAACAGCCTATCAGGGAGGGGGCTTTGGAGGCGGCTCCCGAGAGGCCGGGCCTGGTCGAGGTCCGTGAACCTGGGACCCTCTTCTCTGCCTTTGCGTCTCCTCTGGGCCAAGTGAGGGGGTTGGGCAACTCCAGCTCCCCGGGGGCCCCTCCAGCTCCCCGAGGGCCCCTCCGACTCCGGGACTATCCGCGCGCTTCCCGGCCCGCCTTCAATGACGTCTCCTCCCAGTTCTACCCGAAGCACGCTCCCCGGCCTTTTCTTCCCGGGGAATTGTAGCTGGGGCACTCTGCGCATGCTCGTTGGGACTGGCCCAGGGGGTCGGTCCACCATTTTACTTCTATCTACTTGCTATGTTAGTTTGTGCTCATAAGGGGAAGGGAATAGACCTTTACAAAGCACTCAGTTATGCACATAGCACCAGGCGCTGGGTGCTGCGTACCCATGTGATCTCACTGGCTCCTCGCAACCGTCCTTACTTTACCGAGGCAGACAGGGGTTGACTTGCCCAGGGTCGCAGCTAATAAGTGTCTGAGATTGGATTCGAACTCAGGTCCGTCTGCCCCTCCAGCTAGCTGCCATGTTGTTTTCCCTGAACAAATGTAAACCCGGTGAGGAGGTTTTCCTTTGTTTCTTTATCTTTCGCCCTTATCTAGCACGATGTCTCACACAGTCGGTACTTAGTAAAGTCTGTTGCTAGTCAGATGGACCACATTTTAGAAAGTGAGTTATTGATAAACTCTTTTTTGCCTTTGGATATGTTCTAGCTAAGTGCCTTCACTTCTTGGAGTCTTGGTTTCCTTATCTGTAAAATGGGGCTAATCATTCTGGAGCTTCCTCTAACTCAGAGTTGTTGTAAGACTCAAAGGAGGGTGTGTGTGTAAAGCACTTGGCAAACTTGAATGTGGTCTCAACATTTCTTCCCCTCCCCCTCCTCCCAGTTTTCCTTTTCCTCTTTTCACTTTCTCCTCCTTTCCCCACTCCCTCCCCAAATCCCCATACTCCCACCATTTCACCTTCAACCTACAGCCCCATTTGGATCGCAGAATCAGAAGAGGGGTGCCCTGTTTTGTATCCTTCAGCTTCTACAAGATGCAGTTGTCTACAGATGACCAGGAAAGGCCTTAAGATGCTTTGTAGCATTTGAGATAAGACCTGTACCCAAGCACTGGACACTGGAGATAACAAGGGAAAGAAGGCTGGGCTTCAGGGACTTGTTGGCTTTGGTGGGGTCACCACAAGATTTGGTCTGTATCTCCAAAGACTAGGTAACCCAGTTTTATCAGTTCATCAAGGAGTGACCCAGCCCCAGGGAACAGATTCATGCTAACCACACTTATGAGAGACCAAATGATAAAACTAGAATCAATTATTTGGAGAGGCACACTTCACCAAATGCTTCCCCAACTGGGACAGCAAGGAAAGATAAAGGGAGGGTCCCACCAAGGCGAGAAAACAGACAAAGGAAGATAAAAGTGATGGACAGAAGCAACTTGAAAAGTTAACCACCCCAAATTGAGAAGTTTTCACTCATCCCATACAGTCCCCAGTTTTTTTGTTTTTTGTTTTTTATTCTGAAAACTTCTCATGAAATGGCTCATCCTCCCAAGATGGGGTTTCCAGGAAAGACTCAGTCCTGATAAAGGCCAGGTCCGGACTCTTGGGAAAGCTGACAGCATCTGATGTCGTCTTCTTCAGATCCCTTGGCTCAGAGGAGGGGTAGTCTTCAGATGCCTAGAATTCATATACACCAGCCAGCGTGGCCAACCAGACCTAACAGGGCTTTCAGAAACATGATTTGACATCAAGGGTACATACATATAAAGGTCCAGTTTTCCCAGCCATGCAAGACTAGGTCCAAACAGTGCAATTTAATAGTTCAGTTTTTCCTAGCCACTCAGGGGTAGGCTCGGGCAATACAATAAGGCTTTCTCACAATTTTACAAAGTTACATGCTTACATTAAGTCAGGTGCAGATTGAATTTCTTAGATGGCTCACAGTATACTAAAAGTGATTACATGTCAAGGTAATCAAGAAAACTTACACACAAACCATACCAATGAACAGATTCACTGTTACCAATGTCTATTAACATCCAATTCCTTGCCAGTCTGGGGGTTACCAGATAATTCTGACTTGATATAGGTTGGTACAGTCATTTAAAATCAGTTCCACATTTTCGAAGATGTTAAAAAAAAAGTGATTTCATCTGCCCTTCAAAAGTTTTGATTTTTTTTTTCAGAATGGGGAAACTTCACTGTAAATTATCCCTCACAACACGAACTGAAATTTTGACAGTTTCTAATGAATTATACTATCTTATCACTAACAGGTTTAATTGGTATTATCTAGGGAACTTCTGCAAGTGACTGGGGCCTGTGAAGTGGATCTACTGGGAGGAAAACCTCTCCAAAACCACCCTAAGAGCAAAGTCCATTTCAGGTGTTGTTAACAACTGACACCCCCGATTAAGGACTCCAGGATGTTGATTCAGGGATGCATGTTTCTGAATGACACAGAATTTCCAAAGGAAAATGTTTCCCAGAAGCAGATGACTTCAAGAAGTAGAGAGACAGACCCGAGACACCAGGATAAGAAATCTATTGTTTAAATGAATATTAGTTAAATGGTGCCTTTCCATGTTTGACCAAACCCTTCATATTTCCCCAGCACTTGAATTGCTTCGGGGAACTAGGGAAGAATGTGGAGAAGCTTAAACACGTAGGGATATCTAACGGGAACGTTTAATAACGGATTAGATCAAGGAAATGATAATGATTTGCTATTGCAGTATTTTCACTTTGTTGATGGATTGAATACTTCTCAATGCTTGTATCTGTGGAAATGCTTGTCAAAAAACTTAATGCAGGCAGCTAGGTGGCCCTGCAGTCAGGAGGACCTGAGTTCAAATGTGACCTCAGACACTTAGCACTTACTAGCTGTGTGACCTTGGGCAAGTCACTTAACCCCAATTGCCCTGCCTTCCCCTCTCCAAAAAAGGCAAAAAAAAAAATTGAAAAAAAATCAAACTGAGACATCAATTATAGCCTTGTTGCTACCTATTTAGTTCCTGCTCTGTCTGTAAATTCCAGTTAAATCCCCTTTTATTATTTATCTGCTGTAGAGCTTCCCCTTCTGTTATTAATTTCTTGATGCACAAATCTTTACTTTCTCCCTTGCCCTCCATAAAATTCCAACTATACTCAACTTGCTAGTGCTAATGCGATTGAAGACTGTCTGAGGTTTCTGAAAACATTATTCAGGATCCACTGGTTTTTTGTGCCATGAGACCATGCTATGAGCATGTAATAAACTGGTTACTAGATGCCTTTGCATGTTGATAAGTATGATTAGCAGAAATTACCTATCAGTGAATCTCTGAATATTTTTATGTCACAGTCTAGGACCCAGACATTGAACCCAAGAGCCTTGGGAATGGCCATACTTCTAGCCCTGTGTCCTAAGTCATTATTCTGAGGGGCAGCCCCTGTGGAGATGCAGCCATAGCTACATAAGATTCAAAAGGAAAGTCCTTGGCCCTGGCCAACGGTTCAACACAAAAACTGTGATTATTTTATCAGTGGCAATAACATTACAGAAGAACATTAAAGTGCCTGGCCACTGCACTCTAAGGCCCATGGGTCTTTTCCAGCTGACTTTCAATTGAAACCTTCCTATGTGTTGTCTTCCCCATTAGACTTCGAGCTCCTGGAGAATTAGGGACTGCCTAACTTCTATTTGTAATCCTTTATGCTTAGTAAGTGCTTAATAAATGCTTTGTTCATTTATTCAAGGGCTGAGTCCTGTTATACTGTCAGGTTTATGCATGTATTCATTAGAAACAGTCGGGGAGGGGTCTTGACTAAGTTAGGTTATAAATTCCAGCACTATCTTTTGTAACTTGCCTCCTCTCCATGATGAGTCATGGGGAAAACCACCCTCTTGTCCCGGGGAAGAGAATAAAGTCCTGTTCTTATCCTAAGAGATCTCTGTGTTTATTTCTTTTCACTAAATTAAGGATGAAGGATATTTTTCATCCCAAACAGTGTTGAGGAAAGCCAGTTCAAACCTTATGGAATTAACTTTATGAGCACCAGAGCTATAGGAAGAACATCAATGGATAATAACATCCATCGGCTAGAGGAAAAATCAGACTTTGTAACATGATTTGACCAGGGATACTATTTCTGGTCATCCTGAGCATCACAAATATTTCCGCTCTCTTTTCCAAATGTGTGCACATGTACTTCCAGGTGTAGTAGTCAAAAGTTTCTTGACAATTAAAAATTCTGTATGTGGAAGCCTCAATCCAACCTAGGACTTTATCAGTGATCACTAAAACATACCCAGAGACAGTTATTAAAACATATTAAAAGCCTGTTATTAAGCATATGCAAATCCTCGTACTGAAACACATGCAAAGCCCATGTGTTTGGGCATCTATCCGTATAGATAGATCTGTGAATGTTCGGATGGACCTGGAAGACGTTCTGTAATTCCCTGTTACTATTATTTGTTGTTTTTGTTCAGTTGTGTCCTCTTTGTGACCTCATTTGGGGTTTTCTTGGCAAAGATACTGGAGTGGTTTGCCATTCCCTTCTTTAGCTCATTTTACAGATGAGGAAACTGAGGCAAGCAGGATTAAGTGACTTACCCAGGGTCACACAGCTAGTAAGTGTTTAAGACCAGATTGGAATGCAGGAAGAGGAGTCTTCCTGACTCCACGCCACTATGGCGTTACCTAGTTGTCCTCTCCAGGTATTAGATTTGTCCATTTTTTAAAAGTAGGAGGACTTGTACCAGATGACCTTTAAGGTCCATTCCAGTTAGTGGAAAGGAAACTGAATCTGGAAGAAGGGAACTAGGGTTCATATTCTAGCTCTGCCATGTTGTGTCTCTAGAGAAGTCGTCTCATCCTTCAGTCTCAATTTCTTCCCTGACCACAATGCCTATATCATGTACCTCACAGGGTTTAAGAAAACTCTTATGAACACTTAGGAATATGAGCTATTGTAGATTTTTTTAAAACACCTAATAGTGAGACTCATTAAAAAAAAAGGTTTACCTTCATGGTCAACACTAAGGGTTAGATCACCAGCAACTCATTCCTAATGTGCCATTCATGATTTTGATCTTCCTTACCAACTGAATTTGTCTCCAAGGTCATACCTTCTTAGTGAAGTGGCCTAAGGGGAAATAAATGGTTCTGTTCTCTTGTGCAAGAGATTGAAAAAGAGTCATATCTGAAGCAATGCACATGACTCAGGTATTTCCTGATGGCTCCTGATATTGTGGGAAACAGTGGGAGGAATTTTGTTTCCACAGGATTTTTGAGTGATAGCACATGTGGGTCAGAGGTGACTGGTTCTAATCAGAGCTGGGATCTAGCAGGGCCAGGCTTCTGATCAGGTGGGGGGTTAGAGGCTTGTAGCCGTACTTGACAAGCTGTCGGAGGGGAGTACGATATAGGCAGTTCAGGAGGGTGCACCCAGCCAGTGGAGAACAAGGTGGGAAATTCAGATGGAAGCAGCATAAAAGGGCTCCCATTTGTCTGAGCTGCCGTATTCCATTAAAAGAGCTACCCATTTGTTAAGAAAAAATAAATGTAAAGCAAACCTTGCTGACTTTCCAATGAATATTATTTATTCCCAGACTAAGGATGTCTCTCACAACTTGGGGGCTCGCCTGTGACTTCAACAGCATAAGAAAAAGGGAAGCTCACTACGGCCCGCCAGAGGAGCCCTCACTGGGTTCTAGGGGGCCAAGTGTGCACAGGCTGGAGTTTCCCTCCTTCAGAGTGCTAAATTCACAGGACTGTTTTTGTTGTCATTGGGAAC
Organism: Pseudochirops corinnae; assembly: GCA_028646515.1. Taxonomy (NCBI): domain Eukaryota; kingdom Metazoa; phylum Chordata; class Mammalia; order Diprotodontia; family Pseudocheiridae; genus Pseudochirops; species Pseudochirops corinnae. The sequence continues at coordinate 227,888 of CM053588.1, forward strand.
CCAGGAGTGTAGGTAAAGAAATTGGATGAGAAAGCGAAACTGAGCAGCTGGAGACGAGGCAAGTCAGGTTCCTGAGCAAAACAGGAAGATTCGGGATCGCAGTACTGTTTTGTCAAGTTTGGGATTCTAGGTTGGTAAGTCAGGTTTGCCTGGGGTGAGAAGGAGCTCTTAAAAAAAGTTTAAGGCTCCCGGGGAGGAGAGAAGGATTCCTCCAAACATTGTATCTGATCATCTTTCAATATCATATTTTAGCTAAAGTCTGATTTAATCAAACTGCTCTGATGAAAAATGCCTTTCCCTGTGTCTGCAGCTTCAAAGACCACAGGTGAGCTCTCCCTTATCTCGGGACTTACTCCACAGGAGAACAAAGCAGACATCCTGAGACCATAAAATGTAAATAGACCCTGCTCTGGTTGTTGTGGATTTGCATTTACAACCAAGGAACTCTGATAACAAATGGAAGTCCTAAAGTTTTGGGATAGAGTCATCCTGAACTGGGATGGTTCTAAACATGTTTAAAAAGTCTTATGATTTCTCTGTTCGTCAGTCAGGGCTTTAGTCCTGCACTCCTTGAGCAGGCAATGCTAGTCTTAAAGGAAAAATAAAGAATAAATCATGTCATTTTTCTATTACTCTCTGTCTCTTTAACCAAACCTTTTCTAGTGGTCTACATCTCCAAAAAGCCTGTTGGAATAAATGCTGGCTAACTGGGAAAACGGTGGGATAACCCAAGATAAAGATAAAAAACCCTCCTACTCCGGCCCCCCCCATAGTCCTGACCTGGCTGCTTCTGAGAGAGCAGTCCTAAAAGAAGGAAGGACCTTTGGAGGCTCAAAGGGGGGAAGGAAAAAGAAAAAAGAAATCCGAAATTGTTTTATTTCCTAAAAAGAGAAGATCTGTATTGCTGTTGAGGGTTAGAAAGGATGGATTTCTATTGAAATCCTTTGAGCGTTCTATCAGTCTGAAAGAATTATCAGGCATAAGCAGTCTTGGCAGTTTAAAAGGGTTTATTACGCTTGTTAGCGGGCAGGAAAAAATTAAGGGGAATCCTGCGAAGTGTGGGGATTGGGGCTACAGATTATATAGTAACAAAGTCCTACAAAGGTGGAGTTAGGGAGGAGAACCCAGCCTGTCTTTCCTGAAAGGTCCCCCTTTGATAAGGTGAAGTTCTTTAGTTAGGAGTTATCTCACAGCTGGCCACTAGAACAAAAAGGGCAAGCCTTTCTCCAGAAGGCATCCTTTTAAGAATTCATAGGTGTGGCGTGTTATGGTTAACGAGCTTCAGGGAAGATACTTACAGGCTGGGGGCGGGGGAAGGGAAAGAGTTAATGCTTTACAGCTGGGGGGAAAGGTGACTTTCCACAAGCCGATGTCACAAGCTGATATCATATACCCAGGTGCCCGAACACAAATGAGATTCAAGACAAAGTCACCCCAAAATATTACAAAGGCACCTCAGCACCCCCTTCATTGCTTTGTGTGTTTTTGTGTGGAGTGAGTGTCTGTGTGTAACCTGACAACCTGTGACGTTTAAAATGCCAGCAAGAGCAGCGAGGGCTGGACTTTCCTGGGAATTTTGCTCTCTTTCTCTCTCTCCCTCCCAGACTGTAGCAGCACTAGAGGAGTGGATAGATGGGAAAGAGAGAAAGTAGTTCAGAGAGAGAGTAAAAGCTAGTTGGAAGGTAGAATCAGGTATCAGAAGCTTTAAGAATCTAAACCATGCTTAGAATGAGGGGGAAAAAGAAAGCTGAAAGTTTGAATTCTGGCTTTTGCTAAAATAATGTGTTATAAAAAGCTCTTGGCAGAGGCTGAGGGAGAGAAATTCAGCTCTTTTAGCATGTAAATTGTTAGACATTTAGGTGTAGAAGAGTGGACAGAATTGGTAAGTGAAATTTTTTTTTCATGTATTTGAAATGTCTGAGGTGGTCTGAGATTAGCAAAGGGGAGAGAGAGAGCAAGAGCGAAAATATTTGGAAGGTAGAATAGAAAAAGGAAGAGTTTAGGTGGGGTGGAGCAGTAGCAAGCCGGGGGCCCATGGCCATGTGCTCTTTAGCACTCCCTCCCCTCTCCTACGTCAGAAGATTCCAGGATGCTGAAAAGAGCGCTAGGTTGGGGGCTGAAAAGTGGAAATTTGTAGCCTGATCTGATAACCAACTGGCAGAGTTAGGAAAGTTGGGAGGAATTACGTCCCCCCGGCCTTTCGGGATCCCTCCGTGGGGGGGGCCTAATTAAATCTAACACTAGCTAAGTATTGGCTACGTAAAGATGTCTTTGATCTATAACTATTACCATTAAGCTCCCGCTTTGATTCAAATTCCTTAGGTCTTTTTGTCCCGGCCAAACCCTTTGCCTAATCTGATTGGAACATTTTGCAGGCCTCTCAGAGGAGGGGCCCTGGGGAATTGAAATGCCTAAAGCAGT
>CM053588.1:230808-258951 GCA_028646515.1 Pseudochirops corinnae
TTGGAGTCTCTTCGGTCTGATGGCCCAGACCCAGACCATGTAAGTCTTCTCTAATGGCTACCCAAGGAATATATGTGCCTTCCTCTCTTGTGGGCTCAGAAATCTTTTCATTTCCATTATGGCCTGTTCATTGCTATTTCTAATGGCTCCCCAGTGTTTTAGTCTGAAGGACACTCCAGTTGCTTCATGCATGCAGTGCATTCACTGTGATGCTGCTGCTGCTGCTTCTGTGCTCTATCAGCCAAAGGCATCAAGCCTAGGTATTGTCATAACCATTTCCTGCCCAGCAATTTATCTCTTGGCTGTAACTGTGTGCATTTGCTCCCAGATCACCATGACAAAAAACATCTGGTGGGAGATTGAAAAATGTGGTCAGTCTCAACAATGCCAGCTTCCTCCCCATCCCCAGGTTAATCAGCTGCAGGGACTCGGTTTTTGTTTTAGTATGTTTTTTTGCCGTTGTGACAATTCAGGCTCATGGTTAAACCTAAGGAGGGCACCTTTATCCCTGCTGGTACCAATTCTTTCTCTTCCATTGGCCAAGTGGTATTTCTCTTCCTTATGTGGAGATGTTTGTGGGTAGAGAGCTAGTTCATTGACTCTCCTTGAATGTCCTCACCTCTAAAACAGGAGAAAGATCCTATATTTGATTTTGAGCAAAAGGGCACTTAGATTTCATCTATTGCAACTCTCTCGTCTTACAGAGAAGGAGACAGACTTTAGAGAAGCCAAATAACTTGACTAATGGTCAAATCTTCCTTTGGACTGTTATTCACCATTCAGACATCTGGGTAATTTTCCAGACTGAAGGAGAATAAATGGATGAGAAAATAACTGACATTTACATGGCCCTTTAAGGTTTCCAGAGTACTTTACATAATTAATGTATTTGAGTCTCTCAAGGACCAAAAGATAGGTATTACAGGCATAATCATTCCCATTTTACAGAGGAGAAAACTGAAACTTGTAGAAGTTGTGACTTGCCTATGGTTGATACATATAGAAAGCAAAGCATTTTACATGGATTATCTCATTTGATACTGGGGAAATTCCTCAATCCAGAGATCTAAAAGTCCTTCCAGAGAGTAGTTCCTGCCCCATAGGTTCTCTTGATTGGGTGTCAGCAAATCAGGAATCTAGGATAGAAAAAAAAATCAAAGTTTAATTAGCATCCACTGATAGGCACTTGCCAGGTGGGAGAAGAGAGGGAGATACACACACACGTAGGGTTTTACCTAGCTTTAGGGTAGGCAATAAAAGGAGCTTGTTCATGTAAGGAGGGACATAGTTGCAAAAACCTCAATTCAAGACTGTCCCCCCAAGCCTAAGCCTAAAGCCACAGACTGACCTATTCTAGGCATACCAGGAGAACTTTAGTTCTATTTGATTTCAGGCATAGTCACAGACGACTTGGAACAGTTGATCGAGAAACAGAGTTCCACATTATTTATAGGGTATCACAATCAGGCTCATCTGTAATGGGAAACTTTCCTATTCAGAAAGGAAATAGTACAGTGGGGAAACTGAGTCAAGAAGAGCCTGCCATTATCTTCATAAAGCCACCTTCTACACCTTACCAGGCACTTATACCTATCTGTATCATCACTGCCTTTGAGCAGCTCTTGGCATTTTCCCTTGAATACTGGATAACTTCAGTCAGTTTAATAATTTGCACAGTTCTGCTTGGATTCAAACTCAGAGCAAGTGAAAGAATGAATCCCCAAATGTTCTATCTCATGTGGCAAATTTCCCTTTTCATAGCTTGTGAAGTGCAGATTAGTTATGATCTTAGTATTTAATTAAGAATATGTTGTTTGTCCTTTGTTTTCAAAGAGGATCAATGACATCAAGGATATCGTCTTGACTTGCCCATGAATTGGATTGAAGTGAGGCAGAGTTACACAGTCGTCAGTCTTACTCTCTCTTCCAGAATCATCAAAGTCCAGTAGCAGGACAAAAGTCAAGATGACTAGTGATGATTTGGGATGCAGTGGATGACCTTGGCATCTTTGATGTTTGACCAAGCTGTAAGCTTTCCACAGCCTCTTTTAGCCACCTTCATGGCTGTTGGGACAAATTGTTCTTACCCTTCCATTCCTCAGCATATATGATTTTTCCAGAAGCTTTCAGTCTTCTAAGTTTAATGGCTCCTAAAGCAGACTCAATCACTAGAAATTAAGAAAATAATAACATTCCAGGGTTTCACAAATAAAGTAAACTTGTGAGTTCATTCAAAATCCAAAGAAGCTGGCTGCATTTGACCTGGATATCTCAATGCACTGCATACAACTCCTGAGACAAAAGGAAATCTTTAAAACTTTGGTCTGGTGATCTGAAGTTGACTCAGACACAATGCCCACCCTGTGCTAAGTGCTTTATAAATCTAAGGGCATTACTTTTGTTTGTGCAAAAGTTGGGTTTTTTTAACCTAATTGTCTCTTTTGTTTTAAGCTATCATTTCCACGTGTGATTTGGTCAATAATTCTTCACTATAGTTGTACAAATAAAAGAGAATTCCCTCCCTTCCTCTTTATTTTTAATGATGTGACCATTTAAATTCAAGTTACACATCCATTTGGAGTTTGTTTTGGTATGAATTGCAGGTCTGAAGCTCATTGCTGCCAAATATTTCCAATTTTCCCAGAGGTTCTTATCAAACAGAGAGTCCTTACCAAAGAATTCTGTGTTCTTTGATTTAATAAATTCTAGGCCACTAATTCATGCCTTTGTGGTCTCTTTTTGTGTGTTACTTATTAAAATGTCATTTTGGGGGGGGGGTGTGGAATGCCAATAGTTCTCATATTGTCTCATCAGCCACTCTTTTTAAGGTCAGTTGCTTTGCTTTTGTCTGTAGAAACCTCAGTTCTTTTTTCCAATTTGCCAGTTTTCAACTTTGTTCTAATATTCCTCTTTGTGTATTGAAATGTTTGGATTATATCTCTGCCACTCTCTTTTCATTGTATCCACAGAAATTGCAAATTTCCACCTTCTGTTCTGAACTATTAATTTTCTTGTCTATCTTTACTAATTCTATGGGAAGAATTCCAATTTCCCTTTTAAAAATTTCAATTCTTTTTTAAATAGCTTTTCAATCACTCTGGGGATCTTTATGGTAGTTCCATTCTTGTGTTTAGGGGTCTAGTTGGTAATTACACTATTATTCTCTTCTTTTTGAGATTTCTCATAACTCTTTTAACTAATATTATTTCCTCATTATATTTGGGGCTCTTTTTTGTATACTCATTATTACATCCACACTGCTATTTTTTTTCTGTGAGCTTTTCCTTGTGAGGATTTCTTTGCCATCTATATTTTGGTGGTTTTCTTTTACTTTCTTTTACAAATTTCTTACTCTTTTGAAATGATGAAAGGGGCCAGGGTTTAAAACGACTCATTCCTTTCTTACCCTCTTTACTTTTGTAGACATTCCTTACAGAGTGAATTCTACACCATGGATTCTGCACCACATTTTTCTTCCTTTCTACCTTCATGATATCTCACACTTTATTTCCCCATCATATCGCAGATCAACTTCAGCACTATTTTCTTAAACGACTGAAATTTGTTGTCTCTTACTTTTTCCCTGCTCAAAATGGAAACATCAAGGTTTAAAAATGGTTGATCATTTTCCCAAGTAAAATGCATCTAATTTGGTTGCCTACTTTGGAACTTGCAAGTGGATGGTCTATTTTAATTTCTTTAATTTCTATTTCAATTTCAATGTGACCTTGCTTCTAATTTACCTAGGCAATTCATTCTAATAAATCATTCACAGAAGACCACAATTGTCCACTTTCAAACTGTATTGCATTTTTTTTTTCTAAATTTACTTTTGACTTAAAACAAGCCTCTAAGTTAGAGAGTTGTTCATTCATATGCTAGGCAATTCTCAAGAACCAGATTAGGCTTTAAATTTTCAAACAGCAAAGCCACTTTTTTTTTTCTCCTTTTAGCTTCTGGAATATCTAGAGGCAAAACTTTTTAAATTGGCTTCAGTTTAATTCAGCACTAAACATTCTCTAATTGGTGAAATCACCTTCTCTTACAGTAAAACAAAACAAAATTTTTTTCCCCACTCTCCAGGGAAGGGATCCGTCTGGATGCTATTTGTATGTAAATTCCACAAAATCTCTACTTTTAATAGTCCTAAGGACCCACATGCCCCCAAAACCCATTAAACTATTTCAACATATATAAAACCTCACTCCCATCACAATTTGAAAATACATTTAAACAGATTACACTTCAGTCATAAATTTAATCTCTGATTTATCTACCGTGTTGCCATATTGGTTGGCATGCTTCAATCGATCTATCCCAGACTGAGCTGGGACCTCTGTCTGTCCCAGAGACAGTTTGATCCCCACTAAGGATGTGAGAGAAAACAGAATGGCCCAATCTCTTGCTCATTAGCTTGTGGATACTAGGTGGGTGTCCAGAGGTTTCAGATTTCTTTTGCTCCCAGCCAGGATAACCCTGTAGAAACAAAGGAAGCCCTCCTGTGGAGCATGGGGCTCTTTGGATGAGCCCTTGCTTTCTCTTTCCGAGGCCCTGTGAGTTGGTCATTAAGAAATAGGGGCGGAGAGCAATCTGGAATTATGCCCAAAGAGTTTGAAAACTGTATATACCCTCTGACCCAGCAATGCCACTCTTAGATCTGTTTCCCAAGGTGATCATGGAAAAAGGAAAAATACCTATATGCTCTAACTTTTTTATAGCAGTTCTCTTTGTGGTGGCAAAGAATTGGAAACTGAGGGGATGCCTGTCAACTGGGGAATGACTGAACAAGTTGTGGTATATGATTGTGATGGAATACTACTGTGTTGTAAGAAATGATGAGCTGGCTGATTTTTAGAAAAAACATGGAAAGATTTGCATGAAATAATGAAGAATGAAATGAGTAGAACCAAGAGAATGTTGTACACAGTAATAGGATTATTGTTCACAGAATAACTGTGAATTTATTCTGAGTATTGTAAATACTCAGACCTATGAAGGAAGATGCTCTCTGCCTCCAGAGAAAGAACCGCTAAACAGAAGTATATACCTAGGATGGTTTTACATATATTTATAAATCTGTGTCAAGCGGTGGCCTTCTCTAGTGTGGGGTTGGTAGTGATGGAAGAAGACAGTTCAGAACTTAAAATATGATAAAAAAAAAAAAAAGAAATTAAAGTATAAGAAGAAATAACCACCAAAGCCCTAGAGTTCCAGCTCTGGACATAGTTTATATCTTAAAGGCTATCCAGGCACAAGAGACACAAGGAAGGGGAAACAGGAGACAGAAAACCAACAAGCATGTACACTGTTAGGGGTTCAGGGCTTGTGGTAGCGGAGCTGGGGGGGGGGGTGTCTGTCTATGAGATATGCTAAAAGATTTAGGCTGCCCTCAGTCTGGGCTGGGAGCTGCATTTCTTTTGTTTTAATTTGGGGGTTTTTTGGAGGGGGGAAGGCAGGGCAGTTGGAGTTAAGTGACTTGTCCAAAGTCACACAGCTCTAAGTGTTAAGTGTCTGAGGCCAGATTTGGACTCAGGTCCTCCTGAACCTGTGCTCTATTCATTGTGCCACCTGGTTGCCCCGAGAGCCATATTTCTAAGAGGTCTTTTCTAGTTGAATTTCAGAGAGATCTCCTCAAGCCATTTTCTAACCAACTTCGTATGGTCTCCAAATTTGAGAAAAATTACTTATCAATATCAACATCAGAGACTGTCTGGTCCCAGGAGGCTGACGTGGGTAAGAAATCTGCCTACTGGGTGCCTCAGCCATCCTGGAGTCCAGAAGGCTTCCTTGGATTCCTGAGTTCTAGTCATCTCATTCCTGACACCAAATTGTTGGGGAATTCCTCAGCCCAGAGATTACTCCCACTTTGGGGCTCTTGCACCAGAGGTCAATAGATCAGGAGTCTAGGCTAGGCAATCAAAGTTGATGGGTAGCAGAATAGAGGGAGATGCACATAGAGAAGGTTTTCCCCAGCTTTGCCTCTCAAGCAATGTTGCTCAGCCATTTCCCTTATTTTGGAAGTAGAGGAGGGACAGGTTGTTAGGTGATTTGGGAGTGGGGGGGGGAGGGGGGGAGAAGAATTTCTTAACTCAGGTAACCTCAGCATCTCCTGAGATCAGGTCTGTTCATTTAGGGTTATCAGTCTCATCAGAATATCTAGGTGGGACTGAACTGGAGGCCTCCCTTTTGGAATAACATTGACACAACCTTATAAGCCCATTTCTTTGATGTCTGAGGTTACTCTTTCTGGGGAGATGTCTCCCCCAAATCCACCTCACTCAGGTTTTTGTACATTTCTTCCACAATACTTATAACAATCCCATGACATTGGTGCTATTATTCACATTGTTTTTTGCAGTTGAATCAATAAATCGACATTTATTTTCCAATTTATTTATTTTTAGTTTTCAACATTCACTTCCATAAGTTTTAAATTTTCTGTTAAAATATGAGATAAGGGGCTCCCCTGAAAGAGTGGGGGAGGGAGAGCCATGGGAGGTATGAGGAGAAATGAAAAGATTTGGAAGAAGCACTGTGGTTCCCTCCCCGTTCCTTCCACAAGATGGCGTGCAATCTGATATGGGCTCTATATATTCCTATTAAACATATCAATCAATGTTTATTAAGGACCTCCTTTGTGCCTGGCATTATACTAAGTTCTAGGGATACAAAAAAAGAGGCAAAAGACAGTCCCTGCCCTCAAGGAACTTACAGTCTAGCCAAAGAAACTGAAGGTTAGAGAAATTAATTGATTTGCCCAAGGTGAAACGAGAGTCAGAGGCAGGATTGGAACTTGGCTCTTCCTGTGTCCAGCCCCATTGCAGCCCAGGTCCATGCTGCCTGTCCTTCTGGGTTTGTTCTTCAGCTGTTCGGTTCCTCTTTGTCAGGTAGGCCCCAGATTGTGGCACTCAGTAAGGGCCCTTTCTTTTCTTTTATGCAGATGAGAAACTGTGCAGCTTTTTTGGGAAGAAATGTCTTTATTTCTCTCCTTGGGGAAAGGCCTTTTCATTGCTCAGAGCCTCACTGTAGGCTTGGGCCACACCTACTCTTCTATACGGTTCTCCTTTTTTTATTACTCTTTCCTATGAATCACCATCCAAAATAATTTTTACTTGAAAAGTTCCCTCCCTTCTAAAAACCCCTGGCCCTAGGAACCTTGTTTAAACACTACAGGAGAGATCCACTTTAGAGAAGATGCCCCATAGAATGGAGGTTGACTAGGGCAGGCCTGGACCAAAGTGGCAAGGCCATAACATCTGTCCTCAGGTTAGGCCCACCTCCTTTAGCTGGGCCCCTTTCCTTCCTGTCATTCCTGCATCTACCTGGCTACCAAGGGCTTCCTAACCAGTCTTACCTTCCTGGCACAACTGGCCTCCAGCCCTCCTGAGGTAAATATCTGCTTCCAGCCAAATGGCACTTTTTAAAAGGCCCAACAAACCAATCAACATAATCAGTAAATAAAACAATGCAATGAGTGTCAATGACTCACCAACAGCACTGTAGCTAGTGATTTGGGGTCCCTCAGCCTGTCAGAGAGTGGCCTGAAGCATTCCTCGGGGGAAGGAAGGAGTTAAACACAGCCCCAGTTCTGCTGGTCAACAAGGTGTGCTGGGCTCTGTAGCTTTTCTATAACTGTAGGTGTCCTCCACATGGGATGCCCTCTGTGTGGAAGACTTGAGGCCACCGGCTCTTGCTCTAGCTCTGCCTCTGTTCCTCGTTGAAGAGGGTGAGAAGGTGATGGATTTCTAGGAAATCTTTGGAGGGTTCTTTTAGTCTGAAAGAATTACCAGGCCCAAGCAATCTTGGCAGGTTTGTAAAAGTTTATTATGCTTTTCAGTGGGCAGGGGGGTGTCAGAAAAAGCCTGCAACGTGTAGTAATTAGGGATACTGATTATATAGTAATAAAACCATAAATCTGATATGAATTATGCTAAATAGGTGTGTAAAGGAGGGATTTGGGAGGAGTTAAGCAGTGGTCAGTGCTTAAAGGAACATGCACTTTTTATATCAACTGTGCAGGCGTATTGCCCATAATTCAATGGGAGAAAGCCCGAGGGGGGGGCCACCAGGAGGTGTGGTTTTTGCCTTAAAATGTCACAAAGTCAGCCAGCGGTCAATTTTGACTAAGAGGTACCTAGTCTGTTAGCCATCAAAGTCCTTTTCGACAAGATGGATGTTGGGAAGCTGGGCTAATTGGGGATTCAGGATGTGTCTGATTGTGAGGAGCTATCTTACTGATAATGCATTGAAGGATTCATAGTTTGCAGCTGGCCAGTAGGACAAAGGAGGTAGACATTTCTCTAACTAAGGATTTGTTTATAGAATGCTTTTGAAGGATTCATAGGTATGGCTTGTTATTATACCAAGCAAGGATAGTTATAGAGTTAATAGTTTCAGGGAAAACGCTTTTAGGCTGGGGGAAGGGGAGAGACAGAATTAATGCTTTATGGCTGGGGGAAAGTGTGACTCTTACAACTTAATTGCATAGGCTGATGTTACAGACACAGGTAACTGAACACGAGTCAGATTTGACAATGTTACAAAGGTACCTCAGCACTCATTAACCTTCTGGAAGCATTTTAACTGGGTACACCCCACCTTAACCTAAGAGAATGACATTTTCCTGTTAACCCTGATTATGGAGCATGGGATTGGGGAATATTAGAAACACCCCCTCACATTGCCCCACACAGACTACCTACTTGCCTTTGCAAGTTGGCTTCTAGACTCTTGCTGTTATGGGGAGGATAGGGGATGCCATTCCAGCCATTCCATACCAGCCAATCTCCTGTCTGTTCCCCAGCCTCCTGTGGGAAGAGGAGAAGCCCTGTTTGATCACACTAATCTCTGGTCCCTGAATGAGGTGGCATTTCCATCCTGGTTTTTCTGCCTTATGACAAGGAGAGTATCACCTCTCCTTCTGATATTGATAACTTTCTAAAATTTTCCCTTAATGATTAATTCCTCCCTTTCCCCCCCATTCCAGTGATTCTGAGCTGCAGGCTTTCATCAGCCAACCCTTACCAGTCTCATTGCCCATCCCCCACTGCCCAGTTCCTTATTTCCATTCCTCTCAATTCCTACCCCAGTGACCGATCATCCCACAGCTGCCCACCCCTTCCACTGTGCCCTCTGGAATGCTTACTCCATAGGTAACAAACTTGCTTTCATCTGAAATCTTTTCCCTTTCCACTCCTTCCATCTTCTGGCTCTCACTGAGATCCTAATCCCTCTCTCACTAAAACAGTCTCCCTGGCTGCCCTTTCCTGCACTGTCTGTACTTTCACTCTCTCCCTACCCTGACTAGTTGAGGTGGGGGAGTTAGAATCCTCTTTGCTTGCCATGTCCACTTCCATAATCTTTCCCTACCACCAATCCACCTCTACCACCCAATCAAAATTCTGGTAGCTGTTTTCTGTAGACTTTAAGGACACTCCCCTTCCTTCCTCAATGAATTCAGTACTTGGCTCAGAGTTTCTCTCTTCTCTCCTCCCCATATTGATACTCCCTCAAACACCTTCTTCCTCAACTTACTCATTTCTCATGACCTACTTACTTCTCCACCCCACCTCAACTACTCACAGAGATGATCATATCCTTGATCTTGCCATCACCCACAAATGCACAACTCTGAAATTCTCTTATCTTTTCACAATCTGTTGCCTTTCTACCTCTCCCTCTGCTTTCCAACATGAAATTCTGCTCTTCTTCCACACTATGACCTGCAATCTTTTGATCCTTCCATCATCTCCCAAGCATTCACCCCTGCTCTAAGACACACTCTCCTCCTTTCCCCATCTTGACCCCCTTGGTGAATCGAGTCAATGATATACTGCCCTCTTTTCTTGAGTCCCTGCTCCCTTCTTCCCCCCCCCCCCATCATTTTGCCAATTGTGCCCTCTCAAGCCTTTCCCTTGGGTCACTGCCACCATCTGCTACCTTTTCTCCTACACATGTGCTGCTAAAGGTGGCAAAAAATCACACAACCATTCTGACTGGTTTCACTGCAAATTTATGTTACATAACCTCAGCTAGGCCCTCTTTTGCTTTTCGGTAATCCTTTCGCACCTTCCTTATCAACCCACCATCCCACTCTCCACAGTGGTTCTTCAAAATCTTTTCATTTCTCTTCACACCATCCATGGCTCTCCCACCCCTACCCTTTCATATGAGACCCTTGTCTCATATTTTAACAGACAAAAATTGAGGCCATTCACCTTGGGCTCCCTTTTTCCCCTCCCCCCTTTATCCCATATGGCCTTCTGCCACTCTCTCCTCCTTCACCCAATCTCACGCGATAAGTTGTGCTTTTCCCTTGCCAAGGCTGACCCTCCTACCTGCCCAAAGGATCCCCTTCAGCCCTATCCTTTCCAGTAGGTTACCCCTCTATCATCCCACTCTCTCACTTGTCTTCTCTCTTTCCATCTCCTGGCTACTTCCTTACTATCTATAAACATGCCTATATTTCCCTCATTCACAAAAAAAAACCCCACAATCTATTCATCCCCACTACCATCCCATATCTTTCTTGCCTTTTGGAACTAAACGCCTTGAGAAGATCATCCATAATAAGTGACTCCACTTTCTCTCCTCTTCCCCTCTTCTTAATTCTCTGGCTTACAACCTCATCATTCCACCAAAACTGTTTGCTCCAAAGTTACCAATGAGTGCTTAGTTGCTAAATCCATTATTCTCATTCCTTATTTTCCTTGACCTCTCTGCAGACTTGGACATTGTCCGTCACTCTCTCCTCCTGGATTCTCTGTTCTCTCTAGGTCCTGGGGACACTCTCTCTTTCCCCTGGTTCTCCTCCTACCTCTCTGACTGCTCGTTCTGTCTCCTTTGCTGGACCTTCATCCAGTTCATGCCTTCTAACTATGGGTGTCCTTGCAGGTTCAGTCTTGGGTCCTCTTCTCTTCTCCTTGTATACTACTTCACTTGGGGATCTCATCAGCTCCCAATGACCATCTCACTCCTGATGATTCTCCCATCTACCTATCCTGCCCCAAACTCTCTGACGACCTCCAATCTTACATCTCCAATGGCCTTTCAGACATCTCAGACTGGATGTCTAGTAGACATCTTAAATTCAATATATACAAGACAGAACTCATTATCTTCCCTCTAAGCCCTGTGCCTCCCTCCTCTTACTATCCCTATTTCTGTCAAGGGCAACACCATCTTCTCAGTCCCTCAGACTCACAACCCAAGTCATCCTGGATCACTCTTTCTCATCTCCTATATCCAATCTGTTGCCAAGGCCTGTCAATTTCACCTTTGCAACATCTCTACTATATACCTCCTTCTTTGCTCTGACACTGCCACCCCCTGGTGCAGACCCACATCACCTGACACCTGGACTCTTGCAATAGCCTGCTAGGGGTCAGCCTGCCTCAAGTCTCTCTGCACTCCAATCCATCCATCCTCCTTTCAGCCACAAAGTGATTTTCCTAAAGTGCAGCTCTGATCACATCATACCCCCTACTCAACTCCAGTGGTTCCCTATTACCTCCAGGATCAAATATGAAATCCTTTGCTTAGCATTCAAAGTCCTTTGTTACCCTAGTTGCCTCCCCTACCTTTCCATTCTTCTTGTACCTTGTGCTTCGATACATACTCTTTCATCCAGTGACACAGGCCTTTTTAGGGATATTCCAGGAAGGAGACCCTCCATTTCCCCACTCTAGGCATTTTCTCATCTCTTTCTCCTGGCTTCCCTGGTTTCCTTCAAGTTTCAAAAAAAAAAATTTCATCTTTTATAGGAAGCCTTTAAGAACTCTTAAATTCTAGAGCCTTCCTTCTATTAATTATTTCCTATTTATTTCCTATAGAGCTTGCTTTGTATATATTTTTTTACTCGTCTCCTACATTAGGTTGTGAGCTCTTTGAGGGCAGGGACTGTCTTTTGTCTTTATATCCTTAGGGCTTAGCAAAGTGCCTGGCACACAGTAGGGGCTTACCAAATGTTTACTGACTGACTATTAGCATGATTTTTTAAAAAAAAGTTAATTATTTATTTTAATATTTTTATCTTTTTAAATTTTAAGTTACAAATTCTCTTCCTCCTTCCCATCTCCCTCAGCCATGCACTGAGAAGGCAAGCAATGTCATATCAATTATACATGTGAAATCAGACAAAACATATTTCCATGTTAGCCATATTTCAAGAAAAGCAAGAAAAATGAAGTATAAAGATCATACTTCAATTTATACTTAGAGTTCATCATCTCTCTCTTTGGAGCACAATGGTATTTTTTCATCACGAGTTTTTTAGAATTGTCTTGAATTATGTTGATCAGAGTAGTCAGGTCTTTCACAGTTTTAGCCATTTCTCAATTGACGAGATCTCCTCGATTTTCAATTCTTTGTCAACACAAGAAGAGCTATCATAAATATCTTTACATATAACTCCTTTTCCTTTTCCTTTTCCTTTTCCTTTCATCTCTTTGGGATATAGACCTGATGGTATTGCTGGGTCAAAGGGTATGTATGCCCTTTGGACATTATTCCAAAGTTTTCTAGAATGGTTGGACCAATTTACAACTTTACCAACAATATATTAGTGTACTTATTTTTTCCTCATCCTTGCCAGTATTGGTCATCTCTAATAGGTCTCAGGTGGTGCCTCAGAGTTGCTTTAATTTGCATTTCCCTAATCAATAGTGATTTAGAGCATTTTTGCATATGACTATAGCTATTTTTGGTGTCTTTTTCTGAAAACTGTTTGTTTATATCTTTTGACCATTTACAATTGGAGGGTGACTCTAATTTTTATAAATTTGACTTACTTTTATATACAGTAGATATTTGAGAAATGAGACCTTTCTCAGAGAAATTTACTGTCAAACTTTTTAATGGTACTTCATTGTCTATGGCACTTTTTAGCAAAATGGAGTTTCTCTGATCATCTCTTTTAATTATGTCTGTTTTTGCTTTTGCTTTGTCTGAGATCATGATTGCTACTCCTGCCTTTTTTTAGTTCAGCTGAAGCACATTAGATCCTGCTCCAGCCCTTTCCTTTAAATCTGTATGTGTCTTTCTTTTTCAAGTGTATCTCTTGTAAATAACATTGGATTCTGGTTTCTCATCCATTCTGCTTTATGGGTAAGCTCATCCCATTCACATTCACATTTATGATCACTGATTGTGTATTTCCATCTATCCCATTATCTTCTGTTTCTTCCTCTCTCTCTTTTTATCCTGTCCCTCCTCAAAACATTGTTTTGCTTCTAATCACACTATCTCCTTTAGTCCACCCTTCCCTTTATCAACTTGTCTTCCCCCCTTCCCCTTTCTCTTATCCCTTTTCCCTCCTATTTCTTTATCGGGTAAGTTGCATTTGTATACACAACTGTTATGTGTATGTATATATATATTTTTTTCTTTGAACTAATTTTGATAAGTGCGAGGGTCAAATATTGCCTGCCATCCATCCATTTCCTCCTCCATTGTAAAATCTTTTTCCTTTTGTGCCTCTTTTATGTGAAAAAAATTTTTTTCTATTCTACTTCTCTCTTCCTTCTTCTCCCAGCACACTGATCATTGTACAATATTGCTATTACTATATACAATATTCTCCTGGTTCTGCTCGCTTCATTCAATATCAGTTCATATAAGTCTTTCCAGGTTTTTCTGAAGTCTGCTTGCTCGTAATTTCTTAAAGCACAATAGTATTCCATTACATTTATATACCACAACTTGTTTAGTCATTCCCCAATTGATGGGCATCCCCTCAATTTCCAATTCTTTGCCACCACAAAAAGAACTGCTATCAATATTTTTGTACAAGTTGGTCCTTTTCCTTTGTTTTTATTTCTTTGGGATCTAGACCTAATAGTGGTATTGTTGTAGTCCAATAATTCTTAAATTATCTCTCTTTGATCTATTTTCCTGGTCAGTTGTTTTTCTGCTGAGATGTTTCACATTTTTCCATATTTTCTCATCCTTTTGATTTTGTTTTATTGAGTCTTGATGCCTCATGAAGTTATTAGTTTCTACTTTCTCAATTCTAATTTTAAGAAATTATTTTCTTCAGTGGGTTTTTGTATCTCTTTTCCCATTTGGCCAATTTGCTTTTTAAGGTATTATTTTCTTCAGTATTTTTTTCTGTCTCCTTTACCAAGCTGTTGACTTTTTTTTCATGATTTGCTTGCTTTACTCTCATTTCTTTTCCAAGCTTGGCCTCTGCCACCCTTTTCTCTTTTTAAAAGAGACTTAGGTCTTAGGTCCAATTAGCATTTTTCTTTGAGGCTTTATAGCTGTTTTCACATTTGTTGTCTTCTTATGAGTTTATGTCTTGGTCTTCCATGCCACCATAGTAACTTTTTATGGTCAATTTTTTGTTGTTGTTACTGTTTGCTCATTTTCTAGTCTATTCCTTGACTTTGAACTTTATGTTAAAGTTGGGATCTGCTCACTTGGGTGTGGGGAGGTACTGTCTAAAGCTTCAGGCCTCTTTGTGCTACTGTTTTCAGAGCTAGTTCTGAGCATCTGCAAGTTTTTGGTGTTTCCAAAGTGGCATGATCCTGGGAGAGGTGTGGTCACTGCTTTCCTGGTCTGTACTCTGGTCTTTACCAAAAAAGGGCCCTTAGTCCCCTGCAACTGCATGTGCTAGTACTCCTCTCTGCTTTGGTACTGTGACCAGGGCTTCTGCTCTTTTGTGACTCACCCCTACTGCCCTTCTCCTCTCTGGAATTGTGACCCAGAATCATAAGTATTAGAGTTGCTGATCAGCACTGGTACCCAGTGCCAGAAAAAGGTCCCCTATAATCTCTTTCTGACTAGACTCCTTCACCATCTATGGGTTGAGAGCTCCTGAAGCTACTGCTGCTGTGAAAAGTGTTACCACCACCCCATGTGTGGGCTCCTGACAGAATTCTGCCAGACTTCTACACCGATGTCACAGACTTCTCATTTCTACCTCTTAAGTTTTCTTAGGCCAGAAAAATATCTCTCTGAATTTTTGTTGGCTCTGCTGCTCCAAAATTTGATAGAGGCATTATTTTAAAATTGTTTGGGGGGAATGTTGGAAGAGGTCATCTTGGTGACTGCCTCTGTTTGGCTCTACTATAAATTATCTTTTTTAAAATGGCATTTATTTTGAATATATACAAGGACAAAAGTACAACACCTGTGGGGCATTCTCCCTCCTATGCTACCTCATTTTCTAGGGATAATACCAAATATACATAACATTGTTCCTGACAAGTATTATAGAACACTGAGAGGGGCAGATGTACCTGGATTAGCTTTGGAATGGTGAGCCATTGCTAGGTTACAAAGGTAACCCATTGTGGTTTCACAGTCAATCCAAAAGACTCCTCTCTACCACATACCAGAATCAGTTACAGAGTACATGGCCTCAACTAAGCCCCATTATATTCACTACACACTTTTATCTTCATGGTGGCTCAGGGTGAGAGAGAGCCAATCACTTATTACATTACAAAAACTTAAAAGGACCCAAAAAAGTTCAGTAAAAAATATCCCATTAGCTAAGTCCCACAATATAGGTCGTGTTCTGTACTCATAGTCCCCCACCTTTGCAAAGGAAGGAAGGAGATTGATTTCTAACCTCAATTTTTTAAAATCTTTTTTCAAGGCCAAGTTAGCCATTATAACTACATAGCATTCATTTCTGTCTTTTTTGTTTTTTTTCTGTTGACATGACTGTAGCTGCTGTGTGTATTGTTTTTCCAGGTCTACTGCTGTCTTCAGACAGCTTTGGGTCCCAAAAGTCTTGGAAAGTCCCTTTCACTTTTGCTATCCAGTGCATCCTGAGTGTCCTACCCTGAATAGGATGGTCACATGGTGCCAGTGGTCACATGGCACACTAGAGCAACTTGGATTTCAAATCAGGAGACCTGGGTTTAAGTCCCACTCCTGACAGTAGCTACGTGACCCCCTGCAAGTTACCACCTCTCCCAACATAAGTTTCCTTATCTATAAAAAGGGATGAGAACAATTATCTAGCCCCTAGAGTGACTGTATGGCTCCAATGAGATCCTGGATGGAAAGAGCTTCAAGTTCTCCATGCATGTGAGCCAATGATGGCTCATGATAGCCAAGCCTAGATCACAGCCCAAATTTGCTGCCTGCCGGGCCAGAGGGAGATGTGGCACTGGGGCCCCAGCCTTCCAGCCCTCCTTTGCACAGGCTAGTCTACTATACTTCCCTTCCCCTCCATGCCATGCAGAGAATGCCTTCTGGCTGAAAAGAAGCTAAGGGCACATGCATTGTTTCCAGAAATCTTCCCAGCCAATTGACACTTCCTTAGTCACAACGATGTCTCCAGGTAGTATGAATTCAATGAGCACTTATGAAGGAAGCTGGTCCTCTGTGCAGGGGTGATGAACTCACAGAGACAAGAAGAAAACAATTCCTCTCCTTAGGGAGCTTGCATTCTACTGCAGGATAGAATGTGTACACAGATGAATAAAGACAGGAGAAATCAGGTGAGAGTCTATACTAACAACTAGGCCACAGCTTAGCTTTGAGAATGAGAAGAGATCAAGGGGAAGAGGCATTGGGGCATGTGAGACTGTTTATTCAAATGCTTAGAGACCAGAGATGGAGTATAGAGTTTGGAGAACAGCTAGGAGTCTAGTTTGCTGAGATTTAGACAAACTCTATGGAGAGAAGCAATATGGAATGTGCCCAGAGAGGTAGGTGGCATCCAGAGTGTGGTAGATCCTAAGTGCCCGGCTGAGATGTTTGTTTTATCCTAAATGTTATGGGGGCTCACTGAAGAGTTTTAAGAAAGAGAGGAAACATTAACAGATCATTTTGGCAGCTAATTGGAAGCCAGATTGGAAAAGGGAGTCTGTAAGCAGGGAGACCAGCTAGGTCTCGCGTGTTACAGATAAGTGTGGGCCATGACCTAGCTTGGCTTCAGGCAAGCTTGTTCATTTGCTTGTTCATTTGACTGAGGCATTAGATGAGCTGACTGGGGCTGCTTTGCAAACTCCCAAGATTAGGAATCTTGCTAAAGGGATGAGAGTCTCTGCCTCATGTCTCTTTCCATAGCCCACTTATTTCAGTATTTTGTTTTCAAAGCAATGAGTGTAGAAAATTAGCTTTCTTCACTGAATATTGTGGGAAAGGCATCAGGGATGTGTCAGCTTTAGCATATGGAGAAGGGGACTTAATAAAAAGGGACTTGTGTGTGAAGATTAAATTTTAAAATCTTTTATTGATGCTTTTAAAAAATTTCTGTTACTTTCCAGTGATACCCATTAAACATGAACACCCCAATAGAATGCTCCCTTGTAACAAATGAGTATAGCCAAGCAAGACAAAGCAACACATTAGCCTTGTCTGACAATGTGTGCTTCATTCTGCACCTGTAGTCCACCACCTTTCTTCTGAAAGGTAGGAGATATGCTTCATCATGAGTCTACTGAAGTTATGATTAGTCACTGTACCTTCCTTTCTTCCTTCCTTTCTTCCTTCCTTCCTTCCTTCTCTCTCCCTCCTTCCCTTCTTTCTTTCTCCCTCCCTCCCTTTTTTCTTTTTGTTTGTTTCCTCCTGCTTCTTCCAATCCATCTTATCTCATAACCTGTACGTGTCTTCTGTCACTATTACCTTGTTCATCCCTGTCTCTCATAAAGAGGTGACCCTTCTCATCATCAAGGCACTTTCTTCTACTTGCACGCTTGATCCCATTTCATCCTGTCTTCTATAGAAGATTGCCCCTCTATCAACCTCATTTTATCTCTAATTTTCAATCTCTCCCTATCCACTGACTGCCTCCCTGCTGCCTAGAAACACAACCATCTCTCACTAGCTATCATCCTCGATCTCGCCTTCCTTTTGTGGCTAAACTTCTTGAGAAGGCTACAATGGGTGCCTCCACTTCCGCTCCCCTCACTCTTTTAACTCTCCGCATTCTGGCTTCTGACCTCATCATTCAACTGAACCTGTGCTGTCTCCAAAATTGCCAATGATCCCTTAACTCTAAAATCCTTCATCCTCAATTCTCCATCCTCATCCTTCTCAACCTCTTGGCAGCCTTTGTTATGTCACTCCTCCTATCCTGATGAATCCTCTCCTTCCTAGGTTTTCATGAACCTGTGTTCTCTACTGGCACTACTCTTCTCTAACTGCTTGATCCTTTTCAGTCTCTTTTGCCATATCTTCAAAAGTCTCTTAGGGGGGCAGCTAGGTGGCACAGTGAATAGAGCACCAGCTCTGGAGTTAGGAAGACCTGACTTCAAATTCAACCTCAGATACTTGACACTTACTAACTATGTGACCTTGGGCAAGTCACTTAACCCCAATTGTCCAGCCTTCCCCTCTCCAAAAGAAGTTTTTTTTTTTAAGTCTCTCAGTGTTGTTTTCCTTTCCATCACTGCGGTCATTGTGCAAATTGTGCTCCTGGTTCTGTTCATTTCACTCTTCATCTGCTCATCAGTCTTCCCAGGTTCCTATGAATTCTTGTGAAGATCAACAAATGAGAATTTTTTTTCATTCAGTACCAATGAAGTATTAGTGATATAAAAGCATTGATGCAGATGGTGTGTATTTTGTTGGAGCCAAATAAAGATCAAAACGATAATATCTGGTGTCCTTGAGGGTTCCTGCATCCTCAGATCCTAGCTAGAACAAGAAGGGACCTCAGAGGTCCAAGAAAGGAGTGAGCAGGGTGAGGCAGATCAGTTAGTTGGGGAGTGTTCAAAGACTGGAAGCCTCTTCTCTTTCATAGTCTCTCTTCTCTAGGTCTTGGGGACACCCCTCTCTTCTGGTTCTCTTCCTACCTCTCTGACTGCTCCTCTCTCTCTTTTTCTGGATCCTCCTCCAAATCATACCCTCCCACTGTAGATGTCTCTCAGGGCTCTCTTTCTCTTCTCCCTCTGGGTTATTTCACTTGGGGATCTCATTAGCTCCCCTGACTTAATTACTGTTTCTATGCTGATGATTCTCACATCTACCTTTCCTGCTCCAACTCTCCTGACTCCAATCGCCCATCTCCAGTTGACTTCAAACATCTTAAACTGGAAGTCCAGTAGACATCTTAACTCAATATGTCTTACATCTGATCTCATTATCTTTCCCCATAAAGCCTCCCACCTTCTACCTTTCCTATTACTGTAGAGGGTAATGCCATCTTCCCAGTCCCTCAGGTTCCCTAAGAGTCATCCTTGGATTCCTCACTGTCATTCCCTCCCTTCCCCAATATCCAATCAGTCATAGAATTCTCTCATTTCTACCTCCATAACATCTTTTATATACACTCTCTTCTCTCCTCTGATGCTGCCACCCCTATGGTGGAGGCTCTCATCACCTCACTCCTGGACTATTGCAGTAGCTGCTGATGGGTCTGCCAGCCTCAAGTGTGTCCCCACTCCAGTCCATCCTTCATTCAGTCACCAAAAGGGATCTTCCTAAAGTGCATCTCTGACCATGTCACTTCCTTATTCGTTAAACTGCAGTGGCTCCTTACTTGACCCTAGGATCAACTGCAAAATGTTCTGTTTGGCATCAAAGCCCTTCATCACCTGCCCCCTCCTCCCTTTCCAATTCTCTTAAATTTTACTCCCCAAAACATAATCTTTGCTCCAATCCATCCAAAGTGATCTGTCGCTTTCTTATCCAAGAAGCTTCAATGGCTTCCTAGAGCCTCGAGGGAAGTGGCTCCTTGGCTACACAGCCTCCCAAGCCATAGATTTCAGGGGGTCTATAAACTTGAATGGGAAAAAAGGACATTTTTCTGTAGAATTGATTTCCTTTGTAATCCTAGGTGTTTTATTTCATTCATTAAAAAATAAGATTCTGAGAAGGGGTCCCTAGGCTTTACCAACCTGCGGCCAAAGGGATTCAGAACATAAAAATGGGTCAGAACCCTTACCCTAAGCTAAAATGTAACTTGCTTTGCCAACTCTCCAGATCTGACTCCAATTTCTCTTTCTACACTGCGTTCACCTTATTCCTCACTGATTCTACTTTTAGTCAATTGGCTGCCCTGCTATTCCCTAGCATGGGACATTCCATCTCCAAACCTTTGTAAAGACTACTCGAAATCCTTTCATGCTCACATCCACTCCTTAGACACCTTCAGTTTTTTCAAGGTCCAGCTCCGGTGCCCCCTCCTCCAAGAAGCCTTCCATGATTCTCCTAGTTGTTAGGGCTTCCACTCTCCACCTCCAAATGTTTTTTTAATTTACTTTGTGTCGATTTGATATTGCCTTCTCTGTAGAGATGTCGCTTCCTCCAGTTGAATGTTAGTTCTTTGAGCATAAGACACTTCCTTGTTTGCCTTGGTATGCCTGGTGCTCAAAGGCACCAGGTCTGGGACTTAGGAGGTGCTTAAGGCGTCTTGAATTGACTTGACCAAAATTGCATTTGAGCTGCTCAGTAATTGAACTCCTGGCCTCATGATGTGGGGAGCTCCCATTTGCTCCAAGTGTTTAAGCTCTTCTGGAGTAGAGTTAGCCAGACTATCAGTGGCAGCCTGACGCCTCATGGAGGTCATCTGGTTTCTTTTCCTCCCAAGGCAGTAGTTTCTTCTCTAGCATCCCTAAAATGTGGTCACTCAGGCTCTGCTGGAGACATGTGGTTATGGGTAGCTTGCTCTCAGTACCTTACGAGGCAACTGGTTTCATTTTAGGATTGCTCTAATTGTTAGCAGCTTGGTGGCATGTAGGAACAGGAGCAGCTAGGCGGTGCTGCAGGGGATAGAGCTCTGGGCCTGGAGTCAGGAAGACTCATCTTCCTGAGTTCCAATCCTGCCTCAGACACTTGCTAGTTATATGACCCTTGGTAAGTCACTTCACTATGCTTACCTCTGTTTCCTCATTTGTAAAATGAGCTGGAGAAGAAAATGACAAGCCACTCCAGTATCTTTGCCAAGAAAACCCTATGATGGGGCTAGACATGACTGAAAAATGACTCAACAACAATTGTTAGCAAGTTCTGCTGTATCCGATGACTTGCCTTGATAGTTGAAGAACCTTTGAGGACCCTTTGCACTCAGAGAGTCTACGGTGCTTTGAAATTTGGCCTCTCTGCAATTTACTCCAATGCTGCTGCTGGGTCTGTTCTCAGGGGCCAAGAGGAACAGTCAGTAGTAGACAAACATTTATTATGTGCCTATGTGCCAGGCATTGTGCTAAGCACTGGAGATACACATCTGAAAAAGAAAGAAAACTTCTGGCCTTGAGAAGCTTATGATCTAATAGGGAAGACAACCCATAAAATGGAGCTGAAAGGCAGTGAAGGGGAGAGGTACCTGGGTAATGGTGGAGAAATAAAAGAAGTCCAAAATGGATACAGTCATCCCTAGTCCTGTTAGCCAGTTTTCATATGGCATAATTTTGAGATCCTTTGATATCCTATGTGTCCTCCTTTGGACATACTTAGGCTTGTCAATACTGTAATATTCCAATGAATCTCCTGTGGTGGATATTCCCTCCATTGATTCTGATCACCATCCACTCTTCCCCACTGTAAGGGCCTCTTGGCTGGCTAGAGGGTTGGCCCAATATGCTTGATGCCTCCTTCCATTCTCCTGGCATTGCACTGATTTCAGTGGAGTACCCCACTATGAGCTATTCATCTGTAGGCCTTCCCCCTTTCTCTCTCCCCATCTGACTGGCTTATCTTTTTTTCTAGTCACAGATCTGTCTGGTGATATGCTTTCTTTGTATGTTGAAGCCTGTTCTTGTCCACCAAGCATGGTGTTTGGTCTTAGTCCTAGTCCCAGATACAGTCCTCTAAATGTGGCCCGCCCACAGCTGAGGCCAATATGTTTCTAATCTTGGCCACTTGTCTCCTCAAGATCAGGTTCACTACTTTGGCTACCATGTCATGGTGGTTACTTGTACTGAGCTTGTGAGTAACTTCCAGGCCTAACGTTTGCCCTCCCCCCACTCTCACCCCTAGTCTCTACTTGTCTAGATACATTTTTTAAAAAGCTTGAGTAGAAAACTTACCTTGATTTGGGTTGGATTTCATTCCTTAAATTTGGCCCATTGTTCCAGCCCATCAGGAGTTTAGGGAATCTTGAATGTTAGCTTTCCTCTCCCTAGCCTACCCCCCTCCAAGCCCCCACCCCCAGCCTTGTGTCATCTGCAAATTGAATAAACCTGCCTTTGTCCAAGTTGTTGATAAAAAAAAACGTTGAACAGGACATTCCTGCAGTGGGTGGGAGGCTTGACTAAATGCCTCCAAAGGTCCCTTCCAACTGGGAGATTCTGTGGTAACTGGAGAGGTGATGGGAGATTAGTGAGGGGACCCCAAGGTACATGAAGAAGGTCATGACCAAGCCCTGTGGCAGTGGAGAGCCTATGCACAGACATTTTAGCTGACTTATCTGTGCTGAACATTTTTCCTCAGGATCTCTCATCTCACCTCCCAAGGCCATCCCACTGCAAAGATGCAGGAACTTTCTCCCTCTGTTCCCAAGCCAGACAAACAGAGCTGTTGAGCCTGCCAGACTGCCCCCACTCCAGGACAATCACAGGAAGTTATTCCAAGCCTCACACTAATCCCAGTTGTATCTGGCAGGGGGCAGAAGGTTAGCGAACATCAGGTTTCAAGATCACCAGTGGCTATGAGCAGTCCCACCAGTCATGGGGCCAGTGAGCACAGGGCAGGCAGGGAGACAGAGGAGTGACTCACACATAGACAAGCAGCATTCCTGCTCTTGCCTGCCTGGCCCATGTGGCCCAGGCTCTGATTGGGCAGGGAAATGAAAGGCAGGAGGTCAGGGGCCCTCGAAAGGAAAAGATGTCACACGACGGAAAATCAGCTCCCTCTTCTTGTCGTGAGAGCTCCACTGCATGCTCTCTCCTTCTCCCTACTGTAGGTGTGTATTTTAAACTATAACCTCCCCAACTTTTCAAAAGTGAAGAGAGAGTATGTACAAGACCAGAGGAGTGACTGGTCCTGGCTGGCCTGGAGTCTTACTTCCATGTCTGGACTGGAGCTGAGCCCTGTTCACTTCAGTGTTTCTATAAATGAGAATATCTCACATATCTAGGGAGGCAGTGTGGTATGATGGATAGAGAAGCAGCCTGAGAGCCAGGAAGACCTGGGTTGAGTTGCCCCTCTGACAAGTACTGGCTGTGTGACTTTGGATAAGTGGCCACTCCTCAGGGTCCCTAGGCAACTAAGAGTTTCAGAGAAAGTACTTAGCTCTCCCAGGAGAGAACGTTCCCTGTGCAACTGAAATCATGTTGCTATGGTACATTTTGAACCCCAAAGTGCTTTTTTCCTAAGTTTTGTTTGTTATTCCCGTGTTGGTATTTTTACAGATGAAGAAACTGAGACTTTGGATACTTGGCTTGGAAGGATTAGAGGCCAAACAGCTGCTTCACTTTTGGGCCTTCTTCCAGGCCTCTGACTTGGTGGGCCTTGCTGTTGGAAAGGACCTAGTAGGGCCTTGGGGATACGTGCCCTGGGCCCAAGTCCTACCTGTGACCCTGAGCATACTAGCCACATTTTATCTCTCTGAATTTCAGTCTGCACATCTGTGAAATGGGCCCCCAAATACCCCCAATGCCCCAAGGTGGGGGAGGGGGAGAGGTGCCAGCAAGAGAATGTTTGAAACCAGAAAGCACCAACTAAATGGTAGTTGTTCTTTCTTTTAAGAACCTTCCTCTCTTCTTCCCTTTCCCTTTCTTCCTTCCTTCTTTCCTTTTCCCACCCCCTTCCTCTCTCCCTTCTTCTCTTCCCTCCTTCCTCTCTTCTTTCCTCCCTCCTTCCCTTCTTCTGTGTGATTTCATCATTATGTCAGCTCCCTTCCATAATTCAGGTTGCAGCCAGTCTGTCACCAAATGCCTCTGAGCTGGAGGCTCCCAAAGGGGAGCCCAGTCTGGCTTCCCAGCCCCCCTTCAACCACTCAGAACTTCCTGACTTCAAGTCTTGCAGTCTCCACTATTCCATGCCTGCCACACTGCTTCCCCACATTCCCATGCCAACATCTACTTGTTGGACACAGAGGCTGTTTTTGGCTTTTTGCTATAAAGCAGCTCTAACTGTGTTTGGACTGACAGGCAAATATCTGAGAAGTAGTTGACAGGCATTGCTGCCAATCAAAACTCTCAGCATGCGGAGATCTAGGAGGTAACCCAGGTTTGTCAATATATTTAGCATTTTTGTCATTCTGTCATTTGAGTCACGTCTGACTCTTGTGTCCCCATTGGGGTTTTCTTGGCAAAGATATGGAGTGGTTTGCCATTTCCTTCTCCAGCTCATTTTACAGATGAGGAAACTGAGGCAAAGGGAGTTGGTTAAGAGACTTGCCCAGGGTCACACAGCTAGTGCACAGACTCAGGGTTTCTAAATTAGCTCTGAGCAATAGACCAAAGTTTTCCTAAAGTTTATATAGTTTCTAATTCCATCAGAGGAAAGGAGATACAATGTAGAATTTACAGCTGCCAAAAAAGGGAAAGGAATTTACAGCTGCCAAAGGGAAAGGTAAAGCTTTACATTTTAAAGATACTCTTGTGGAATTTATGGTACACTCATTGAGAGGAAGGAGGTTTACATGTCAAAAGAGAACTAAGGAGAAAAATTTAAATTGATCCACAAGCGCTGAGAGGAGTACTCTGGGATTTCCAACTAGCATATGGCTACGATAAAACTAAGCCTGAGATTCTTTCCCCTTGCCCAGTTTCTTATCTGGGTTAAAATAGTTGAAAGAAAGCTTCAGTTAATTAGCATGCCATAAGGAAAACCTCAACCAGTTAACGCGATTTTCCTTATAAATAAAGGGATCGTGCTGGAGCCAAATAGGAAAAAGCTGAAAATCTGATGGAACCTCCTTCTGTCAGGCCGCCCTTCCCGATTTTGAGGGTGTGTGAGGGGTGAGAGTCCTCCCATGGCATTACTGAGACTGATCTGATAAAGGTCTGATCTGTTGGGGGATTCTGAGGTGCATATTCTGCTCCGAAATGTCGGCACCAGCTTGCAATTGTGCCCATCATGTTAGAGTGTCAGTTTCCCCACAGACCTGGCAACATTGGATTTTTGCCATTTTGGGATCATTGTTGACATTCTAGAAGGAATAAGGTGGTGTCTTAAGATTGTCTTTTGCATTCACCCCCTCTCCTTAAAAAACAACCCCAAAAAACTAAACCAAACTGGTCTAAGGGAAGACCACCCAGCTAAGGCCAAGAGGCGTAGTTCTCCAACACTATTTCCTAAGTGGCTGTGGCATTGTGATCTGGGGCAAAACGATCCCATACTTGGGGGGAAAACCCACTTGATTTGTGTTTTGTTTTCAGTTTTATTATTTATAAGCCAGTAGCTAAATCCCAAACACTAATTTCCTAGATACCCTAATTCCTCAGTCTGATGACTGGTCCACTGTCTCCTCAACTTAAAAAAACATTTGATTGATGCCTTTTGTTTTTAAATTACAGTCATTTCCTTATATACCCTTTCCCCCACTAACTGAGCTCTCTTTTAACAAAGCCAAATCCCTTGACACAGTGGTCATGTCTGACCGGGTATGGAGCACTCAACACCCGTAATACCTCTATCACCTTTACAAAAGAGCCCATGCATTTTAACTATGCAAAATCCAACAAATGAACCACACTCTGGGCCCAAAGTCAGCCGAAGCACCCTTTTCTTTGACCTTGTTTTCTACCTACTCTGTGTGAACGTAGACTTAGAGAATTGGTCTAATCCCCTCATTTCACAGGGAGGGAAACTGAGGCCCAGGAAGGGGAAAGGACTTGTCCAAGGTCACACTGTTACAAAGGCAAGCTTTGAATCCAGCTGCTTTGTCTCCCAATCCAGTGCCTTTGCCCTGATGCCTCCTCTTTTCCCCAACATAGCTGTAGCCAATGGCACTCAGGGGGTTCCATGGTTTGTGTCACTTCAGTGTTTGGTTCTTCACCCAGTTTTTCCTCACAGACTAGCTAGCCCAAGTCTTTCATTATACAGTGAGGAAATGGAGGCCTTGAAAAGAGAAGGGATTTGCTCCCTCACACAGTGAGGGAAGCTGTGACCCAGACTGACTCAACATCAGGGGATTCCTGACTCTTAATCCAAAACCCATTGCTGAGTCTCCCCGCCTCCCCTCCACAGCCCCCAGTAAGGGGGAATCTGGAAGCACTGGGGGAAAGCGGGGTGAGGAGGGGTGTCAAAAGAAAGAATAGGAGGAGGAAGCAATAATAGCTCCTGGGCTTCTCCTTTCCTCCAGCCCCCCCCCCCCCCCAGCCCCGATGGATGTTGCCGTTGCCTTGAGCCCACAACCCCAGGGCTTTCCTGTGGCCTGTTTGCACCATCACACTCTCCCTTCCTCCTTTCTGCCTTTGTTGCCTCAGGCTCTGTTTTCTGCTCTTCTGTGTCTTGGATCCTCTGGTTCAATTTCTTTGTCTTTGTAGAATTTGTGACAGGTTTGGGATGGGGGGGGGGGGGAAGCTATTTCATTTACATGCTAATTAGCATGACCTGGAAGCTTCTGGAGATCCAGAGTTGGTTATTTCTGGAAGGGGATGCCATCCTTTTTTTTAAGGGTTTGGAAACCAGAGCCTGGAGTCAGTATGACATACTGGAGACCCTGATCACGGAGTCAGGGACTGTCCTAGCCTCACCTGCCCAAGGTCACTGTCTCCCTCTGTGTGACTGCCACAGTGTCAAAGTAAGGGCAATCAGAACATCAGACAGCCCAGGGTGGAGTGAGGCCTATCTCCACAACTGAATCAGGGCAGAATTTGAAGACTTTCTCCTCCATGGCCTCAGTTCTGAAGTGAGGGCTAGATATAACTTCCTGATGGCATGGGAGGCTATTAAGTGTATGCATCAACGGCAGCAAGATCTTAGACTTTAAAAATATATTTCCCCCCAATTACACGTAAAACCAGTTTTCAACATTCGATTTTTAAAACTTTGAGTTCCAAAATCCTCCCCCCCAATGGGAAACAATCTGATCTAGGAATGCATATGCAATCATGTAAAACATATTGCCATATTAGTCATCTAGTGGAAGAAAACCCAAACAAGAAAGGAAGGAAGGAAGAGAAAGGAAGGAAGAAAGAAAGGAAAAAGGAAGAAAGAAAGGAAAGGAACAAGAGAAAAAAAGAAAAAGAAGAAAGAAAAGGAAGGAAGGAAGGAACAAAGAAAGAAAGAAAGAAAGAAAGAAAAACAATGAATGAATGAAAGAGTATGCTTGATCTGCATTCAGAATCCGTCAGTTCTTTTTCTGGAAGTAGATAAAACTTTCCATCATAAGTCCTTTGGAATTATTTTGGATCATTGTATTGCTGAGAAGAGCTAAGTCATTCTCAGTCGTTGGTTGTACAACATCATTGTTATTGTATACTATACGCTGGTTCTACTCACTTCACTTTGCTTCAGTTCATTTATTAAGGCTTTCCGGGTTTTTCTGAAGTCATTGTCCTGCTCATCCTTTCTTATAGCACAACATTATTTTATCATAATCATATACCACAACTTGTGGAGTATATGGGGGGCTCAGGGAGGACTAGCACCTCTAGTGTGAGGGCTTACCAAGCCCTTTTCAGGGCTGCTCTTCCATCTTTAGTGTCCGCCTGTCACACAATTCTCCCCTGTGGCTCCAAGAAGTTGTAGCATGTGTAGCCGCCCCACCCGGGGTAAAAACAAATCGTCTTGGCAAAAGGTTAAACCAGGTTGAGGGTAACCAATGGGTTTCAAATTAATTGGTGAAGTAGGGGGATATCTGCCTCAAACATAGGAAGACTTCCCCCAGTGAAATGGATGGATGAGAACAATTTGTTCCAATAGCCATGAAGGTGGCTGAAGCAAGTGCTGTGGAGTGCTTAGAGCTTGGTCAGACATTGAAGATGTATCCTGGGCCATCGCCAGTTTTCTTGACTTTTGTCCTACCACTGGACTTTGATGACTCTGGAAGAGAGAGTGAGGCTGATGACTTTGTGTAACTACCTACTTAAATCCAATTCACATGCAAGTCATCACCCATGACCTCTTTGAAAACAGAGAGAATGCACATTCTTGCTTCACTCTTGTAGTTACTGAGAAAGATTCCAGTGTATCCCTGTTGTATGTGATGTTTACTTTTGATTTTTTTTTTGATATCAAAAAAAGGTCCCTTGATGTATATACTGTGAAGGGGTTTTAGCATAAAACTTTGTCAAAGGCTTTTTCTGCATCTATTGAGATGATGGTGTGGTTTCAGATGTCTTTGTTTTT
>CM053588.1:259451-276014 GCA_028646515.1 Pseudochirops corinnae
AGTGGTCTTTCTACAGATAAAATGATATCAGTTTCTGGCATAGAACTACTTGACATGGCCAAGGACTTTGATGATGAGCATTTTCTCTTCTGGGTCTTCAGTAGCTCTGGCTACAGCCCCTGCAGGAGCAGTGGTCTTTCTACAGATAAAATGATATCAGTTTCTGGCATAGAACTACTTGATATGGCCAAGGACTTTGATGATGAGCATTTTCTCTTCTGGGTCTCCAGTAGCTCTGGCTACAGCCCCTGCAGGAGCAGTGGTCAGGCTTCATCTTACTGGGGATTGCTTCTCAGGAGGATGTGAGAGTGAGGTAGGGGGCTGGGCTGGATGTAGTACCAGTGCTCTGGGGGATTCAGCTACTTCTGGACACTTACCTGCCCTTTGGTGGCAGCTGGTGTTGCTGCAGGCAAGGAAGGTGGCTTCTTCTCCACAGTGATTGCTCCCTTCAATAATGTCTCTAGGCCCAAACTGGAAGTAGGGCCAATGGTCTGGAGGGCACTGGTATACTCAAGGTTCTTGGGCTCAAGTTCCTAGTCTGTCTTCATTAGGGTGTAAGGGGAAGTAGTAGTGGTGGGAGTGATTTGACTTGCTTGGCACATATTACCTTCTGTATCTTCTTCAAGGTGGCAGTTAGGTTGGCTTACCTGCCCTTATAAATCAGTACTTAGTATAAATTTGGAATTTAATTGGATAGAACAAAGTGTTTCCTTGAAGTCTTTCCTCCAAAATGTTGTCTGCCATAAATATGTAACAATCACATAAAATTCTCTGACATATGCAATAAGAGAAGTAACTTTGATAACCTTCTGATTCTTATCAAGCAAGTTATAAACTGGGAAACCAATATATGCTCACCATTTCATTCAAAGGAGTTGGCCCCTTTCATAGAGGCTGTCTGGTGTAGAACATCCAGATTAAGAAGGGAATCTCTATAGATAGTGAGGTCTTCCAGATGTTCCTGTTTATGGATGACATGGGGCCAATTACATCAAAGCCTGGAATACTGCAGGGCCTCCACCAAGAGATTTTAATCTTTCAAGGGATTTACCACCCACAGAAGGAAAACCTAGTAGATCAAGAATGTCCATTGTCTAGACAAAGTTATGCAACTGGATGGACAGATCCCTAGATCTTGTGAATCTGTTGCCAAGATCTAGGACAGACACTGAGGATGAACAAGAAACTGGACCAGGGCGGCTAGGTGGTGCAGTGAATAGAGCACCAGCCCTGGAGTCAGGAGGACCTGAGTTCAAATGCAGCCTCAGACACTTAACACTTACTAGCTGTGTGACCTTGGGCAAGTCACTTAACCCCAATTGCCCTGCCTTCCCCCCTCCAAAAAGCAAAAAAAAAAAAACTAAACAAACAAACAAAAAGAAACTGGACCCGTGACTGATTTGGAGAAAGAGAACAAATTGGATTGCCTTTGAAAAATTACATTGGAAATTACATTATAAAATTTTAATGATTCCAAACTTTTCTCAGAAACAAAGCCCCCTATTTTTTAATGTCAATATTATTCTAGTGATGTTACAAGTCATGAAATAGCACAGTCTTTTGAAGATTAAATTTGTACATCACCCAAAGAACAGTATGTTACCACTATGTGATTGTTCCCTATCCTCGAGGAACTTGCGCCTTCAATCATCCACTCCCTGTCTTTAATCTTCAATATCCCTCCGTCCACTGGCTCCTTTCTTACCCCCACAAACATAGCCAGATCTCCCCTATTCTTTAAAAGAAAACAAAACTTTAATTCAATCTTACTGTCCCCTCCAGGAATTGTTTTATGTCTCTTTTCTCAGCCAAACTCTTTGAAAAAGTTGTCTTCAGTGACTGCCTCACATCTTCACCTCCCACTCATTTCTCTCCCTTTTACAATCTGGCTTCTATTCTCACCCCTGCACAGAAACTGTTCTCGTCATTTTACCAACAATCTCTTAGTTACCATATCCAAGGTCCTTCTCTTGGGCCTCATCCTTCCTCCCATCTCTGGAGTATTTTATACTGTGGATGGCCCTCTCCCCGTGAATATTCTCTCCTCCCTGGGTTTTTGTGATACCGACCTCTACTGATTCTCTTTCTCAAATTCCTTTGCTGGAATCTGATCTATGTGTAGATGTGGACTGGGTCTCTTCTCTTATTTCAGGTAGCTATACTCTTAGTGATTTCATCAGCTCCCATGGGTTCAACTGTCAGCTCTGTGGCTAACTCTCAAATCTACACATTCAACTTTCATCTATTTCCCAAGAAACACTCCCATATTACCAGTTGTCTGCTAAATATTATTGGGCCATAAGCATACCAAACATGTCCAAAAGAGAACTCATTGGGGCAGCTAGGTGGCGCAGTGAATAGAGCAGTGGCCCTGGAGTCAAGAGGACCTGAGTTCAAATCCAGCCTCAGACACCTGACACACTAGCTGTGTGACCTTGGACAACTCACTTTACCCCAATTGCCTTGCCTTCCCCCCTCCAAAAAAAAAAAAAGAGAGAGAGAGAGAACTCATCATTTCTCCCCTTAAGCCCACCCTTCCTCCTAACCTCTTTATGTCTCTATTACGTCCAGAACCCAGGTTTATAACCTCAAAAGCATCTTCAACCCTTAATCAATCAATTGATCAATCAAGAAACATTTATCAAACTCCTGCTAGTGTCAGGAACTGTGCTAAGCACTGGGGACAAAAGACAGTCTCTGCCCTCAAGGAGCTGACGATTTAATGGGGTGACAACATGCAAACAAATCTATACAAAGCAAGCTATATACAGGATCAATAGGAAATAATCAAAGAAGGAAGTCACTAGAATTAGAGGGACTAGGAGTTCCTGTACAAGGTGAGATTTTAGTTGGGACTTAAAGGAAGCCAGTGGGTGGAGTTGAGAGAATATTCTAGGCATGGGAAACATAGCCAGAGAAAAATCCCTGTAACTGAGAGATGGAGTGTCCTGTTTGTGGAAGAGACAGGAGGTCAGTGTCATGGGAATTAAAGAATACACATTGGAGAGTAAGGTAGAAGAAGAGTGGGAGGGTAGGGGCATGATGGTTATGAAAGGATTTTTTATTTGCTCCTGGGGGTGATAGGGAGCCACTGGAGTTTGTTGAGTAGGGGCAAGGTGACATGATCAGACCTGCACTTTAGGAAAATCACCTCAGTGATTGAGCAGAGGATGAATTGGAGCAGGGAAAGACTTGAGGCTATTATAATAATCCATGTCAATTCTCATTGCTTCTGCTTCTACATTTCTCCCATTCTCCTCTCCCTTTTGGACATATCATTCTTGCCTAGACTACTACGGTAGCCACCTCTGTAGTCTCCCTTGCTCCCCTCTCCAATCCTCTACACAACCACCACCAAGAAGTTTCTCAAGTTCAGATTTCACCTTGTGTCTCTCCTGCTCCAGAAACTTTGGTGGCTCCCTATTCCCTTTAGGACAAAGTATACCAAACTGTCTTTCCAAAACACTTACACATTACTCCCCTGTATTTGATGTTCTAGCCAAACTTGGCATCTCTTATAATGGAAATCCCCATTCCATACCTTTGCATGACCTTTCCAGCTTGGGTGCTGGGCACCTCTGACTCCTTTTGAGGCTCCCCTTCTTTCTTCATGAGGCCTTTCCTGCTCTCTCTGGGGTTAGAACTTTCCCCACTTCCTGAAATCACTTCCTTTGTACCATGGTGAGTCCCCAGGAGAATGTGAGTTTCTTGACTTGCTTTTTACTTCAAATCCCCAGGGCTTGGACCTGGTATGCCCTTAATAAATGCATACTTAGTTATGTTGAATTGAGAGGTAGGATCTTGTCACTCCTGTTCGACCTGGAGTTCCTTAAGGGCAGGGCCTGTCTTATTTTCTGGGAGTCTCCCCTGGGCTTAGCACAGTGCTTTGCGTGTTTAGTTGGTATGGATTTGAGGAAGGAAGAGCACAAACAAGGTTTCCCCAGGAGGATTCATTATGGATGGGTGGCTATCTTACATATCCACATCAGTGACGTCACAGCCAAATCACAGAATTTCAGAGTTCGAAGGGGCCACATTAATCATTTCGTCCAACCTGTACCTCCCCCCACCAAGTTCCCACTAGAATATTCACAACAGCCTCTGTTTGAAGCCTTCCAATGAGGGAGTCCCCCACCTCTAATTTATTTCTTAAACCAAAGCTATAGTTGCCTCTTTTTTTTTTTTTTTTTTTTGCTTTTTGGAGGGGGGAAAGGCAGGGCAATTGGGGTTAAATGACTTGCCCAAGGTCACACAGCTAGTAAGTGTTAAGTGTCTGAGGCCGCATTTGAACTCAGGTCCTCCTGACTCCAGGGCTGGTGCTCTATTCACTGCACCACCTATTGCCTCTTTCTCATGTCCAACTATTGCTCCTAATTCTGTCCCCTGAAGTAGCATACAATTTATGATCAACAGGGAGGGGTTGCTAATATTTTAGGATTATCTTTCGATTTTCTATTGCATCTAATGATAAAATTTAATTTGAATAAATACAAAATGCTATCCATAGGTTGTGAAACTCAACAGACTGAATGGAGGAAGCATGTTTCAACACTAGTTAACGTGAAGGCCTGAGAGTTTTTAGAGCATTGTAAACTAACTGTGATACAATAGGGTAATGTGTCATCCAGAAAAAAGTCATTTGATCTTAGACTGCATTAATACAAGTGTATCTTCAAGGAAAGAATTGATATGCCTACCATGTTCTGATGTGGTCAGATGTGTGTAGATCAATTTAACTAGGAGGGAAAAAAAGCTTAGGGGAGATGGAGCTGATAGCTGGCTTCAAATATTTGAAGAGTTGTCCAGTGGAAAAAGGATCAGCTGTGGCTCCAGAGTGATGGGGGGAAGCTGTGGACAGGGTGAATTGCACTTGAGCTGAGATACAGTTTCCAAACAAAGCAAAGTATGTAGGTGGCATGGGCCACCTTGAGACCCCTTTCACAGGTGGAGGCTGGATGATCACTTGTCAGGGATGTTTTAGGGGGATTTCTTTTCATATGTGGCCTGGGCTCACTGTCCTTTAAGGTCTTTTTCAATTTAAGTTTCTATGAACTCATCTGTAAGTTAGGGACTGCTTGTGTACACTACAATCAAAATTCAGAGAAAGAAAAGGCTAGAGCCACGGGAACTGGATTAGTTGGGGAATGGGAGGGTGAGACTTGAAGTGGACTTTGAAGATATCACATACACACATTCACACACACACACACACACACACACTCTCTCTCGCACACACATTCTATCTCACACACACACATATACACACACACACACACACACACACACACACACACACACACACACACACACACACACACACACCCCAGTACAGTTTCCTTATTGTACTGTGAAAATGTACAGAGTTCAAGCATGGGGAAGAAAGGCACAGCTTCAGGGATTTAGTTTTAAGAGGAAATAACAATCCCAAGAGGCCACCTTGAAGCCTTAATATTTTAAGGTATAGGGGTTGATTGAATTCCTGGCACATGCTAGGTGCTTTGTAAAAGTTTGCTGACATGCTTTGAGGGCTTTTCTGGAAGATTATACATACTATCCTTATAAACAATCTAGACAAGAAATGTTACTCTGAAGCCAATCAAGAGCAGAAGAAGCAACATGTTGAATAATGAGTTGCTGTTCTGTGGCGAACCAGGAGAGGCAGGCTGTGTGATATGGTAGAAAGCCCAAAAGGTTTGGAATCAGGAAACCTGACACTCACTGCCACTTGAACAGTCACCTTAAGCTTTGTGAATCACATTGTTTCTATATAAAATGGAGCTAGATAGTATTTTGTGCCAATTGCCTCACTGTGTTTGTTCTTGGAGGGGTAAGAGTTCTCATTTAACAGAGAGAAAGCTCGGGTTTGACCAGTTAAGTCTCGAATTCAGAGGTTTGGAGGGGGGAGGTATTTTTGCTTCCTTATGTGACATGCCAGTTATAAGTCCCCAAATTCCCTGTGCCTCTGAAAAGGGAAGCCATGTAAGTACCATGCAACCTGGGACAGTCTCAGAAGTTGCTGCTTTTGCTGGAGGATTCATGGGCTCAATGCTAGAGAGGAATGAAGTAGATTGGTCTTGACCAAGTTTCTTTTACCCCCAAAGCACCTTCTCAAGATCTGTTATCTTTGTCTCTTGTCTCCTGCACCTTTACCCTCCTTGACAGTTAATACCTCCATCAACCTTTTCTTTACAATGTGTCTTCCTCCTGCCTCTTTCATGCAATTCCTAGCTCTAGATGTCATGAATTCCCCAGCCTTTCTACCAGGCTCTGTCCTGGGCCTGCTTCTCTTTTCTCTCTCTACTGTCTCTTGAAGACTATCATTGTATCCCATCTAGGTCTAATCTCTTCCCTGAATTTCAGTTGCACATCTTCAGCTCCCTAACACAGTGGTTCTCAACCCGTGGGTTGTGACCCCTTTGGGGGTTGAATGACCCTTTCACAGGGGTGGCCTAAGACCATCAGAAAACACATATTTCCGATGGTCTTAGGAACTGAGACACCACTCCTCTATCCATCTCCGGGCGGGGCTGCCCACATACAGACACGCCCACACACAGTATTAAAGGGTCGTAGCATTAGGAAGGTTGAGAACCACTGCCCTAACAGATGTCTTCATCTACTTCCCTGATTTCTGTTGTCTTCCTATTTAACTAGGTTCCAAATTTTATAGTTATCTTCCATTCTTCCTGATCTCTCATACCCCCCCTGCCCTTCAATTTCTAATCTGTGATCAAGTCCTGTCAATTCTAGCTTCCCAACATCTCTTGCATTTGTCTCCTTCACTCACATGCGCCAAACCCTAGTCCAGGCCCTCACCTCTTTCTTGAACTACACACTGCATCAGCCTTTCAGCTGGTCTCTTCCCATGCCAATCCGGCCTTCATGCAACCCCATAAATAATCTTCGTCACTCGTCTCTTCAAAATCCTTCAATGCCCCGCTGTTGTCTCTAGGACAAAATTCAAAGCCCTTGGTCTGGCTTGTGATAATCTGGCTCCAAGCTAGCTTTCTAATCGGTTCACATCATTCCCATTCTAGCTGAAATGTACTCTTGGCTGTTTGCTATAAATGATGTTCCCGGAACAGGAACGGCTTCATCTATGGGACATCAAGGCCCAGTTCAGGTGCCACCTCTTCTGTGGAGCTCGCTTCCTTCTATTTTCCCCCACCTCCAACTGAAAGTGCTCTCTCCCCCTCCAATTATTTTGTATTTCGGCTTTTATGTCCTTTAGGAATCTGGGACAATCCAAGGTCTCGAGGATAAGAACGATTTCGGGTTTTGCCTTCATATTCCCAGCATAAGCATGCAGCCAAGAGCCTAAAAAAAGACTAATGGCAACTAATTTGGGGTGAGGAGTGGTTTGGAGGCCTGGAGGAAATATCGTCTCCAATGCAGATCAGCAGCATCTGTCGGCCCCGTGGGGTCCCAGAGACTGGCCAGGGAGGAGAGGGGAGGGGGAAGGCTGTCACACAGGGCTGCCTGCCCAGTCTGGAAGTCTGCAGCTAGAGGCTGGCAGGGGACAGGGCCGAACGCCAGGCCTTCCGGGCGTGGGACCAGCTTACTAGGCAGCACATAACAATGAGAGCCTAGCGCTGAGGCCCGTCATTTTATAGCCGAGGAAACTGAGGCGCGACGTGACTAGGCCAAGGGCATATAGGCAGACCAGGCCGGGCCGCGGTGGCTCGCGCTTCCGCGCGATAGCGGCTGCGTCAGAACCGGAGCGAGCGCGGCGCGCGCCCGGCTGCCCATCAGCTCTCCCTGCCGCGCGTCGCGCGCCGCGCGCCCCGTGGGCCCGCCTCCTCTCTGACGGCCAATCAGGCACACGAGTGCTGCGCCGGGGCCCCGCCTTCAGCCTCTGGCCTGCCGGCACGCCCCTGGGACGTCACGCGTCAGCCTGACGCTAAAGGGGGGGAGGGGGCCCCCCAGCTCTTGGCCCGCACTGCCTCACGGGACGGAGGCGGGCTGCCTTCAGTCGTTCCGTTCAGCGCCGGGCTTGAGCACGCGGGCTGGAGGCCCGTAGTTGTGGCCACCAACATGGCGGACGGCGAAGGTAAGAAAGGGCTCCTGTTCCTTTGCGGGACGGGAGGGGCCGTTGAAGCCTCCTGGACCCGGACGTCGTTGGCGTCCGTGCGGTAGCGGGGCACTTAGGGCCCGGCGCGTAGGGGGAGCTCGGACGGAGTGCCGTTGGCCGGGGCAGGGCCTGAGCTTGGCGCGCGGCCGAGGCGGGCCGCGCCGCCCCGCGCCGCTTGAGGAGGGCCCGGGGTCATCGCCTCCGCCGCTCGGGCCCTAGTAGCTCCGGCGTGACTCGGCTCGGCCCCCAGCTGCCTGGAGCGGCCCGACAGTCTGGGGCCTCCCGGGCCCGGGGCGCTGACGGACGGGTGACTGAAGCGCCGCGCTTAGCAGCCCAGGCCGGCTCGAGCCACCGGGAGGGGCGGCAGTGGCTCCCCGGGATATATCTTGTTACCTTAACTGTCATTAATAGGAGGGGCGGCTGGCGCGTGTGGGCCCTGGGGCGAGGGAGGCAGGCAGGCCTGGGCGCCTGGGGGCAGGTCCACCGGAGGGGCCTGCGGACCTTTCCGTGGGGAGGGGGTGCAGCGCAGCGGGGCGGGCAGGAAGCTGTGCTTTAGCAGCGGGGCGCGCGGTGTGCCCCAGTAGGGACCGGTGGTGGTGCAGCAGCCGCCCCTGCTTCTGCGCGGGCTTCCCCGTTAGAACCTACGGGACCGACCCACGGCAGCCACGTGGTGGCCCCGAGGGGAAGGGACCACGTGCGGGCGCGCCAACCTTAGTGAGTATTTGAACGGGTGTCCTTGGGAAGGAGCCTGATTTACGGGCCTGTGCAAGCTCAAAACCTCAAGTTCACGGTCGTCTTTTGTTTTGCTTTTTCTTTTAAAGTTGTCATTGTGTCAAAGAAGCACAAGAAGAAAAAGGAGCGCAAAATATTAGGAGAAGATGCCGTAGCTGTGAGTAGAAGATGCCTTTTCCTTGCCAATGTTTATAATATGCCATCTCTTGTTAACTTTAGAATTAATTTTGGCATGTTAAGAAAATAAGCAACTGGATGGTGGGCTCCATGTGTGTTCCAGTAGTCACTCCTCTGGCTCACTCTCAGGATTCCAAGACAGCATTCACAAAGTACTGTTTGCAAGCCAAATGGCCCCCCTCACTCACTCTGCAATCCTTTTCTCTGGAGTATTCGATCACACCAGGCCATTTTGGGTATTTTTTTTCTTTTTGTTCCTGCTTGGTTCCACGTGTCATTTCTTGGGAGCCACAGCCATCGAAAGAGGTTTAGAACCAGTTATTAGGCTTTATATTTTCTGTCCTACCTGCACGTAGAGGAAATGTCTGTAATCATAAAGATGAAATAGAGGTAATTATTGGACTTTTTTATCCTGCTTTAGGAGCTACAACATGAAGGGGAATTCTTCATCAAACCTGAATCTAAAGTAATTCAGTTGGACACATCTCAGTGGCCCTTACTGCTAAAGGTAAGGAATATAAATGTGATACATATCTAAACTTGAGTTAATTTTGTGAATTGGGTTCCTTTTCTGTATACCTGTAAATTCTAGTGGAAGGCAAATGTGGTTTATTCGTTTTATGAAAAGAGTTCTATTTATATCTGTTGCCAGTTTTTCACTTCTATAAAACTATACAGACAGCTTTTTGTTTTCTTTTTTAAAACAAAAACTCGGAGAAGGTATTGTGTATTGTTTAATTTAAAAGTTAGGGGGTTGAATTTTTCTTTGTACTATATAACTTAGGATCTGTTAGCTAAAGAGAGATTTTGTTCCTTGTGCTGATTGGGTTCATAAAGCCTGCCCAGAGAGGCTATACTTACTATGTTTGACAATGTACAATCACCCTTCCCCCTCCCCTCGTCAGAATCAAAAAGCACAAGTTGTATCAGTTATTTAAAGCATTTAAATTCTCTGATTGGTTATTTTTAATTTTAAAGCAGTGCCAACTAAGATTGGAAATCAGTACTGTAGGTAAGAGTGTTAGAATTTTGAAAACCAGTAGATACCACAGTGCACAAGCAGAAGTAGAAAGTTCTCAAACCAAGAGAAATCTATTCGAGAGGTCCGTACCATCTGATATCTGCAATGTGATGGCTCAGAAAAATGATTTTAGTTAAGTCATTTCCTGGTTTAGACTTTGGTGGTTTTGTTTATTAGTTGGATTTTCATGTTGTGGGACCAGTTGGTCTTACTGGTCTATAAAAGGGTCAGTCAAAAAATTGAGAATTTACTTGTTAATTGATTTTGATTTGTGTCCTGTCATCAATTTTTAGAACTTTGATAAACTAAATGTAAGGACAACTCACTATACTCCCCTCCCTTCTGGATCTAACCCTCTCAAGAGAGAAATTACAGACTATATCAGGTAAGCCCTTTTGCCGATATGGCTTTTCATTACTCTTCAGTTCAAACCTTACACACATTTCTATTAAAACCATTAAAATAAGTGCCATTTGAAGCAATATCATCTTTCGTGTTTTGGGGGGGAGGTGCTTTAGCCCCAGGCAGATGGCTGGGGGGGGGAGGCAATTTGCACAGAAAATCCTGTTATAGCAAAGGGCATGACAAGGTTCTGTATAACAGAAGTATGTCCATGCAGACTGCCTGTGGCATGACACCTGAATTAATATGGTGGCAAGGAATTCTGCTTAACCAGCAGGTACGACATTGTTTCTCCCGGTTTCCGGGGATCAGTTGCTCAGTAAATGTACCTGTTTACATGCTGTTATTACTTCAGGAAGAGAGGGAGAGAGGGGAGCTGTATGCAGTGAGAGCTTCACAACTCTTGTGCTTCCCACTGAGCAGCAATTCCCCCATGGTGATTCTCATCTCTGTGCACCTGAAACATTGCCAAACATGCTTGCTCACCTGTACACAACACCCTAATACAGCAAAGCTGGGGGGGGGGGGGGGGGTGTGGACAAGGACAAGGTTAAACACTTCCTCTGACTTCAGGTTCATAGCCCTTGGGCTCCTGGTAGGAGCCAGCCACACAGCACCTAGGAAAGTGCTCTCCAAATGACAAAACCAGACTCCTTATGAGTAATTTGGTCAAGTGGAGTTTGTTACACTGAGATTTTCCTTGTATCACCAAAGCAATGGCAGACAAGCACCCACAGCAAGCCAATCGACAATGCGTGCCTTCTGCACTGGTTGTGTACAATGTGTGCATTCTACCAATGCAGAGATTGGTCAGAAATCGATCGGGTGACCGAAAACGTAGCTTTGTTGCTTGGTCTAGAATCGATCGTTGAATGCATCCCCCTGATTGTCGTCTGTTCTTGGCACTGTGTGTAAAATAATCTGTCCATCTCTATTCTTTTTTTTTATTATAAATACATTTTTTTATACCAACGCCCATTAAGGATAATTGGGTAAAATCGGGAAGTTTGAAGAGACAAGAAAGCAAAAAGTGTTAATAACCGACTGACGATGAAACAAACCTCCATGAACCTAGTCCAAGTACCAAAACAGAAGAAACGAAAATATGACGATAGCTAGTCATCCTGGTGTGCTGTTATGGTACCAAAATTTTTTTTTAATAGTTCCATGATTTTTTGGCAAATTACAAAGGCATTTTCAAACAATGCAGCGAATTTCTAAACAAAACTTGAATTTTTTAAAGCGAAAATGAGATGAACTGAAACAGTCCCCCAAATACTGGCTTATGTAAGTAAAAGGGAATTATGAGAATTGGTGTGAATCAGCCTACAAGGTGAGCTATCCCATACATTGTTTCCAGTTATCAAAGAATTATTGATAGCAAATCACTTTCTTGTTAAGTTTTTATTACATTTTAGACCAATTTTATTCTTAGTTTGTATTTTATTTTAAAATCAACATCCTCTTTGGTGCCATTTAATCATAGGCATTTCTAATCATTTAAAGACATTTTGTTTGTGAACTACTGGGGATGGGTAGAGTTAAATTTGGTAGGATGACCTTTTGGGTGGTAATCTTGGGGGCTTTGTGCCATACTAGGAAAAGGGGATAGAAGTGGTATACTAATATCTTAATTATAAAAAAATTTTCATTCTAGGACAGGTTTCATTAACCTTGACAAACCCTCCAATCCCTCTTCCCATGAGGTAGTTGCGTGGATCAGGCGAATACTCCGGGTTGAGAAGACTGGCCACAGTGGTACTTTGGATCCCAAGGTGACTGGCTGTTTAATTGTGTGCATAGAACGAGCTACCCGATTGGTCAAATCTCAGCAAAGTGCAGGTATGGCAGTTTGTTTTGAGGCTCTCTAATCAATGAAATAAGGTGGGAGTTGCTTTAACCTTGTGAGGGCTTGGTGAGAGCTCACAGAACTACGTTCACTTGAGTTGTGTTTTCTTAAACAATTTTCTTTTTTCTGAGGTCCCTTGCAAAACTGGGACAGGAGGTGCTCAGGTGTTTGGCCCACCCAATGCCCAGCCCAAAGGAGTTATCTACCCCACACCTCACCTCATTGTCCTTCTCTTTTCAGGCAAAGAATATGTGGGAGTTATCCGACTGCACAATGCTATTGAAAGTGAGGTTCAGCTTTCCAGGGTAAGGCTCCCTGGATATTAACTGGTGTCACTGCAAAATATTGGGGGCAGGTCCCATTTTCTGATTTAAGAATTGGACTGCCTTCAGCTCTCCCAAGGTTGTTGGCAGCTCTCCTGAGCTTCATTACTTTGTATTCTCTATTTTTCCTTCAGTGAAATACAGTTTCCTCAAAGGCAAGTGTCCATTTATTTGGCCCAGTGCCTAATCACCTATTGGTGCTTTATTAATGTTTCTGCAGTGGCATCAATAAAATTTAGATTTTGTTTCATTTCTCTGGCTGTTTGCTGTTAATGTA
The DNA here is from genome assembly GCA_028646515.1 of Pseudochirops corinnae. Lineage (NCBI taxonomy): Eukaryota > Metazoa > Chordata > Mammalia > Diprotodontia > Pseudocheiridae > Pseudochirops > Pseudochirops corinnae. The sequence continues at coordinate 272,304 of CM053588.1, forward strand.
AAAAAATATGGGTATGGATAAACATTTGAACTTACAATTCGAATTGCATAGTGTAGGTGAGGTAAAACTCTTTCAAGGAGAGTATGGTGCTTTTAACTTGCTATGCAAGTGACTTGGTATTTCTTAGTCCCCATGATATGTCGTGTGTGTCGTTTCCCCCCCCCCCCCATCCTAATAGGTGGACATTTTTTCTCTTCTCACTCCTAGTATAATAGATTTAGCAACTTGTCATTAAACTCCTAGTCTAAAATTGAGTCTTTCAGATGTGTTTAAGAGAACATTTTGAGTTGAGAAGGGATGGGGAAAAGTACTTCATATGGGTGCTTGTTAATAAGTCTGTGTGAGAGCATAGATCCCTATTTGAAGTTTGGTTCTTACGGGATTGTCTCAAGATGTCTCAAAGTTTAGAAAGGAGCTTAACCTTTTTTCAAGGATGCTGCAAATTATAATCAGCCTTTTGGACGCAGGGATTTTAAACTTTTGGGCCTTGCCCCTTAAATTTAAAGGAATTTTCTATATTGTCTTGGGTGGTATATATCATGCTTAAAAATGTGTTGTTGGTTTTTTTTTAAGGCATTGGAAACTTTGACAGGTGCTCTGTTCCAGCGACCCCCTCTCATTGCTGCTGTCAAGCGACAACTCCGAGTCAGAACTATCTATGAGAGCAAGATGTTAGAATATGACCCTGAAAAAAGATTAGGTAAATCAAATATCACTAGTTTGAAAAAAAATTATTAGCAGAACACCAGAGGTGCCATATCATTCCTTCCAATCTGTTCTCTTGAAATTCTCTTGTTTGATCATTTGCAGTTGGAAATAGTGGGGAATGCACAAGTATGAGCATATGATGCAGAGATGACCTAAGCCAAGCACATTGGATTATGGACTTTTAAAAGTCTGTTTTCCTCATCTGTGTATTAGGTATCTTCTGGGTGAGCTGTGAGGCTGGAACATACATTCGAACATTATGTGTCCATGTTGGTTTGTTACTTGGAGTTGGAGGCCAAATGCAAGAACTTCGCCGGATCCGCTCTGGAGTCATGGGGGAGAAGGTATGGTTGAGATGTTAGAGAAATCTTAGTTCTCCCAGATTTTAGATAGGACTGTTCAATCTGCCCCTGTCTCCCAAGACAAAACACTCAGAGGTTATAAATATCCAAAGTGTTGAGTTCAGGACAGGGAAGTTCCCCTGTTCTGTTAATTAACTTTGGAACATTAAGGTCCGGCAGGGGGAAATGAGGATGGAAAAGAACTTCTGTCCTTTTTGTCACCCAGCCTACATTCTACTCGTGTGTCCTGGCATTTTCCTTAGTGTCAGGAGGGTGCCTTCTACTCCTATGGTAACAGTCCAAGGGCAGAGTCCAGCTGGGACTTTGGTTTCAGCAAATACCCTGGAATACTTTGCTAGTTTCCCTGAGGATTAGTGCTGTTTGCCAATTTGTTAGGTAAGTTCGTTTTTTTTTAAAGTTCTCAAGAATGGAAGAATGTCTTTGAGATAGATATTGCTTAAAGAATTTAGTGGGTGTGTGAGATGACAGCAAAGTTGTAATTCATGAAGGGTTTTTTTGTTTGTTTGTCTTGTTTTTACATTTGGTGAAATGCTTTTGGTATAAGTGTAAGCTAGAATTTTCTGGGTTCAGTCCAGAACCAGGGGGTGGGATATAATATCTATCATCACCTTATTCCTTGCAGGACCACATGGTGACCATGCATGATGTGTTAGATGCTCAATGGCAGTATGACAATTACAAAGATGAGGGTTACCTTCGTCGGGTTATTTATCCTCTGGAGAAGCTGTTGACATCCCACAAGCGGCTGGTCATGAAGGACAGTGCGGTATGTTCTGTTTCTTCCCAGGAAAAAAAAAGTATGACTTGTCTATGGTTAGGGCTGCTGGGTACTGGTGGACCAGACGAGGTGCCACACAAACCAGCCACAGTGGAGCAGAGGGGAAAAAAACGAAACAACTGGGTAAAGGAGAAAGGCACAAAATCTAGTTTAATAAGAAAAAGGCAGCAAGTTGTTACCCTGACTGAACTTCTCCAGCTCTCTAACTTTGAGTAGAGGCTGATTAAGCTTCTTTGCTTGTCAGATCTTTAGGAATGTTCCATATCAGAGGTTGTATTGTCATCTGACCCCTTGCTATCTGACAAGTGGTGATCTTAATGGTAGCTGAATCTGCCCTGAGAACTGTTGTGGTTCCCCACCCCCAGCCAGAATCTGCTTTAGTCCATATCATAACTGAAGCAATAGGACCTGGACCTGTGATTTTCCTGGGTGATAAAACTCTTTACCATTCAGCAGATGCACCTTCTCAGCAACTTTGGAGAAAGTGATCTTCTAGAGTCTGAGGTCAGCATCTCTATCCACTGTACTATACTGCCTCTTGTGGAAAAAACATGTTGATAGCAAAGAAGAATTAAGAAATGAAGCCTGGGACCACTTTTTTAAAAGGAGGGATTGTGTGTGTGTTGGATTTCTTGATCCCCTACCATGTTGTTTGGCATGATTACTGGCCTCCTTCAGACACTGGTTGTGGACTAGACAAAGCATTTTACCTCTTAGCCTTGTTTCCCTCATCTGTAAAATAGAGTTAATAACACCTGCTTCACAAGGTTGTTGTGAAGCTAAAATTGAGATATAAAGTGCCTTAGAAACAAAAGAGCTACATAGGAATGCTCCCTATGATGAATTAAGTATTCTCTTATGTGGCATTGTTCTGTCAGCTCAGCGACCAGAGAAGCAGGGCCCTCAGGATGAGTAGAGAGAAGAGAGGGCACAGTGACCGCTCTGGGGGTGGGACAGAATGAGTGCTTTGGATGGAGCCAAAGCATTTTCTCAGCGTGCCAAGTTGAGAAAGCCTCTGCTAATATACCTTCCAAACATCACTGCTGAATTGGTCACCTAGTCTTCATTTGGACCTTCTGATGTTGGGGAGAGGGAAGTGCTGTGCACTTTGAGGGGCTTCTGATTATTTATTCATTTATCCTTATATGGAGCCACACTTGGCTGCTTCACCTACCCTGCTCACAGCCTCTCAGTTAGAAGGCCCTGGAAGCAGAGAAGTTTAAAAACTGAGAATCGTCAACGTATTTTGGTGTTGGAAGAGAGCTTGGAGGACGGGTCCAAGTTGGAGATTGTATTCATAGTCTCGAGGTCACCTGGCTGCTTTTAAAGCAAGTCTAAGAGACCAGTGAGAAAGTTGTTGCTTTGCAAAAGCGGTGGAGCCCCAAGGTAGAGTGGGGAGAGGGCTAGATTTGGAGTTTGAAGTTTTTATCTGTTACTTGGGCCCACCTATCCCACAGCCTCAATTTTTTTTCATCTGCCCGAAGGGATTGGGTTTGGGGGTCTAAAGTTCTTCAGAGCTCTAAATCTGAACACTAAGGTAGGCTACAGTAGTAGATCCTAAAGGGTTTGATTGTTGACTGGCTCCATAGCTAACTAGGACCAAAGTACAATTGATAAGAATGTGGTGGTGGAGGGGATGCTAGGTATTCTGGGTTTGGGGAGGATCGAAATGCTTAAGTGGAGAGAGGGTCCTGGACCTAGTCAGAAGGCCTGACTCTGTCACTTAATTGTGCTATGGATGTACAACCTTGGGTTTTAGGCTCTGAACTTATCTCTTCACCTGTAAAATGAGGCAGCTAAGTTATGCATGTGGGCCATTATGACATTGAACTAAAGCCCAAACAAAGAGCTTAAGAGTTGGAG
>CM053588.1:276114-290837 GCA_028646515.1 Pseudochirops corinnae
AAGGAGGCTGCAGTGTGGCACAGTTGAGGGTTGGGTCTTCAGATGGATAGTTCCCCAGGTCTGACAGGGAGGGAGATGTTGGCTGTACACTCAGGAGCTGGCCTTGGAGCCAGGAAAACCTGAATTTGAGTCCTTTTTTTGACACATACTGACTTACTGACCATACCTTGGGAAACTTGTGAGACTAGAAGTTGCAGAACATTTGTTGATAATGTTGATAATGCATTGGTATGGAGAGTTGCCTTTAGGAAATCTGATCCAGAAGGGAAAAAGTTAAACAAAACATTTTAATCTGAAGTTTAGGGAGGAATGTGGGGTGTTTGTTTTTTTTTTTTTTAATCACATTTCCTTTCTACAGGTTAATGCCATCTGTTATGGAGCAAAGATCATGCTTCCTGGGGTTCTGCGCTATGAGGATGGCATTGAAGTCAATCAGGAAGTTGTAGTCATCACTACCAAAGGGGAAGCAATTTGTGTGGGTAAGAGATGGAAGAGGCCATTTCCAGCTCCTCAACTCCACCAGATTTCAATTATGTTGGACATTCCCTTTATGCTGGCCGAGTTTGTAGCACTTTCACTGAGCTGTTTTTCCTTCCCTACTTGTTCTTCTGCTAAGGCCCCCTTTACCCACTGAAGAGCAGAGTACCTGGCAACTTCCTCTTTCTAGCTCTTAGCACTGTTTCCAGTGGAGGTGATTTGGGGAGAGTTGAAGCATAAGAAATGATTCTTGGTCAAAACAGTAGGCCTGTGAAGTCTGCGGTCCAATTCTTTTGCTAAGACTAGTGCCAGAAAAAAGTATCTGGTTAATATAGGCATGGTTTTTGTAGAGATTTCTTTGTAGCCAGAATTATAATTACACAGAACTCTTCAGTGGGTATGGGCGTACTTGGCTGTTCTACTCTCATACTGCTCTTGGGAAAAATGGGTTTGCCCTGTATGTGAAATGATTACATTTCCCCATTCTCTGAGTGTTGCACTGGCCTTCCTACAGCATGGGAGTTCTGTTGTGTTTTCTCTTTGCTGTGTAGCCTCCATTCTCTTCATCTTACTGTGCTCTTCTGTGGGTTGGAGGGGTGGGGGCTCCTGCTTGTAGGCAGAGGGTGATGTCAGCAGGCATGAAATCCATGAAATCTGACCACCGTAAACATCAGATGTAGTGATTTGGAAATATTTTCTGTCAGAGTATTGATGACCTGTTAAAATTGTGCCAGTGACCTTGGGCTTACTTGACAATATACTGGACAAATGATTTGTGATCATTTGAATAGAAACTGAGTGTCAGTAGCCAAGGGTTTGCCTCTGAGTGTGTCCTGTGCAGGGCTCTGTATTTTGTGATGAACACCTCAGAAATGGGCAAACTGCACATGGGCTTGATTTACCATGTGGATTGTCCAGTCCTAAGAAAGTGGTGGAGACAATGATAATGAAGATAAACTGGTTGTTAAGACATTTACCAGGACAACCCTGATCCTCTGCATATTTTCATGAGGAGGTTTTTTTTCTGCATTCAACTATGAGTAAGTAGGTCTGGCGGGTGTTTCCCTTCCCTGCTCATTCTCTTATTTCCACTTTGTGCAGCTATTGCCTTGATGACTACAGCAGTCATTTCTACCTGCGACCATGGTATAGTGGCTAAGATTAAGAGAGTGATCATGGAGAGAGACACTTATCCTCGGAAATGGGGTCTGGGCCCAAAGGTGAGTTGAATCTGACTGTGGCTTAAGTGTCGTTTCTTTCTGTCCTTCATTATTATGGGAGACTGACAGCTGTATTACTCCTTTGGTGGCAAGGTTTAAAAAAAATAGTGATGTCTTTGGGAAAGTGTTGGCAGGAGTAAGTTCTGACCATTATAATGAACAATATGCCATGGGGTACAGACTCCCTGAAAGCCCAGCTTAATGACCAAGACTTGTAGGAGAAAGGTTGTGCTCATATTTATCCTGGACTTCTCGTGGCTCCCTGGTTTTTTGTTTTTTAATGGGATTTGTTGCTTTGGTGGGGGGGCACAGGATAGGATTGGGTGAGCAGAACTTGGCCCAGTCCACAACTATTCCCTCCTTGAGGGTAAAGTAACTGTGCGGGTATTAGCTACATTGGCCAGCTTGTTACTGTGTAGCCAGAATCTGATAGCACACAGGCAAGAATCCTTTGTTAGATCAGCTTTATGTCTAGAAATGCAACACCATGCCAATTTAACTTTGGCAGCTTGTGGTTTTTATTTGTGTATTTGCTTTGAAGTACCTCCATTTTCTTGGCAGTGACTACTTATTAATGGCTCAGAATAGGATCTGATGGTGTTTAGCCAAATCTGCTGGCAATTATCTAGATAGGGGAGAAAAGTTACTGCTGCCATTCAGAATCACATCTTCAGTCTCTCTGTCTTGTTCTGCGCTGCCTACAAAACAGGCTCATATCTTCCCTCATCTTACGTCTCCCTTTCAGAGACCTATGTCTGTCTCTTCACATAGGCCTATGTCTCTTCTGCTCTTTGTAGCTAAACTCCTTGAAAAAGGTGGTCCACAACAGGTACCTTCACTTCCTCTCTTCTCTTGTCTTAACCCCTTACTCTCCAGCTCCCAACCAAGTTACCAGATGATCTCATAATTGCCAAATCCAAACATCTTTTCTCAGTCCTCATTCCCTCATGCCTGGACTACTGAAATAACTGCCCCCAGAGGGGAGGGGGTCATCTTCTGCCTTAAGTCTCTCCACACTCCAGTCTACCTTCCATTATTTGTGATTTCCCTAAGGTGCAGGTCTGGTCTTGTTATTCTACTACTTAATAAACTCCAGTGGCTTCCTTTTTTGCCTCTAGGATCAAATACAAAAAGCTCTGCTTGCCATTCAGAGCCCCTTCCTACCTGTCCAGTCTTCTTACATCTTACTCCCCAGCACATACTCTTTGATCCAGTGACCACTGACCTCCTAGACAAGACTTTCCTTCTCTTGGCTCTGGGCGTTCTCTCTGGCTCTCCCACTTATCTTTCAAAAGAGACTGCAGGATTTATTAAATAGAAAGTGCTTCATACCAGGAGGGTCTATCCTTAGCTTTGTAGTTTTGGCCAGTTTACAACTTCTCAGCTTGTTTGCGAGCTGTCAAAGGGAGGGTGGTACCAGCCATGCCTGCTGTTGTTCTGAGACTCAAAGGAGATAAAATCTGTTAGATGCTAACAAAGTTCAAATTTTTAAAATTCACATAATATTTGCTTCATTTAAGCCAGTGGTTCTCAACCTGTGGGTCACAACCCCTTTGGGGTCCAGTGACCCTTTCACAGGAGTAGCCTAAGACCATGGGAAAACTCCTATGTGTCTCCAGGCAGGTCCGCCCACATGCAGACACACTCACATATTGACTGTTACAGGGTCATTGTGAGAACCACTGATTTAAGCGGTCCAGAATTGCTTGTGTTAGGCCTGTTTTCTCATAATTGTGAAAATTGACTTTTTGTTTCTATATGAGGCAAGTCAAAAGAAGATGATGATCAAACAAGGCCTCCTGGATAAGCACGGAAAGCCCAATGACAGCACACCCACGGCTTGGAAAGACGACTACGTGGACTATAGGTGATTGGCAGCCTTTGGCCTCTGGGGGCAGCACTAGCTACAAGCTTAGTCTTAGAGGCACTATCAGAACTTTGGTGACTGGTATGCTCAATCATCATGTGGGGCTTGCAGTGGGCCAGTGATACTGCTTAACCCGATGAAATAGTCTCATCTCAGGGAGATTGCTGGGTATCTTGGGTTCTCTTGGCATGCTGATAGAAGGGTGGTATGGGGAAATGGCCATTTAGTATTTGTTGTGTTACCCACAAAGCAGACAGTTATCCCTTTTTAGTCTCCCTCATGTGACTTTAGAGGGAGTCAGTCTGCAAAATTAAATGGTGAGCTGTTTCTGTCCAGCATCACAGCGTGTGGATGGTGGCTTCAGCCTTACCAAACATCACCAGGTACTCCAGGACTTGGAGTACCAAGGCTGAAGGGGGAAAGGACAGTGGCAGAGAATTGGGCTTCAAAGACACTGCTTCCTCTCTTTCAGTGTAACTGTCAAGAAAGAACCAGTTGCAGGCCGGATGGAACCCATGAAGACAGTAAAGACAAAAAAGGTGACTGCGCCATTCTTGGCTGTTCATTTAAACCCCCACAGGCACACGTGTGAAGAAGTGCCTGGCTATAAGCAGAAGTCCAGTAGTAAAGGAGCCTAAACAGGAGAGCAGCTTTAGGGAAGCCCAGGGCAGGCTTCGCATGTCTGACACATTCAGGAATCTGGTCACACAGAAAATGTCAATGAGAGGCAAATTAAACAACATTTTTGACTTATATGGAGAATGGGAAATCCGGGGCAGCAGCGTTTCAGGAAGGAGGGCAGTCCCAAAATGGGGAACTGCTGGAGGATCTGGTCTTGGGGGGGGGGGTCATGCAGTCAGCACGTTGGGTTGCTCACCTGGACTAGCAGTTGGTTCTGGCTGTTTAATCACTTCCCTTGTAGAAAATGCTGTAGGCATAAAGGACTGTACCGGTGTTTTTGTTGAGGAGAAGGATTCCTTTTGGTACATTCTCTTCAACTTAATTGTTCGTCCTGGTAACTTTAAATGTAAATTTCACTTTTGTTTGTTTTTTAAATAGCGGAAACGAGAAGGGGAGAGTGAAGAGGAAGATGAGGCTGAGTATAGTGGTTACAGTGATTATGGAGATTATGGGGAGAACGGCGAGGAGGAGGAAGAAAGCGAGGAGGAAGAAGGCAGTGAAGATGAAGAGGCTGGTGAAGTGGAGGAAGAGGAGGAGGAGGAGGAGGAGGAGGTGGTGGTGGGCAGAGACAGTGAGGAAGAGGCTGTTGAAGAAGATGATGGTGATGATGAAGATGAAGCCTTTGTTCCTCAACAGGAAGTCAGAAAAAAAGGGAAGAAAAAGAAAAACAAAAAAGAGAAGAAGGCTAAAATTGTGGTAGAGAGTACAAGCAAATCAAAGGATTCGGTACGTATTCCAGATAAGTGAAAGGAAGTAATGTTGCCTTGGTCTGTGCCCTGGCACAAGTCCAACCTGAGTTGGACTGAGTTCTGACCGAGTTACACGATTATAACTAGAATATTCAAACTATTGTTAATTGAATCATGCTGAGGCACACACTTGTTCCGTTGGGTGGGCATTGCCATATTTGAGACTGGCAGGGTGCCAGTGTGTAACCAACTAAACTTTCTTGATCTCCCTTTAGGGCACAGAGAGCACCAAGAAGAAGAAGAAAAAGAAGAAAGCCAGACTAATGGCTGAGGATTCTGAGTAGTGAGTGTCCAGTTTGGGAGAGATGGTGGAAGCCTTAACCAAGAATAAAACTGACTCTCCACAGCAGTTTGGGAAATGACAATGCAGCTGAAGGAGTGGCAGCCAGTGGCGTGCCGTTGACCCTGCTACTGAGACTATACTGTGGGCTTCTGTGGTGTGGGGATAGGGTAATCCCATCTTGTCCTGTTTTAAGGATATTTGCAAGGGCATGGATGAGAAATATATGCAAAACTGCCCATCAGAGTAGCAGATTCTGTACTATAGCTTCCATTTAGAGCAGCAAGTGGCCATGCTACCCACATATACCACCTAGTAGCTGTCTGCAGCTGTTCTTTTTAATTTGCTGGTGTTTATAACTATTTTACATCTTGAAATGAGGGTATTGAGAAATGGTCTTTTTTCCTTGTTTTCCTTTGTTGAAAAGTCATGAAACATGTTTTGCACAGGACAGAAGCCTCCATCGCTAGTGGGGGTTAGCTGTATAGTGCAGGTTGTGGTCGTGCAAAAAACCTAATGTCTAAAGAGGCTGAGCTAAGTCACTTTCTCCTCTCTTCAAACCCACCTCCTGGCGTGGAATGCACTTCTTCCCTCAATACAGTATGCTGTATATTGTTGAGCCTTTGGGGAAAAGGGCTCTTGGAAAAGTTTGCTCCTCCTCTTCCAAATCTTCTGAGCCACCTTTGACCCCAGATACTGGAGACAGGTGTTTGCAATGGAGTTGCATACGGAGTTTGCAACGCTGTATGTACTTGTGTGGCTGGTAGACACACACACCCCCATCTGCACCCATTCCTCCCTCCAACTAGTTTAGGGGGTGTTTGATGGCTGTCTTATGTAGGGGAGGAGAAAAGTTGTAATTTTTATTTACTTTTTATTAAAAATAATAAAACATAAGAATTAGTTTTTAAGGATTCTTGCTTTTTTTTAAAGGATTACTACAGGCCAATCATTAGGGAAGAAGTAGGAGTTCTGGCTTAGCCAGAGCCTTTGGGGGAACCAGCTCCCTCAACTGGTGAAAGTGTTGGGATCCTGTATCCCTCAGGAACAAAGCATGGTTCTTGTAAGAGTAACAAAACAGGGCAACATAAAGGAATGTGGGTTTAATGCTCATGGCTCCCTGCTCACCTCCTCCAAAAGGGGGTTAGATTTGATTCCTTCTAACTGGAATCCCATGAGTAGAATAGTAGGGATCAATAGTGGGGCAGCACAGGGAGCTGAAGAGAAGCCCAAGCTGTTGTTTGGGCACCCAAAGGGAGGAGGTATGTGAATGAGGTCTGCTCGACTGAAATTTGTGGCATGAAATGGACAGGAATTAAGTTTTTGTGCTGGGAATTCAGTAGGAAATATCATTAATGCTCATCCAAGCCCAGAAGCACTGACTGGCTTGGGAGTCTCAAGTGTTTGAATCCCAGTTCAGTGTGACTTCAAACAAGTCAACTTGTGGGTTTCGGTTTCTTCAAATGTAAAATGGGAATAAAACTTGTTAGATCAGATGAAAAAAGCTGAGGTGTTGGCATTTAGGGTTATCTGAGCAAAAATGCACACTTGGATAGGTGAGGGTCCTGAAAAATGGCAACAGATGAGAAGTTTTGAGTTGTGGAATAGGAGTGTTTACCAGATCAAGGGCAGAGGGGAAAATGGGTGGAAACTTTCTGACCAAAATGGTGAAAGGCTCTCAGATCACCCAGAACTGGGATAAACCCAGGACCAACCTCTGGTCTCGGAAACTAACTTCTTGTAAATCTTGCTGCAACCAAAGACTTCTGCCATGCCTTTGTTTTGGAGGGAAGAAGGCAAGGCAATTGGGGTTAAGTGACTTGCCCAAGTTAAGTATCATGTCTGAGGCTGGATTTGAACTCAGGTCCTCCTGACCAGGTGAGGCTGGTGCTACCTGCCATGCCTTCTTAAAAGTGGACCTTCACCTTCAAAACCTGTAGCTACTAGTTTGGGTCTGACCCTGAGGGGTTTTCTCAGTCTTAAGTAGTCCCTAATTGCAACCAGAGAGGCATTTGAAGGCAGTGCTGGTCTTCAAGTTCACTTTGCTGGAAAGGTCTCAACTTGAGGGGCATGTTGAAATTGAGAAATCTGGGAGAATTTGAAGGGGCAGAGGCGAGTGCAAACATTAGCTCAAAGGAGGAGGGAAGAGTCAGAACAGGTCAGGTTAGTGAGGAGAAAAAAGAAATGGGGTGTGGTTGCCACGTAACTATTAAGGCAATGGCTTACTGAAGATCCCTTTTCCAAGATGTTTTTTCCGGGGGGGAAAGTCTGACAAATTTTGCACTGACCTAAACTGTACTGGAGAAGGAAATGATCAACCACGTGGATGACATGGGTGTGCACAAGGTCATCAAGAGTCCCATGAGACTGAACAAATTGAGTCTGCCATGTTTGTATTTCTTCTTTTCCAAGCTGGTGTCCTTAAAAGAAGGAACTTGGGGGATACCTCTCCACACTCCACGTTAAGTGATGGATTCCTCTCTGAGATGGAGGAGGGAAAAGGAGAGAGGCAGGGTGCAGAGGAAGGAGAGCTCCAAAGTGCTGCCAGGATGCTCGAAGGGAGAAGCAACTCTGTTCCCCAAGGAATGCTGGGTCACAGTCACCAAAGTTTAGCACGTGAGAGATGTAAGGGAAGAAGTCCAGAGAATTATGACCAACGAAATCAGAATTTCCAGGGGTGTGTGACGGGGAAAGTGTCCCAAAAAGTCTTAGTGCAGTTTCAAGATCAGATAACTTTAAAAAGTGTAAGTGCTACAGTTATAAAAAAAGAAAAGAACCTTTGGAAGGTTAATTTACATTTTTTAAATACTGTTTCTTAAAGTTTCAGATAACCACCTTGTGCTAACTGTGAATTTTGTAAACTTGGCTCAGCTGCTGTTATTCAGTGACTTGTAATCCTTGACTCAAGATCATCCAAAGAACAAGGTGTTGGTGTGAAAGAAGAAGAAAAAGTCTAAGGGAGATAAATTAAGTGACTAGTCAGGAAGATGAGTTCAAATCCAGCCTCAGACTGTCACTAGTTGTGTGGCCTTAGGCAAGTCACTTCACCTGTTGGCCTCAGTTTCCTCATCTGTAAAATGAGCTGGAGAAGGAAATGGTATCTCCAGTATCTTTGCCAAGATTGATGTGGCATGGCAATCCAGGGTCATGAAGAGTCCTAGGACAAGGGACTGAGGTGGCCCAAGCAAGGGGACCCACTGGGCCTGGTCTCAGAAAGTTGTCTAGAAACTGTTGCATAGGCAAATGCATAATGACAAGGTGTTCTGTCTTGTTAAAATTTAAAATGAAAATTTATTCCAAATTCACACAACTAAATGATTGCAAAACAAATCTAAATTTTCACATATTTTTTTGTAAATTTGTAGCATACTTTTGGAATTAAAAAGCTTATAACTGCACGAAGATTTTTTGGGACAGTGAGTATAGTAATCTTATTTACATCTACATCTGTGTGATGTCTATGATAGTCACTGGAATAAAGTGTACACGCCCATGAATAAAATAAGGTACAAGAAGACTGGAAAGATAAGAGAGAGCTGGCTTTGAACTCTAGCCAGAGGATTTTATATTTCATCCTGGACACAACAGGGAGGATGACATGATGCATTTTAGGAAAATCACTGTAGTGGCTGAATGGACTAGAGTAGGGTAACGAGGGCCTATACTAGAGTGGTTGCAGTGTCTGAGGGGAAAGTGTTGGAGATGTTACCAAAGGAAAGGTGACAGGTCTTGTGAGCAGCTTGGATATGGGGTGAAAGATAGGAGTTGACTCCTAGACTGGAAAGGTGGGGTACTGGGAAGGTAGAAGGGAAGAGAATGAGTTCAGCTGGAGACACGTTGAGTTTCACATGTCTACTGGACTGAACGTCCGAAAGGCAAGTGAGATGGGAGACTGGAGTCAGGAGAGAGTCTGAGGCAGGCAAGGGAAATGGCAGAATCGGCAGCAGGGAAGGGATAGAGCATATCATTATTTGCTAGATGTGAACCTGGGGAAGTGACGGAGCCTGTATGAGGGCCAGAAGATAGGTCAGCGGCACAATGTCTTTAAAAGGAGGAGGAGTGAAAGTTACAGGCAGGTGGTGAACTTGGAAAAGTATTTGACAAGGATCATGAGGAGCTAGTCACCAAATGAGACTTGGCTGCTAGTCTGGGCCTTGACTCAGCAGTGCGTATGGCCTGGGGATGAAGGCCAAGTTTAGGAGCCAACAGTGTGGCCCAGCTTTGAATTTATGTAGCGTGCTTGGTGTGCCTTTTATGCTTGGATCTGGAACAGGGAGTTCCATTCTGGGCACTGGGAAGTCCTTTAAGTCATGTTTAGAACAGACTTAAGGGATGGATTGTTCTAAATGCCTTGAGATGTGGAAAAAGGAATGTAGGCTCCCAGAGGGAGCCCCAGGTCCCAAGGGGCACATGGCTCCAGCAACAGGACTCCGGCTCAATGACCTAATTGATAACGGCGAGGAAAAAAACATTTTGGAAAGCATCTGCTGAGACCTTTGAGACAAAACTGGCATTTGCACAGCAACATTTTTATTGCTACTTAAGGCTTCCCTGCACATTAGTTTCCTCTCTTTGTTTTTGGCATTTAAAGAAATTGCACAAGAATAAACATTTGTATCATTCTACTAGACAGACACCCTTCCCCAAAGCAAACCCGATGAAGCTTGTGCTCCCTGGGGAGACAAGACAAGAGAAGCAGAAAGGGAGCTGAATCAGAGCTGCAGCAGTAGGAGGGAGAGGCCTGTGCGTGCAGGGTAAGAAGAAGCCTAAGAGCTGGGACTTGTTTTCAGTCCTTTTCTACACAGCTCCCGGTGATTTTCCAGTTGATTTTTATTCAGTAATTTAGATGCCCACTCTGGTGATTCCAGAGGGATTCCTGGAGAGGGAGTCTTTCTTGCAGGAAAGGTCTGACTGCAGCTTTGCCAAGTCCCAAAGATAGACCCATCTTTGGTAGGTGGGTAAGTCAAGGAGCAGAAGCAGCAAGCCTGGACTAAGTGTGAAGAGGGGAAGACCAATGGAAGCCGTGCTGCCATTGGCTGCTGGGGCCAGAACTGGAAAAGCAAGCTAATGTGCTCAGTAAACCCAGGAGACAGGAACCCACTGGGGGGAACTGCATGCCTGCTCAAAGGCCTCTTGCAATATCTTGAGGCTCTCATCAATACCGTTATTTACCAGCGTGAAATCAAAATAATGTGCATATCTGTTGTGGATAGTCTCAGAATCCTTTTGCAGTTGCTGCAAAGCTTCTGACTGCAAAGAAAAAAGGAACAATTAAATGAAATTGTGTTGCCTCTACAGGCTATCGGCCTGCAAGTGCTGATGACCCTTCCCACCCCCTGCCAGGATCCCACCTCACATCATTTCTACTTTTGAAGAAACGTTGTTCCTAGGGACACTATTTGGATAACCTCCCCAATCCCCTCTGATTAAATGGCTGAAAACAAGGCAAAAAGAACCCCAGTTGGCCAGCCATTGGTGGTGGGGGAGGAGGGGAGAAGAACATGGGCCACTTTGTCCTGAAGGGAGGGGGCTTCTGCTCTTTTGGCTTCTATCTTTTGTCCTCTTCCACAGGACAGCACCCTCCCCCCCCAGTTTTCTCCATTAGGGGAACGAATCATTGTAATCCTCAAATTTATCATTCTCAATTGATTTTGTATTCCATTATGTTAACTTCGAACATGGAGGTTGTTTCCAGTTTTTGCAATTATATATACGCTGCTACTCTGAATAGTAAACACATTACATGAACTGACGCTGAGTGAAGTGAGCAGAACCAGGAGAACATTGTACACAGGAACAGTAACATTGTGTGATGACCAGCTTTGATAGACTTGGCTCTTCTCAGCAACACAGTGATTTAAAACAACTCCAAAAGACTCCTGATGGGAAATGCTGTCCCCATCCAGAGAAAGAACTATGGAGTCTGAATGCAGAGCAAAACAGACTATTTTCTTTTTTTTTTCTTTCTTGTGGTTTTTCCCTTTTGTTCTGATTCTTCTTTCACAACATGACTAATGGGGAAACAGGTTTAATATGATTGCACACGTATAGCCCATATCAGATTGCTTGGTCTTTTGGACGGGGGGAGGGAAAAAATCTGGAATTCAAAATCTTATAAAAGTGAATGTTGAAAACTATCTTTATAGGTAACTGGGAAAAAAGAAAGAGTAAACAGATATTTTGTTATTTTTGACATTTTCAGGTAGCATATGCCCAATCATATTCTGCCAGATTTCTCTCCAGAAAAATTTACAAATTTGTACCCGCAAACCAACTGTTTCTCAACCTTAGCAGCATTGTATTTTGCTGCTTTTATTCAGGTTTGCAATTTAAAGGGTATGAGTCAGTGTCTCAAAGGAGTTTTAACTTCTAACTTATCCCTTCTTAAGTTGAGCATCTTCTTTTTTTTAAAATACAATTTTCATTTTGAACTAGATTTCTCTGCCATCCCTTGTGACAAAGAAACAATGTGTTTCTTTGAAAAACTGTTCAGGTTCTTTGACCATGGCAGAGTGGGATGTACCACTCCAGCTTTGAGACATTTCTTGTCTTCCCCACCCCCCCAGAGGACAGGGGGTCAAAATCTATTAAATTTCATTCCCTGCCCCCCAAGTAGCTACCTCCCAGCTATGACTTGAAAGGCAGGACTCTTTTCCTATTCTCTTTTTTTTTTGCCTTTTTTTGGAGAGCAATTGGGGTTAAGTGACTTGCCCAAAGTCACACAGCTAGTAAGGCTGTCTGAGGCTAGATTTGAACTCAGATCCTCCTGACTTCAGGGTCGGTGCTCTAGTCACTGTACCACCTAGCCACCCCCTTTCTTCCCATTCTGAGGTCAGCCTGCTAACTTTTCTACCTGCTGGAATTCACTAAGGAACAAACATGGGATTCAATTCCTTTCCCAATCAATTTTCCAAATAAATAAATAACCTTTTCCCAATTTTATTAATTTACTATTAGTATTTACTAATCTTTTATACATTGTTCGGTTTTATACCTCCCAATTTGCCTCTTCACTCTTCCTTTTTCCATATAAATTTCTGATTTTGTCCAGCTCATATGACATAAAATAATTTGCTCTCAAGGGCAATAATGAAAAATGGAAGGAAGCAGTGGAGATCAGTGCCAGATCTCGACGTGTACTCCAAAGCCCCAATCACTGGCAGAGTGGCTGATCAGTGGGCCTAGTATGACAGACAGACCCAAAGATGCCAGTTAACTGAGGGAAGGACTCACTATTTGACAGAAACTGCTGGGGAAACTCAACAATCCTTTTATAGCTCTCGCACCAGAGAAGCAAGGAAGAAATTGTCTTTCAGCTCAATTGATAAGAGTTCATGACTAAACAGGCACAGAGAGTTGGGGAAATCTATAGCAAATTTCTCTGACAAGGAGTCTCATATGCAAGATTTTAGACACACACATTATAACAGATAAAAGAAGCAGTTTTCAGAAGAAATCCAAGCTATCAAACAATCATGAAAAAAATGTTTTAAATCACTTAAATCATTTAAAGAAATGCACATTAAATCAGCATAAAGGTTCCATCTCACACCCATCAGAGTAGCAAAGATAACCAAAGAAAAAAATGCTGGCAAGGATTGCACTGTTGGTGGAGCTGTGAACTAGTCCAAGCATTCTGAAGAACTGCTTGGAAGGATGCCCAAGAAACCAGTCAACTGTGAGACAGGGATACTGCTACTGGGTCTACAGCCCAAGAAGATCAGAGGAAAAGATTCCAGTGTCCCAAAAATTGGATTATTGGGGAAAAGTTAAATTATGGCATTAGAATGTTGTTCCATAAGAAAAGATGAAATGGAAAGTGGGAAGGGAAAAGGGAATAAGCATTTAGTAAGAGCCCATTATGTGCCAGGAGAGGGACACGGCAAATCACTTCAGTATCTTTGCCAAGAAAACCCCAAATGGGGTCACAGCTTCTTGATGAGGGTGAAAAAGGAGAATGTAAAAGCTGGTTTGAAGCTTAACATCAAAAAATTAAAGCTCTTGGCAACTGGTCCCATCTTTTCCTGGCAAACAGAGGGAGAAGAAATGGAAGCAGTGTCAGATTTTATATTCTCGGGCTCAAAGGTCACTGCAGATGGTGACTGCAGTCATGCAATTAAAAGACACTTGCTCCTAGTAAAGAAGGCTATGGGGAATCTGGACAGCATACTGAAAAGCAGAGCCATCACCTTGCCGACAAAAATCTGCATAGTCAAAGCTATGGTTTTTCCAGTAGCAACGTGTCGCTATGAGAGCTGGATTGTGAGGAAATCTGAACTCCGAAGAACTGAACCTTTCAAATTGTGCTGCAGAAGACTTTTGAGAGTCCCTTGGAAAACCAAGGAGATCAATTCAATCAATTAATGAATTAACTCTTACTATTCACTAGAAGGTCAAATTTAAGCTGAAGCTTAAATACTTTGATCACAGAATGAGAAGATGGGACTCACTGGAAAAGACCCTGATGTAGGGAAAGATTGAAGGCAAAAGGAGAAGGGGATGGCAGAGGATGAGATGGATGGATGGTGTCATAGAAACAATGAACATGAACTTGGACAGACTTGGAGAGAGAGAGTGGAAGGACAGAAGGGACTGGTGTGTTCATGGGGTCATGAAGAGTTGAACAAGTTCCTGATTCCAGGCCCAGTGCCCTATGGGGCCACCTAGCTGCTTCTGAACCAATGCAGAGCAAAGTGAGCAGAACTGGAATAAGTTATGACAACAGCATAGAGAATAACATCTTTGAAAGACATCAGGACCGTGAGCAAGGCTGAAATATCAGCCTTCTTCCTCCTTCTCTTTCGAGGATCTTGTGGCTATATTTGCCATGGGGCTCTGTACATAATAGGCACTAAATAAATATTTCTCGAGTATTTTGAAATATTTCTGCCGAGATCTTTGGGATCCCACTTCTGACATCCAGCTTTTACTACCATCTTGGTGTTGTCGAAAAATCTGGTAATCATGGGGGCGAAGCCAAGATGGCGGCGTAGCAGCAGCAATATATCGCAGCTCTCACATAGCCACCTCAAAATACCCATGGAATAGGACTCTGGAGCAATCCTAGAACTTCACAACACACACAAAGATACTTCCCACTAAAGTCAGCTCGGCTACGAGGAACCATATCAGCACTGCGAACCGAAACCAGCCTGGCCTGAAGCCGCGGCTGTGCCCCAGGGGCGGCTGGGCGGGAGGTGCAGAGAAAGCTCTCAGGTGAGTGCAGATTAGCACCAGCTGCGCGAGGGGGAGCCTCCGGTCGAAAGGTCTCCAGAGCGGGAGAAGCGAAAGGCAGAGGTTTTGCACCCGCCTCTGCGTTGTAGCTTCCCGCCCTCGGCCTGCAAAAAGCAGGGGGACTGAGCGATTGTTTTCAGACCAGTGCTCTCGTGCTGAGCGGCCTGGATCTGGATCGTCATCTTGGGCCTCGGTCTTGGAGTCTTCATTATCCA
>CM053588.1:309456-320113 GCA_028646515.1 Pseudochirops corinnae
TCGTAGCCGAGCTGACTTTAGTGGGAAGTATCTTTGTGTACGTTTTGAAGTTCTAGGTTGGTCCAGAGTCCTATTCCATGGGTATTTTGGGGTGGCTATGTGAGAGCTGCGATATATTGCTGCTGCTATGCCGCCATCTTGGCTCCGCCCCCAAATGTTCTAATTACTTTTGAGGTCACTCATCCTGGACTCTTCACTATCTCTCACCCCCATATCCAATTTGTTGCCAAGACCTGTTGACTTCACCTTTGCATCCTTTCTCAAACATAGCACTTCTCTCCTCTGACATGGCCATTCCCCATGGTGCAGGCCTCATCACCTCACTCCCGGACTATGGCAGTAGCTGCTGGTGGCTCTGCCTGCCTCAAGTCTCTCCCCACTCCAGTCCATCATTCATTCAGCCACCAAAATGCTTCTCCTAAAGTATAGGTCCCACCATATCACCCCACATACACACACTCAATAAACTACAGTGGTTCCCCATCACCTCCAGGATCAAATACAAAATGCTGTTTGGCATTTAAGTCCCTCTATCTCCTGACTCCAGATCTTTTCCCAGGTTGTCCCCATGCCTGGAAGGCTCTGTCTCTGCCTCTCTGCCCTGACTCCCCTCAAGTCTCCCCTAAAACCTTCCTTTCCTCAGCAAGCCTTTCCCACCCTCTTCATTCCAGGGCCTTCTCTCCATTATCTGCAATTTCTCCTGCGTCCAGTGTGTTGGGACAGAGTCGTCTGCATGTCGTCTCTCCTGTTAGAATATGGGCTCCTTTGGGGACAGGGACTGTCTTTTCCCTTTCTTTACCTCCCCAATGCTTAGTTCAGTGCTTGTCACATAGTAGGTGTTTAGTAAATGTTATTGACTGGCTAACCTGTGATCCAAAGTAGAGAGGAGAGGTGAGCAGATCCAGGGACCCTCAGAGGTCTTGGATTGAGTTAAAGAACCCAGAGAAAAACAGCCATGAAAGTGGGAGTAGGTGGAGGGAGCAGGCTAATTTAATAAGAAATCTTGCTTCCTTCTGTGGAGATGTTTGCATCCTTTCTCTATTGCAGGTCACTTTCAAGAACCAGGCTTCTCGGCCTTACTCCTTCTATTCTAGCCTCATTTCCTATGATGAGCATCACGGGCAAGAAAGTGACCTTAGAAAGAAGGAGGTGAAACCCAAAGAGACTAGAACGTATTCTTGGAAGGTGGAGCCCCACATGGCACCTACTGACAAGGAATTTGACTGTAAGGCCTGGGCTTATTTCTCTGATGTGGACCTGGTAAGTGAAGAGTTGCTTTCCTAGCTAATTTCTCATCTAGAACTAAAATATTTGGAGTAATCTGGTGTGCCACCATTGTGCATAAGGTCTGCCCAACACATCTAATGGAGATGATAAGAGGTTGGATGCTTCATTACTTCAACAATTCTGTGATTCAGTGTTAGTGTTCAATGGTGGGTGTGCCCACTTTGTCCAGCTTGGCTAGTCCATATTTTGATCAAGGATTGAATTAAAGCAATAAATGGCCTGCTCATCAAATTTGCACATAGTATAAAAATCTAGTAGGGGGGATAATATACTCAACAACAGGAAGGATCCAAAAAAGATCTTGACAGGCTAGAAGATTGAACTGAATCACAGAGGATGTAACCTGATCAGTGTAAAGTCTTATACTTGGGTTCAAAAAATCAACTTCACACATGTACAAGATAGAAGAAGCCTGGATGGATAGCAGTTGGTCTGAAAAAGATCTGGGGGTTTCAATGGGCTCAGTACGAGTTCACAGTGGGATGTAACCACCCCTAAAAACTGAAGCTTGAGCTGGATTCAAAGAATGTCCAAAAATAGGGAGGTAATAGTGTAGCAGCAAGCACCCTAGCATACCCAGGATGGCTACTAGCACAGGTTCTTTGATCTGCCTTTCTAAAAGAAAGCAACTCAAAAGGGATTAACAAACTTATTTTAATCAAACATATATATCATTCACTTAGTTCAGGGGGAAAATTCAGCACACTGAACTTCAGAAAATACAAACAGAAATTACGAGCCAACAAAAAATACAGACAGAGAAAAATAACACAATTCAACAGACCAACATACAGGGCTCTGTATATATGTATTACATACATACCTTACCTCAGGGAGTATATATAGCCTTCTCCGGGGTCAGAGAACGTCACAACTTTTGTGATTTAATGCCTAATTACAAAGTAACAAGGTGTGGGTCTTCTTGAAAAACAAGCCCCTCCTAAGTGAGTTTCTCTTGTTGGGCTCCAAGTAAGGCCTATTAAGGGAAATGGAAGATCTTCAAATTCCCTTACCATTGCAAATAGTTCCACTATACTCTATTCCATTCAGACTGTGTCAAGAATATTGTGTTCAGTTTGGAGCACCAAGTTTTAGAAAGAACATTGAATAGCCTGACAGTCTCCCAAGGAGGATGACCAGCAGGCCGTAGCTCAGGGTTGCCTAGGGGTGGGGTGGGGTGGATGGCACCATATAACTCTTCTTTGGGTTCCGCTAACTGCCTGAAATAGCACCAGTCATTCTTCTGACTCCAGGCTTCAGTCTCTATTGAAGTGTAGAGCCCAGGGAAGGATAATACTTGAGGTTAAAGTGCAGGCCTCCCCATTTTGTTGAATGCTAGACACAGTGGAAAGAGAACAGGATTTGGAGTCAAAAGACCTGATTTCAGATCCTAATTCAGTTACCTCTTTGGTCCACAGTTGTTTTTTAACTTCCTTTCCCAGGAAAAAGATCTGCATTCAGGATTGATTGGGCCAATACTGATCTGTCACCCTAATAAACTGAACCCATCTTATGGCAGACAGTTGGCAGTCCAGGAATTTACTCTGTTCTTCACCATCTTTGATGAGACCAAGAGCTGGTATTTCACTGACAACATGGAGAGGAACTGTAAGCCTCCATGCAAGGTCCAGATGGATGACCCTGGTTTTCAAAAGAACAACCGCTTCCATGGTAAGGAAGGACCATGGCCATATGTCTCCTGTCCCAGAATCTGCTCCCCAAGAAGGCTTTTGCTGCTGCAGCCACTGAAGCCTTGTAGAACTGTGTCTACATGACAGTTGTAGCTACAAAAGCATTTGTACTATATCTTTGGTGTAGAGACAGCATCTTTCCAATGAGAAATGTCAACACTGGTCTACTTTGCATTCTTCCATCTATGTCTTTCTGCATAATTTGAGCCTCTTACTCTCCAATTTTTCCAGTAGATCAAACTTGTCTTCCCTGTGTTCTCCTTCTCTAGCAATCAATGGTTATGTGAAGGATACATTGCCTGGATTGGTGATGGCTCAGCACCAAAGG
Organism: Pseudochirops corinnae; assembly: GCA_028646515.1. Taxonomy (NCBI): domain Eukaryota; kingdom Metazoa; phylum Chordata; class Mammalia; order Diprotodontia; family Pseudocheiridae; genus Pseudochirops; species Pseudochirops corinnae. Next base: position 312,763 of record CM053588.1, read on the forward strand.
ATCCGGTGGTATCTACTTAGCATGGGCAGCAATGAAAATATCTACTCTATTCACTTCAGTGGCCAAGTGTTCACTGTTCGGACAAAGAAAGAATACAAAATGGCGGTCTACAATCTCTTTCCTGGTATGAGCCGGCCCATGGTGCTTCTGTTAACTAGAATTCCCTCCTTCTTCCTCTTCCCCAGTCCTTCCCTCTTCCAAAACAACTTGAGATGCACTCACTTCTCCCAGGAACCTTTTGCCAACTGACTTCACACAACTGGCATCATGCATCTCTTCTACATTCTTTTAGTGCATGTGTGCTTTAGTTTGTACTGTAGCAACTTGTTCTTAGTGATCTGTTGTTTGGTATGTGTTTATAAGTCTTTCTTCATGCATGTATGTATGTATGCATATGTGTGAGTGGCTGAATGTATGTATGTGTGTGCCCTGTATTCCCAATGAGTTTGCTTATTCTGAAATACAAGTATGACATCTCCTTTTTTCATATCACCCCTCCAAAGCCTTCACATGTGGGAGGCATGTAGTTATTATAATTCCTTTGATGGCTAGCATGAGTCACTGACTTGTAAAGCCAGAGGCACCCACATATGGCCTGTAAAGATGGCACCCTGTGATTTGGGAAGGCAGACCCAAATCTCCTCTTTCCAAGTGTTCAAACTGTCTTCACAGTGCAGCCCCCAAGCTTCTGGTTCCCATCATGAGGGAAAGAACTCTGGTCCTTAGGCTTCACTTGCCCCTTCAGCATATCCTGACATCAGTGGAAAATAACCCTGACATTAATGGAAAATGAAGTCCAGAATTGGGCCAGAAGAAGGCTCTAGTGCTCCAATTTGGAAGGTCTTCATCTCACTGCATTTCTTTGATAGCTCACTTTTGGGCATGGTGATGTTAGGTGCCATCAGAAAAGGCAGTGGCATGAGAATCTTCATATGCATGAGATAGGGAGGAAAAACATATCTTGGAAAGAGTTACCTCTCTCTCATGCCCTCTCTGCACCGCTCCCCCACCCCATTTCTCTCTATAAAGGTGTTTTTGAGACAGTAGAAATGCAGCCATCTCAAGTAGGCCTGTGGCGGGTTGAGTGCATGATTGGTGAGCACCAGCAGGCTGGGATGAGCGCCATCTTACTGGTGTACAACAAGCGTAAGTAGCTCATTCTGCTTTCTTAGGTGGCTTGCTGTCTTAAGCTTGGGACTAGGCACTAGCAGCTTTATGCAACAGCTCTTAGAACCATAGAACATTTCATTGGAAAGGACCTTTGGGGAGGAGGCCCCAAAAGGAAAAGAGCCTTAACTGAGGTCAAACTGCCTACATCTCAGTAGCAGAGCTGAGACTAGAACTCCAGGCTTTGATACGGAAATTTCCAAGGATTCATTGATAGGTACTGCTGCCCACACAAAGAGACTTTTTAAGAAATGATCTTTATTATATATGCACAGACTCAGGGTTCTAAATGACCACTGAACACCACATGAAGTTTGGGTTTTGTCTTTTTTCAAGCACTCAGCAGCTGCACTCTAAACCCTGCTTTTTTCTCTATTACCGTAGAGGGCACCATCATCCTCCCAGTCACTTAGGCTCACAACCTTAAGGAGGTTGCCATCGTTACCTCCCTGCCCCCCCCACCCCACGCGCCATATTCAATCTGCAGGAAAGACCCTAAGATACTACTTTCACAGCATCTCTTACACACACCCACTTCTCTCCTTTGACGTTGCAACCATCACTTCCTGCCTGGACTATTACAATAGCTTTCTGCTTAGTCTCCTTGCCTTAAGTCTCTCCCCATTCTACTCTTCCTTAAAGCTCAGGTCTGACCATATCATCCCTACTCCTTAGTCAGTGAACTCTAGTGGCTCCCTTTTACCTCTATGATCAAATATAAAATCTTCTGACTCTTAGAGTCTTTCATAATCTGAACCTTTGACTTGAAAATTCCCCCAGCTCCACTTCCCAGTTTTCTTATACCTTATATAACTCACCATGTACTCTGTTATCCAGTGACACTGGCCAGGATCCTGGCTATTCCTCTCACCAGCCACTCTATCTCTTGACTCCAGCCATTTTCATTGGCTGTCCCCCATCCCTAGAATGCTCTCCCTCCTCATCTCTCCCTCCTGGCTTCCCTGACTTCCTTCAAGTTTCAGCTTAAATTCTCTCTTTTGCAAGAGGTCTTTCCTGGCTGCCCCAGCCCTCAGATTACCATCCATTTATATTGCATATATGTTATGTGTCTATAGTATTTTCTTGATCATCAGAATGGGAGCTTCTCGAGGACATGGACTGTATTTTTGCCTTTCTTTGTATTCTCAATACTCAGTCAAGTGCACTTAGCACATTGTACATAGTAAGTATTTAATAAATGCTTGTTGTCTAACTGAAAGGGAGAAGGGGCATAGGATGGTAGCTTGAAGGGATGTTATGAGATCTGTGCATGTTAGAAGGTAGTAGGGAAGAAATCAATAGATAAAGGGAAATTAAGGATGAAAAAGAGAGGAAACAATAAGGAGAGCAAGCTCCCAGTGATGGGAGAGGATGACATTAGTGATTAGAGGATGACACAGACATTAGTGATAAGATTGGCTTTGGCTGGAAAGGCCGCCCTGTTTCAGAGACTTGAATAAAGGAAGAGGATAATGTAGCTGTATTTGAAGTGGGGATAAGGGAAAGGATAGAGCTCACCACAGATGGTCTTCTGCTAAGAAAAATGGGAAGAGGGGTGGTTAGAAGATGAGCAAAGAGGAGGTTTGGAACGGATGCTGGGGGAGTTGGATGTGAGGAGGCAAGGGGAAATAAAAGTATCTCTAGGAAGTGATGAGGGCCCAGCTGATATCATTAGCTAACATGAATTTGTAGTAATGACAATTGGCATGGCTGAGGTTCCTTAGATGATCACGTTGAACTAGATGGCTGCTGAGGTCCCTTCCAACACTGAAATGATTTGATTCTGCTTTGTGACTTCTGACAGCAGTCATCTGCTAGAAATTCTGATCAGCAGTAGTAAAGAAGGAAGATCTGGGGCTAAGCAGAGTATAAAGAGTGGAAGGAGAAGAGGACAAGATGCAAGAGGGCAAGGATGGAAGAGGGTGCTTTGTTGAACTTCATGATTGATCAAGATTATGGAATGAGCTCAATTCCGTCAAAGTGAGAGTGCTAAGAGAATAAGGAGTTCTATGGAAGGATGAAGAATGAATTCTGGAGATGTGAGGTAGAGGGAAAGATAGATGAAAGAGCAGGAGACTGTGATCAGAGATAGACACTTCTGAGTTCATCTCATGGAGGTACTCGTGGGTGGCTATGAGAGAGATGAGATGGAAGCCGTGGCAGCTGAGAAGACTGGGAGAAGAATGCTGGGAGGCCAGAGTGTGCAAGGGGATAGGATAGCAACCTATATATATCCAAGTTCTCAAGAGTGAGCATAGGGTGGAAGGGGAGGCTCTCTCTCCTACTCCTTTAGCATGGAATTCAGAGTGACAGGTACTGAGCACCATACCAAAGGAGGAAGAGGAGACCAGGAAGACACAGCAACAAGGGTGTGGACTGGGTGATGGGGATAGATGAAGGGAATCTCAAAGGAGTAGATGTTGCTGAGTGATTTCTGGAGGTGATAGTAAGGAAGACTCTTAATCCTTACCTGGTATATTGGGAGCTATGAGCTATGACACTTGTGTGCTGTATATAAACTTGGCGGGCACTCCGGATAAAATGTTGGGGCACTGCTGTAGGGTAAGCAGCTCAAATTGCCTCTCTGTGCGCTGCCTTCCTTAATCTGACAGAAAAGCAAGGTGTCATTCTGTTTGTCCACCAGCACGGGAGTCCAATATCTGAGTTGTCTCCTAGGTAGTCCTGTGCTCACACCTCCTGCCCTCATGTGCTGAATGGTCTAAGCATCTGGGCAAGTTAAAACCCATGATAGTTAGATTAGAGGGTGATGTGAGCCCCCCCAGCTTCTCCACCTCCCCTGTTCATCTGCCATTTGCTGTCTCTGTCCAACCCCTACCTCCCAGTCACGGAACAGAGCAATCAACCTACTGTGGTTACATCATTTGTTGGGATAGGGTCTCGGCCTCTAATTTCATGGTTTGGAGAACTCTGTGGATGAGGAAATGCATGGGCAGGTAACTGAAGATGAGACCAAAAGAGTGACAGGGGCCTGTATAGATAATGTCAGTGGTGGCAAAGCCCTGAGGTGGAGAAAGGCCAGCAGAAGTTTTCCAGCAATGTTGGGGATAGGAAGATCAAAAAAGGGCTCAGTCCCTAAGGGCCAGGAGATTGCAATGATGGCGACCGATGACCTAGAAAAGACAGAGCTACTCAAGTCTTCCTTTGTTTCTAGTTTCTGTACTGGAGAACATGAGCTCCAGACTCAAAGCAAAAACTGCAGAAGTAAAATGGTTAACGGGTAAGGAAACCCCAAGAGAAATCAGCTAAGAGCATCTCCCTGCCCTCAGGGAATCTGAGTCCAGGGTCCTGAAAGAACCTGGGGGTGGAATTGAACCTATTGTTCATGATCTCTGAACCTTGCAGAAGGATGGGGTAGATGGCTTGGAGCCTGATCCTCTAGAAGGGGCCATCACCCTCACTTGGAGGAGGTTTTCCAGGCAAGTTTGCTGCCAGAAGGGCTTGCGGTCTAGGGCTTGCTCTGCCGTAGGGTAGCTGAGCAGCTGATTGAAGCCCTTTCCAAAGCCTGACCATCTCTGTTCACTTTTCTCTCTCTCTCTGTTATTCTTTTGTAGGGTGTCAGAATGCTCTGGGAATGGCTTCTGGCCAAATCGCTGATTCTCAGATCACAGCTTCTGGACAATATGGTAAGTGAGATTGAATGGTTTCTCTCATGTCTTTGTGCCAGTCAGTTCTCATCGTTGGCTCTTCAGCCTCTCTCTAGCCATATTCCAGTATCCTGATGTCCACTGGTGGGTTATATAAGCTTGCCATAGGCTGTTCCATTGACTCACTAGCCTGAGCTCTCGATAATTCAGGACTGGAGCCTGCCCTGCCCTGCCCAGGGAGTGCTCTCCTCAGTGTGTAAGTGTTTCCAGTAACCCTTGATTCACATTCTCAGCAGTATTCTCAGGATAATTTCATTTAGCTCTTTCTATTACAGTGTCCCCAAAGTCTTAGTTTTAAGCTATTAAAGTTTAAGTTAAAGACTACATTAAGACTTTTGGGACATCCTGTCTATGGAAAATAATGAAATGACTCAAGGATTCCCAAGCCTTTCTTTGGTTTTCCCATCAAACCTTTGAACTGAGTCACTAACGAACTATACTAGTGACCAATAAAGACAAGGGAGAGGCGCCTGTGCCAGGGTGATGGGAAGCCAGCTCCCTAACTAGGGAGAATAGCTGCTTTCTTACTAGGGAAGCTTCATACAAAGAAATCTGTACTCCCCATTGAGGACCTAGCTTGGCAATGGCCTCGTGCATGGTCTGGGGGCTATTCTTTCTGGGCCTGTTTGGGAACAAACTCCAACTGGGATAGTGACAGGTCTCTGAAAAATGCAACACCCTGGAGGTATATATCTCCCATTGATCTAACTATCCAGCTTAGGAGACCATGTTAGGACAAGACCCTCCTATCACCTGGCATCCACACCTTATATCATAGACCTTTAGAAAGGGAAGCCTGGGAGCACTCTTTAAGCCCCTTTAAGTCCAACACTTTGCTTTGATTTAGTTTTTAAGAATTTTACTCGTGTCTTTTGTTTGTAAATCACAGTCATTTTCAGATACAGATCCCTCTCCAGTGAACCTTCCCTTCCCCACAAAGCTACCGCCAAATCCTAACCCAAAACAGTCGAGCAAAACTGACTACCAGTGTATGTACAGCACTCTACCCCCAGAATCTCCAACCAAAATGAACAGGTGGAACATTTTCTCGTAGCTTTCTTGGAGCTGAGCTGACCAGGACCGTCAGGGACAACAGGAGGTGTGAACGAATAATAAGATGCTTCCGATCTCTTTCCCTTTTGTTTAATGCAGACCAGTGGGCCCCAAAGCTGGCCAGACTCAATTCTGCGGGGTCTATCAATGCCTGGAGTACCCAGGATGCCAATCCTTGGATTGAGGTAGGCCTTATACTGATATGGAAGCCCAGAACCGCGCCACATTCCAGGACACAAGTACTTATTAAGCAGCTCTGATATACAAAACTCTGGCCTGTGGCTACACTGCCCCTGCCCTTTAGAAGTTTATGTTCTAGTGGCTGGGGAAGATACTATAAGGCTACTATGAGGTAGGATGTGATGGGGATGAAGGGCACACCCAGAGAGAGGGAGAGTTGGAGGAAGAGGGGAAGAGAGCAAAAACACCTTCAATGGGCGAGAGGGCTGGGGTACAGTGTTGGGGAAAGGCTCTGGGAGCTGAATGAGGAGGAAGAGGGAGAGGAGGAGAGAGGAGGACAGAGGAGGAGGGAAAAGGAAAGAGGCAGAAGAGGTTCCTAAGCTGAGGCTAAAGGGGTTCTCCAGGACATAAGTAAGGAAGGAGCACATTCCAGGCTTGGGTCATAGGGGTGGGAAATGTCTAGTGCATGGAGGGGAGTCACGGAAGATATTCTGTGCTAGGCTGAGGAATCTGGGTCTGATCCCAAGGGTAGTAGGGATCCTCTGAAAGTCCTTGAGCAGTGAAGTGACATGGTTAGAGCTGTATATTAGGATATTGGTTGGAGGCTGAATTGGAGAGGCCATCAAGACAAATCATCTGATTCTTACAATAAAGTACCAGGTAAATCTACCTAAGGTCACAACCAGGAGCTATGGACACCCTGTGGACAATGAGGGCAGGGCTCAGAATTAGTTTCAGTTCACTAGCTTCTTTAACCAAATGAGATCATATTGGTAAAGCACTTAGCACAAGGCCTGGCACACAGTAGGCACTATAGAAATGCTCATTCCACACACTACTCTTCTCCTTGCAGTGATTTTGTCTTTCCTTGGGGTTCTATAGTTGTCTTCTCACCTTATGGCTGTTCTCAGGGCTACTTGAACTTTGAACTGCTTGGAACTCCCCAAGGAGTTGCCATGGCAACTTAGGAGATGAGCACAGACCAAAAGTGAGGGTTAAAACTCTAGTTTGTCCAGAAAGTGGCACCCAAGGTGAAGGAGCCAGTGAGGGCAGAACACTCTTCAGTAGGCCTGGAGCAGCAGTCAGCCTGGTGACCTGGAGCATGGCCCAAGTCCAGCCTGAGCTGGTAGACATCTGTTGGACCCTTCTCTGAAGGGTGAACAGCTGGATATAGGTTTACTTGAGTGAGATCTTAGCCTGGAAAGCAGCGACTGACTACCCCTGGGGGCAAAGCTGGCATAGCCCTATGCATTTGTAGCCCCCGGGGTGGGGCCTCAAGCTCCTGT
>CM053588.1:326828-344469 GCA_028646515.1 Pseudochirops corinnae
TTGATTTCTCATAAAGTCATTTGCTTCCATTTGCTCCACTCTAATTCTGAAGGAGTTATTCTCTTCAGAAAGCTTTTGAGATTTTTTTTTTCATCTGGCAAATTTGACTTTTTAAGGCATTCTTCTCCTCATTGGCTTTTTGGGCCTCTTTTGTCATTTGAGTTAAACTATTTTTTAAGGTGTTAATTTCTTCAGTCAGGTTGTTGACTACATGTAGTTTGATTCAGTCTCCATTTAAACTCTGTTCTTTCTAGATCTTTCTCTGAATGTAGACATCTCCTTCCATCCCAAGACTTGTAGAGTTGTCTTATAACTGTGCTTTGCTGAGATGAATCCAGTTTTTCAAAGTTGGTCATCACATATACCATGTGTCTCTGATTGTGTACAAATTTTTCCTGGTTCTGCTCTTCTCAAGTAGCTCACATTTCTAGTACAATATTGAATCCTGATGGTGACAGTGGACATCCTAGCTTCATTGCTGATCATACTTGAAGGGCTCCTATTTATTCCCTTTACAGATAATGCTTGCTCTTGATTTTAGACAACTACTACTTATCATTTTATGAAAAGCTCCATTTTTTTCCTCAGGTTACTAAGATTTTTAATAGGAACAGTGTTTATTTTTTCCCCAAAGCTTTTTCTGCACTTATTGATATGATCATAATTTTTTGTTATACTTATTATTGATATGGTAAGTTACTCTTACAGTTTCCTTAATAATAAACCAGTCTTACATTCCTCATAGTAATCCATCCTAGTCATAGTATTGAATTGTTGAAAAACACTGCCCTAATCTCCTTCTTAGTATTTTGTTTAATTTTTTTTGCATCAATATTAGTTAGGAAAATTGGTCTATAATTTTCTTTCTCTGTTTTTGCTCTCCCTGGCTTAGGTATTAAAACCACACTCATGTTATAGAAGGAATTTGGTTTGATTCTTTTTTTTTCATTATTTTTAGAGTATTCAAATTAATTGCTCTTTAAATGTTTGGGGGAATTCACATGTAAATTCATCTGGTTCTGTGGATTTTTTCATAGGGAGTTAACTCATTTATGTTTTGTCCAATATTTTTTTAAAGATAGAGATATTTATTTATTCTATTTACTCTTCTACTAATCTGAGAAACTTATATTTTTATAAATATTTATCCATTTCACTTAGACTGTCAGTTTTATTGGCATGTAGTTGTGTAAAATACCTCCTAAATTCTACTTTGATTTCATCATCATTGGTTGTACATTCACCCTTTCCCTTTTTGATTTGGTTTTCTTTCTTTTTTAAATCAAGTCTACCAATGTTTTATCTATTTTATTGTGTTTTTTTCTTTCATAAAACCAACACCTGGTCTTATTTATCAGTTAAATGATTTTATTATTTTCTATTTTAATCTCTCCACAGATATTCATGATTTTCAATTGGTTTGTATAATTGGGAATTTTAATATTTTTCATTTTATATGATTTAATGATAGTAAATTTATTGGAGCAAGAGTTAACTGATTGGTATCAAGAAAAGCATTCAGTGATAATTAGTTGGTTATATGGAATTTACAGAATGAGGTAATATATATTTTATTATTGTTTTCAAATTGTCTGTTTTAACAATTTATTTTAGCAAAATTTATGATAATCATATGTATATATGTATGTATACACACATACATATGCATGCTTTTTTTTTTAAAAAAAGAGCCAGTTTCTAAAAATATAAATATTTTTACCATTTTACCTGATACTTTAGTTGAATTAAGGGCTTGTAAAAACCCATAACCTTAGAGAATGCAGAAAACAAAAAGTAAGACTTCTGTCTTCATCATTGTACTAAGCAATGGAGCTGAGATCCAAATGTGATTCTTCTTATCTCCAGTCAACCAATAAGCATTTATTAATTACTTACTGTGTGCCCTGTACTTTGTTAATCCCTGAGGATTCAGTGAAAGATAAAAACCAGTGCCTGCCTTCCAGGATCAATCTAATAACCATCTAATGAGGGAGGTAGCTTGGAAACAACTATGTAAAGAGAAGATACATAAAGAATAAATCAAAGATCATCAACAGCAGGAAGGCCCAGGAATAAAGCAGGAATGAGAAATGCTTCCTGTATAAAGTAGAATTTTCAATAACATTGTAGGGAAGCCACTATGCAGAACTGCAGGCATGGGGTACAATGAGAGACAACGGCCAGGGATGAGAGATGGAATTTCTTGTTAGTGGACAGAAAGGAGGGCAGTGCTGTTGGATGAAAGGATGCTGGTAGCTTTAAAAGTATAAGAAGACAGAACAGGAATGGGCATATCTATAAGGTCTTTGAGCACCAAAGGATTTTGTATTTGGTCCTGGAGATGACAGGGAGTCACTGAAGTATACTGTGTCTATTGTTGGGTGATGGAGAGGAAAGGGTCATGTGTACTTTAGGAAGATTACATTGGCAGCTAAGTGGAGGGTGGGCTGAAGGGGACAGTCTTGAGGCAGAGAAGCCACCCAGAAAGCTGCTGCAATACTCCAGGCTACAAGTGATAAGGCCTTGTAGCAGTCTGGTAGCACTGTCAGAGGATAAATGATTACATATATGAAAGATATTTCAAAAGTCAATCATTGGGACTTGGCCTTGCTTGGATTGGGCTGGTGTGACAGAGGGAAAATGAGGAAATGAGCTTCCAAGCTTCCCGCCTGGGTGACTGGAGGTCCCTTCTACAATAATAGGGAAGGTAGGGAGAAGAAAGAGTATGGGGCAAAGATAGCGAATTTGTTTTGGGGTGTGGTTATTTTAAAATATCTACTACACAGGGAGGGGGAGAGAATAAACTTGTATTAAATGCCTACTATGTGCCAAGCATTGTGCTAAGCACTTTACAAATATCACTTTATTTGATCCTCAAAACAACTCTCTGAGGTCAGTACTATTATGATCCCATTACAGAGCTAAGGATATCAAAGGGACACAAGAGTGCAATACATGTACATTTTCTGGTCTAAACTTTTCCCTATCCTGTAATATTCATTCTAGATACCAGATGTCACTGAAAGAGTGTGTTATTTTTCTCAATGGCACTAAAGTGGTCAACAGGTATTTTTTAAGTACCTACTATGTGCAAAGTCCTAGGCTAGGTAATAGGATACAAACAAAATGACCAAACAGTCCCTGCCTTCCAGGAGTTTCAACCCCTTGGTGGAAACAACATGTACATGCATAATTATGTGTAAAATATAAATAGAACACAAGTTTGGGAGAAAGGAGGATAATTTCTCTAGTATTCGCCCATCTCCCCCCCTGCAGTATTCGGGAAAGGCCACAAGTAGGAGGGAGATCATATTAACTCAACTTTGAAAGGAACTGGGTATTTTTAGAGGCAGAGGTATGGATGGATGGCACCCCAAGCAAGAGCTACAGCCTCTACAAAGGCTCGTAGATGGGAAATATAACGTTACGCATGAAAAAACTCAACAAGGCAAATATGACTGACCCTTAGAGTACCCAGGATGATAAGGTTGGATAGGTAGGTTTTAGCTGTTATGAATGGTATTAATGCAGAATAGTTTGGCTTCAATTCTAGATGGACTAGGGAGCCACTGGAGATTACCCAGTGAGAGACTGATGTGATTAGAACCATCAAGTAAGAATATCACTTTGACAGTTAAGGAGAGGCTGGAACAGAGAAAAGAGAGACCTGAGCAGGGTTTCTTGGAATATGATTATTAATAGACCTAGGGAGAAGTGATGAGTTTATGTAAGTAGAGAGATAAGGATGCTTGTCTGAGAAATTTAGGTTCAAATTCCTCTTGGAATGTGATCCATCTTCAACTCTGCCAATTTTCTTTCAAAGCTCTTCCTACTTGAAGCCTTTCTTGAGCATTAACCCCCAGATGTTAGAGAGAACTTCCTCCTTCCCACCAAACTACTAACTTACATTTTGTAATATTTTGTACCTGGTTATTCAAACATATGCTTTCATCACCAAGAGGATTTAGTTTCCTGCAACGCAGAGGTATTTGGTGTCCCCAGTGACCAGCCCAGGCCCTCACACATAGTAGGTGCTTAATAAATACTTGTTGACAACTTCATTGCCAGTGAGAAAAATTGGAGGATCCTTGTCTGAGTTGTTTTGCAGGTAGTAATTACAACGTTTGGCAAATGATTGGATATGGGAGCTGAGGGGCAGTGAGGAACGTGGGAAAGACAGATGATATATAGGTTATGTAGAGAGAGGAATATTTTTGGCTTGCTCACTCGAGATACTTCAATATTCCTTTTAGAACCTAGATATCAATGAAGAACTGAAACTTTCCTCAATGGCAAAGAAATTGTCAGTGGTAGATGCATAGACAGATATGTGTTAAAACTGTACCTTATTCTGGTCCTCTGACCACTATCCCTTTTCTAGTCAGTACAGTAATTGTAACCAGGAAATATGATTGCGGAGAAGATCCTAAAAATCACATACAAACCATCCCAAAGATCAAAGGAACATAATTTAAAAATTATTTCACATATTAACTAAAATTCACATCCTGATAATATGTGATGAATGAAGGAAAACCATCTACATGCTACTTGTGAAGGTTTCTGGTACTGTGATATGTAAATCCCCAACAAAATACAGACCTCATTAGTTTAAGACCATCAGGATTTCAAAAAGGTGCTGATAACTTTGGGATGATTTGGAGATGTTGATGACCTAACCCCAAGGTAGCCCAGAGAGGAGTTGGTCTGTTTCCCTAAAAGCTTTATAAAAAAGTGACTGGGGTGGCTAGGTGGCACAGTGAATAGAGCACCAGCCCTGGAGTCAGGAGAACCTGAGTTCAAATCCAGCCTCAGCCACTTGACACACTTACTAGCTGTATGGCCTTGGCCAAGTCACTTAAACCCAATTGCCCTGCCTTCCCTGCTGCAAAAAGCAAAAATTTTTTTAAAAAATAGAGATGGAAACTCCTGCCCCACCCCTACTCCCCAGCACTCTTTCATCTCCATCAGGTCCATGATGCTCAACGCTCCCAATTACAATTTCATAGCTGATGTTCTCTGCTTCTCTTCCTCCACATCCTCTTCCCCATGATGCCTGCTTTCCTTCACCATCCCATTCCCTGTCCCCATCCCACCATCAGCCACTGTGCCACTTTTGCTGCTTGTCTCTGCGCCTTATTAAAGTGATTGCCACCCTGTTTCCAGATGCTTATCATGATCTTTCTCAGTGGGTAACCAAAGAACCAGGCGTTTTGACCCTATTTCATAATTCCATAATTTAATTATCAATTCAGGTAGATAGATAAGAATATGGAGACATGGGATTTATTGAGTGTTTAGGTACTATAAGCAAAATTCTGAGTTTTAAAATACAAGAAAGAGAAAACAGTCCCTCCCCTAGTGATTTTCCATTCTCGTGAGGAAAACAAAACTACTCAGGCGACTGGAAAAACTAAGAGGAGGGAAAGTTTTTTATCTAGTGACTAGGAGGTGAAGTGGAGGCTTGGTTCCAGGCAAGATGAAATATAATCTCACTTATCAGATGTCTTTGAAGTTGCAGCTCAGGGTGGATAAAAGGGAGGTGCTGTCCTAAACAATGCTAGGGAAGTTCAGGAAAGGAATGAGCTTTAGGGGAAAAATAATGACGTCACTGTTACATGATGAGTTTGAGACATTCATTTCAAACTAGCAAAGAGCCATTTCTTTCTTCTTAAGCCTCTTTCCTTCCATTTGTGAGGAAGTGGAGGGATGGTTCATAGATTATAACATTCTTATGTCAAGCAAAGTTTATGGTAGCCTCCTAAATGCAATATGAGAAGCAAGACCAGTTCTAGGCAAAAGGAACCTCCCATGGGAAGGTACTCTTCTTCTGGATCAATTTGTATATTTATGAAGGTAGTATTTCTTTTAAGTCTATGTTTTAATTCTATCCATGTAAAAAATAATATTGATAGTATTAATAACATCAATAATAGGAGGAAGAGGCATAGAGTAGTAGTGGTAGTAGTAGTAGTGGTGGTGGTAGTAGAAATGGTATCAGTAGCAGCAGCAGTAGCAGCAGCGTGGTGAGTGAAAGAATAAGTGACTGAGGAAACAAAGGTTCATGCTCCCAAGAATATCAATTTATTAATCAGTGCATTTCAATTTCTTAATAAATGAGTACCAGGCCTTTCAAAGCTTTGGCACTGGACCCTGAATACAGGGGAAGACAGATTTTTATGAATTAAAAACATTTAATCAAATAAGACCAGTTAATTAAAAGAAAACAATCAAACAAAATACAAAATTAGGTAATGTGATTTCTACCCAGAGAAAAGATATGGACTTTACAAGTTTGGAGGGGGAGAGTGAACTGATACTATTTCCTGAAATCAGAAAAAAGTGGTGTTCCACTCTATTCCATCCCCAACCCTGCCAAGCACCTGTATTCGATTGAAGGAACATAGAAATAATGAGCTATTGATCAGTTTGGGGCCAGATTTCAAATAAAACATATGAATTGCTTGAGATTTCTAACTGTGAGAAAACTTCTTCTATCATAATAACCTAGGTCCATGGTTAAGCAGAATGTAGAAGTGGTCCAGTTTTCCAGATACACAGAGCAGAGATCAAACAATGCAATAAAATTTTCTGACAATTCTTATAATTGAATAAAGTTTTCTCAGACAACAGAAACTGAAGTAGACCCAAAAAGACAGACCTAGAATTAGGTCACAAGATAGAGTCAGTGTGGTTTATCCAATTCCCACTATCACTTGCTGTTCTAATCCTAGTAGTAGTAGTAGTTGTAGTGGTGGTACTAATGGTAGTAATGGTAGTGGTGGTAGTAGTAGTGGTAATAGCAATGAAAATGCTTATGAATAATAATTTTTCATTCAGCTTTTTTATGAGCAATGGACCCTTTACCTCATAGATCTCAGCTAGAATAGAATCAGCCCCAGGTGCTTTGCTGCTCAAAAGAAGCCTAATGACATTCAAAACCTCTTCTTCAATTGGAACTTCACCTAGAGAGGGATTGACTTGAACCTGAGGTAAACAGTCATTGGTTTCAGCATTGATAGATGATGGTCTGTCAAGAACACTATGGAAGTGTTCATCCCATCTCTCTATGATCATTTCCTTATCACTAATCAATGTGACTCCATCAGCATTGAGTAGTTGAGATGTACCTTCAGGGCATCATAAAAGTGCTTTGATTGATACTATCAGCATAAAATTGAATTTCATCTGTTTTTCTTCTGAGTCAAGAATCCTGGATTTCTCTAAGCTTTGCTTGTACTTTACTTTTGATGGAATTAAATGCTACCTTCTTAGAGATGGATAAACTATCCTGCTGGTAAACCCTGTGGAGTTTGCATTGTTCATTTATGATTGTCAGAATTTTCCCATTATTTTCATCAGGCTAGTCTTGATGTTTGTGAGTGTTCTGACCCAGATAAGCAAGTGTAGTGTTATACACCAAATCTCGGAAAGCTGCCCACTCCATTTCTGTTCCACTATAGCCAACTGTGTGTTGGCTCAACTTTTTCTCCACATTAGCAACAAACTGTTCTTGCTCAGAGCCACACTATCATTAATTCTTCTGGTAGTCATTTTGCCTTGGGGTTGCCACTTTCGTTGATTATGTATATTTAGCTTGGAGAGGATAAGTCTGATCACTCCAGCACTCTGTGATAACACATTGCCTTCGTCATTCTCACAACTAAAACCAAGAAAACATAGGTGGTACATAAGCTAGCACCACACTATCCATATGTGGAACCATTGGTTGTAGCAAACAGAGAAGTTTTGAATGCTGTGGATAAGTTCACTTACCTTAGTAGTGTACTTTCCAGGGATGTGTGCATTGATACTGAGGTTGATGCACAAATCTCTCAGTGTTTGGGAGGCTCTGAAGGAAAGTGTGGGAGAGAAGAGGTATTAGACTGACAGAGCCATTGTGCTGACCTCATTGTTGTATACCTGTGAAACTTGGACAGTCTATGAGCCCCATGCAAGGAAACTGAATCACTTCCATTTGAATTGTTGTAGGAAGATTCTGAAGATCACCTGGCAGGATAAGATAACAAACACTGAGGTCCTTAAACTAACCTGCCAAGCATTCAAATCCTACTTCAGAGAGAACAACTCTAATGGGCTGACTGTACTACTTGAATGCCAAACGTACTGTTGCGTAAAAGACTATTTTATGGAGAACTCATACAGGGCAAGATTTCACATGGCAGTCAGAAGAAGCAACACAAAGACAATTTTAGAATTGATTGCATGACATTGGAGAGACTAGCACAGGACTGCTCAGCATGGCATGTCCTCATCAGAGAAGGTGTTGTGCTCTGTGAGCACAGGAGAACTGAAATTGCTGAAAAGAAATGTGATGATGTGCAAATTTAGAGAATTCATCTCAAATGTTCACATGTACTATTTGTTCTTGACCTATGGTAGAGCATTCTGAGCTCATGTTGGTATATGAGTACAGTGGGCCACACTGTAACTTGACTCTAACTTAGTGATGTCATTTTCCTCTCTGAGAATGAAGGACAACAACCATACAGTCTTTTAAGATTTGAAAAGCTCTTGGCATATGTTACCTCATTTGGTCCTAACAAAAACCATCTCATTTAGAGAGTTTTATTATCCTCATTTTCTAGATGACTAAAACAAGGCACAGAGAAGTCAGGTGATTTCCCATGTTCAGACATCTAGCTAGTGCCTGAAACAGGACTCTAACTTAGCTTTTCTCATTCAAAGTCCTACATCCTATCCACTGTGCAGCTTAGCTACTGCCTGTGTTTTGAAAATGTGGGCATACCTAGTGATTTACTATAAGTATAGCTTCATATATGTGGTTGTTCCATTTTAGATCTGCATCTGCTCCCCTTCCTTTCTGGCCCACTTTCTGTGCCAGCCCTCGGTGAAGTCAGGCTATGATTGCTGGCTCCTAAAAGAGATCATAACTTTTCATCAAATCTTGATGTACACCTGCACTCCTCTTACCAGGCACGGTATGGTGACTGTCAAATATTCTTTGTTTATACCTCGATACTGAGCATATATACAGGGCAGTGCAGGGAGGGGGAAGGAGGTAATCCTAACTAGAAGGAAAATGACACAAATGAACTTTGACAGCTTTGCCTACATCTAGGGACTTCAGACTGCAGTCTCTCCTGTCTCTTCTGCCTCTGTTTCTCCATGTTCAGGAAAAATAGCAGGGTCGGTAGCAAGCACTCTATAATTCCTGACTTCCCTTCTCCTCCTACTGCATTGGACTAGAATCCCAAGAATATGGGAATGGAAGCATGTAAAAATCAGAGGCAGCTCAGTCCTGCTGATGGCGCTTCATCCTGCATAGTGCAAGATGCTGGAGAAGTATCTTTCTTCTGGCTTTCAATTCCCAGGAGTCTGCAAAGTCAAAAATCTGTCACAGGTCTCCAAACCTGTCAAATCTGAGTGAACATCTAATTAAGTCTCCCAGCCTAAATGCAATTCTATAAGGAGAGGGAACCAGGGTCCTAGGATTATACTTTTATGCTTGCCTTTTCTCCCACATTCAAAACTTAGAGATTAAATATCGTAATTAATCATGACTCCAATTATTTTTACTGATGGCCCTTCAAAGAATTCTCTCTCTGTCTTTGTCCCTCTTTCTTTTTGTCTCTCTCTCTTTCTGTGTCAGAGAGGCAAAGAACAAAAACAGGCACTACTTTCAAGGAGCTTAAAAACTAACACTGGAGACAAATAAATAGGTCTAACAGCTTTTAAATAAAATATTAGCAAGGCAACATATTTGAAAGATTATACACAATGATTATATTGGGTTTATGCTACTGGGCCTGGAGTCAGGAACACCTGAGTTCAAATCTGGCCTCAGAAACTTTGCAAAGCTTTGCAAACCCGAACAAGTCACTTCATCCCATTTGCCTCAGTTTCCATCATCTACAAAATGAGATGGAGAAGGAAGTGACAAACCACTCCAGTATCTTTGCAAAGAAAACCCCAAATGGGGTCACAGAGAGTCAGACGTGACTTAAATGACTGAACAATAGCATCAACAAAAATGTATCATTCTTTCAACTTAAGACATATTGTAAATACATTAAATCATGTTTGTAATATAAATAAAATAAACATATGACTATATCAAGAGATGGCAAAGTCTTTTGACAAAACCCAACCCTCCCTTGTCTTAAATATATTAGGAAGCTTAGCAAGAAATGGAACTTTCTTTAACCTAGTAAATGATACCTATCTAAATCCATGTGCACTAATTATATAATGAAGAAAAGTTAGAGGCCTTTCCAATAAAATCATGGTTAAAGGAAGAATGCTCATTATTGATTCTATGATTTCATATAGTTCTTGAAATGCTAGCTACTGCATTAAGAGAAGAAAGAGAGAAGAAATGATAGTAGACAAAGAGGAAAAAATAGCATCACTTTTTCTAGGTGATAAGATAATTTCCTTAAAAAAACCCTAAAGAGTCAAATAAAACATTCAAGTAAGGACACATTCAGCAAAGTTTCAGGATACTAAATTAATTCACCTAAATCATCAACATTCTTGTATTTCACCAAATAAACTCAGAAGGAAGAACTAGAAAGAGAAACTACACTCAGAGTAATGACAGAAGCCGTATAATATTTGGATGTGTATTTGCCTCAATGCAACAGAATGAATCCAAGTATAAAACACTCTGGTGTAATAAAAATGGCTTGAATACTGGGATGAATATTAGTTGCTCGTGGATAGGTGGAGCCATCACAATAAACATGACAACACTGTTTAATTTACTTAAACCATACTATACTAATCAGATTACCAAAGTTATATTTTATAGAAGTAGAGAAATAATAACAAATATCATGTGAAAGAAGAAAGTCAAGGATCTCAATGGTAATAATGAAAAGAAAGTGGTAAGGGAGGGGCCTGTCAGTACAAGATCACAAAGTATATTATAAAGCAATAATCATTAAAATGACTTGGTACTGTGTAAGCTATTGAGAGGTTTGTCAGTGAAATGGATCAAGATTATCTAACATAAACATAAACTGAAAGATTCCATTTACTGAGGGAAGGACTCAATATTAAAGAAAAATGTTAGGAAAAGGGCTAGCAGTCTGTCAAAAATTTGTTTTGAACCAAAATCTTACATTATATACTATGATAATCTCCAAATACACACTTGACTTAGATACACATGGTCACAACCTAACCAAATGAAAGCTCCAAGGAAGAAAATACCTCTCAGATCTATGAATAGGGGAAGGATTCAGGACTAATCAAGCAACAAACAGAATCATAGGAAATAAAATGTAAAATTGTGGTTCTATACAATTAGGCACAGTCAATAAGCACTTATTAAAGCCTACCATGTGTCAGGCACTGTGCTAAGGTCTGGGGATACATACATGAAAAAAAATACTCTCCTAGCCCTCATAGAGAAGAGAACCTACAAAAAGAAGCTGAAAAGTAGGGGGAAGCTTCAAGAAAGGTTCTCCACAGGGGAATAATAGGAAAGTCAGGGAAGTCCCAAAGTATATAGCCAGGAGTGAAATGTAATTATTTCAGCCGAGTTCTCTCCTTCCATGAAGGTTTTCAGGTTCATGGCTCTGCCCTCCAATCACTGAGTCAGAGCGGGGTGATGAAGTAGAATACCAAGGCTGATGCAGTCTTGCAGGATGAGCTGATTTTCCCGGTGATGAATTTTCCAGGCCATGTTGGCAAATTCAGTCAGAGAGGTCCCAAAGTAATGCCCCCAAGTGACAAATGAGATGTTGGTTTTGCAGATACAAATCTCTTACAGGTCAAAGAAGAAAGGAAAAATAACGAATGGGATTTTTACAAGAAATTGTTCTGCTAAAGGTCACCTATTCAAGCTATCTAATGAATGGATTCAAATTTATAAATCTAAGAGCAATTCCTTGATAGTCAAAGATATTAGCAAACAATTCTGAAAAGGATGAAATCTAAGCTCTCCACAACCACTTGGAAAATGCTCAAAATCACTAAGCGTTAGAAAGACTAAATTAAAGCAACTTTAGGACCCGTGGATAAACAGCAATGCCAGTGCGCTGTGGGTGGGAGTGCAAGGTGATCTGGCCATTCTGGAAAGCAATTTGCAAGTGTGATCCCAAGTATTATTAACTTATAGATGCCCTTTGACCTTGGTACTCCACTACTGGACTCATACCTCAAAGAAAGTGGAAATAGATTGAGACACACAACAATATCTATAGCAAGGCTCTTTTCACGTTAGCCAGAAAGTATAAGTTAAGGTGGTGTCCTCCCAGTGGAGGATGGCTCAAGAGATTAAGGTTTGTGAATGTAATGGAATGTTACTGTGTCATAAGAAATGAAAAAAAAAAATGGGCAGTTTCTGAAGAACTTAAAAATACCACTCTGATTGATGGAGAGGGAAGTAAGCCAAAGGAATAGCAGAATAATTTAGACAGGAACAATAACATTATTGAGAAAAGACAATTTTGAAGGACAGAACTCTGATCAATGTTGTGATAAACCCCAAATCTAAAAGGTTGAAGACAACAGACACCACTGAGTCTTGTCAGAGATGTGATTAACTTATAGTGCAAACACACACAGTATGAGACATGACCAACGTGGGGATTTCTTTTGTGACCTGTGCATGTTTGGATGGAGAGTTTTCTTTTTCTTTGTTGAATTAGAAGAAGGAGGGACAAGCTGAGAGACACAAATCATAAATCCTTGTGAAAAGAGCAATTTTTCAAAATTGCTTTTAGACTTTTTGCTAAATTCTTGCAAATCATTGTCCTTTTGAGCTGACACCTGTGATGTATTAGAGGCCAAAGGGAGCCACAGCACATACAGGTCAGGTCCTTCTCAGCCACTTGAATTCTCAGAGTTGCCTGGGGCACAGAGAGGTTAAGCTCCTGGTCCCTGGCGGCAGAATGAAATGCCAGAGTCAGGTTTTGAAAGTGTCTTCCTGGCTTTTAGGTTGGCTGTCTACCCACAATGCAACACTGCCTCTCATCCAATCTTATCCATTGTCAATATTCATCTTCCAGGAATGATTTTTTAATTTTTTTTTGAAATAGCCATTGTGGAGGCGGAGCCAAGATGGCAGAGCAAAGGCAGGGATGTACCTGCGCTCTCCCCAAACCTTCCAAACACCTTTAAATAATGCCCTAAAACCAATTCTGGAGCAGCAGAACCCACAGGAGGACAGAGTGAAACTATTTTCCAGTCCCTGACCCCTCAGACGGTGGGCAGGAAAGTCTTGTTGGGGTGAGAGTGGCGCAGGTCAGAGCAGGCCGCAGGGCAGCCCCTCTCCCCCCCACCTTCCCACTCCCTCCCCCCTGCAGCAGGTCTTGGGGGCCCCTTGACAGAGGCCGCAGCCACTCCCGGAGCCATCAGCCCCCAGACCATAAGAGCTCTCTTTGCCAGCCCTGGGGCGGGACTCTGTTGCTTTGCCCAGACTCGGACCCAGGTTTCAGTCCTGGCTGAGGAGGAACACTAGCACTTCAGAGCTAGGGGTCACAGGGGAGCAGAAACCCTCCTCACAATTTCAGGGCAGAAAAGAGTGCTTGTGGTCACTCAGAGACCAGAGCACAGGCCAGGAAAGAAGTGAACACCCCACCTTAGAGCATACCACCTTGGAAGAACTGTCCTTTAGTCGTATTCTGACTCTTCAAGTGACTTGCCCAGGGTCACACAGCTAGTACGTTTCTGAGGCTGGATTTGAACTCAGGAAGATGAGTCTTCCTGACCTCAGGCCTGGCTCTGTGCCACCTACCTGCCCAATGAGAGAGTGCTTAGAACACACAGAGCTGTGGACCAGAAGCAGTTAAAAAATGACAATTTATCATTTCTCTGTTCCATGGGCCAAGGTAAGGGCAGGGGCAGGATAATTTGGGAAACACCAGCCCCAAAATATATATAATTAAAAAAAAAACCTTATGATAAAAAATTTTATTTTAATAAAATTTATATCAGGCCTTTGTTGTTGTTGTAAATTAAAACCTAGTTCCTATAACACAAAGCCCAGGAGAGAACAAGAAAACAGAGTGGCTTATATGGATAAGAGAAAAACATGGATCATAAACGTAATTCCATGTGGTAACATCATCAGGTAAGACCGATATTGATGTTATTACCTTTGGCAATTAAGATAGAATCTTTCTTTTTTGAAATAAGGTTTTAAGTTGACAGGATTTGAATGGCACCACCTTTGGGTTTTGAAATCCCTGCATTGTTAAGACACAGAAAATGATTAAAGTAAAGCTTATTTTCACAATCTTAAAAGGAACAAAAGTCTAAAATGTCCAATTAGGCTGGGGTCCTAGGGCACAGATTGTCAAGGCTATTCAAGAGCTTGGAGTACAGAAAGTCTAGTCTGGGAGATGACTCAAAGAACTGGCTGGCAATTTGGAAGAAGAGGTATCAGTGATGGGAGAGCCTTGACAACATAGGTCAGAAGGAAGAGAGGCTGGAAAAAGAGGGGGTGTTGCAGATTGAAGGGCCCTCAGAATATAGGTGCTAGCTAGTGTTTGTTAAGGACTTTAAGGCTGGGAAAGCCCCTGGCCAATATTACCCCCTGCTATCCTCATCACAAACCAGGAAGGTGGGTGCTCTTACCATCCTCATTGGGAAGGAAAGGAAAGGGAGGCAGGGAAAGCTGAAGAGCCTCCCCCAATGTCACAGACCTGGGAAATGGCCAGGGTCATGTTTGAGCTCAGCTGTTTCTGACTCCAGGCCCAGGCCTCTGAGCCTTGTGCCACCTTGTTGCCTTTCTAGAGGCACAGGACCTCGGACACCAGAACTCTTGGAGCCTAAGTTTCCTTTGTAAAATAGGAATAAAAATATGACCCAGGGAGGGTGGGAGAATCAAATGAGATCCTGCCTGTGTAGTCCAGCTTAAAGCTTCTCTCCCAATTAACATTCACACTGGTAGCTCAGGTCCCCAGAGAGTTTAAGGGTTTTAGAGGTAACCCTGAGGCTTAGTATAGGTGGCGGTGATCATGGTTCATGATTTCCCCAAACTGTGCTTCCTCCATCATTAGCCATTGAAATAATTAACCCACCTGACTTCATTCATTTTAGGACTACATATGTATTGCTGTGATAATACAAAAACCTGGTCTTCCTGGCCAACCAGCACACTGCTCACCCCCATATCGTTGACACACTTGTTCCCCAGTCTAGTCTTTGGAAATCTTCTACCTCTACATGGTCCTTGGGGAGGTGGGGAACACTGGAGAGGGACAGTGATTTGTCTTCACTCTTTTGGGCTGAATCAACCTTACAGGCATTTATTAAATGCATACAATTTTCTCGGGAAGCAGCTCAAGCATCCCTCCTCTGTGATGTATGTTTTTCATCAGGTGACATAAAACCAGATTTATATTCATTTATTGTGAGCCTGATTGTTCTCATGGAGTATTTGTATCGTCCTAGACTGGAACCAAGTATTTATGTGCTCCAGGAAAGACGCTAAGGCTTTCCTTTGAGATCCAGTTATTCACTGGTAGTAATGGTGTCTCTAGACCTGTGTTCAAATTTTGTTTCTTATGCGTTGTACCCATGTGACCTTGGGTTAGTCACTTCCCTTCCCTATGTCCCAGCTTGCTCAGCTGTAGAAAGAGTAGACTGGACTAGATAGATGGCCTGTGAGGGCCCTTGCAGCTCTAATGCCTAGATTCTCTACCCAGTCTAGCTAAGTGCTGTCTGAAGGATGCCCCCCAAGGGCAGACTAACTCCTAAAGCAACTATAACATGTTGTTGGTGTTACATAGTTACAGGTGGTAGCCACAATGCATTTTGGCATTGTAACAATATCTGATATTTCTTCAAGAGACAGTATGATTTTCCTTTCTCTTTGTACAGAGGGAGGGGACTAGATGTGTATGATATTATATATACATACAGATGTGGTCATAGTGTGAGTCAGTTTTACTCCCTGTTTTTGTCTATTATAAATCATAGTCTGTTGGGGAGGGGAATAAAGTAAAAAAAAAAATGGAAAATTAAAGCAGGCACATGAGATACTGGAGATAGGGGTTCGTTTGTACTCGGAGTCAGAAGGAACACAGGTTTGAAATCCTTTTTCTGATACTTAATAGATTTGTGACCACAGTAAGTCCCCTAACATGTGAGAACCTCAGTTTCCTCACTTGTAAAACAGAAATGATAACATCTCTAGGGAATCTGTGAGAATCAACTGACATCTGCAGTATTGGCTTGGAGTGCCCAATCCCCACTTACTGTCAGGTCAAGCCCCCAGAGGGCACCTGCCCCATCTCTCCTCAGAGTTTAGAGGTAGACCAGAGCTGGGGGCATGTGATACCTCAGAGCTCATGAAGCCTCAAATGTGTAACTCCCCAGGAATGATCAGTGTCATTTAGTTCACCTGACTCAAGTACCATCCAGAAAGTATTACTTAATATGGTGATGGAGTTGGTAAAAAAACAAACAAACAAACAAACCAAAACCAAAGTAAAACAACAGCAACAATAAAAAAAACCTCCCACCCAAATTTTGTAATGTAGACACCCACCTATCCTATGGGCTGAGGGGTTAAAACAGGAACCTGATAAAGATCTATATAGCATGAGAGCCAGAAGCTCAGGATGTGAGGTTTCCTTGGAAACAGACCAGTCACCATGGCAACTGGTGATTAGAATCAGGTGATGCTACATTCATAGGCACTGAATACTTCTTCTGCAGAGACTCAGGGTCTGAAGGGAGGAGCTCCTGCCTAGAGCCTATATTGAAAACTTCTCTTGCTCTAGAAACTTTGCCAGTACTTTTCTCTTCTGGAATGAAAAAAGGAAATCCAGGCAAGGCGAAATCCAAATGAAGTGTTACAGGAAAATCACAGAAATTCTAAATGCTCTCCTTCAGCATCCCTCCCCCACCTGCCTCCACATTCTCAGGAGGTATCCACAAATCATCCTCTAAATTCCTTCCTGAGTCCAATATTGGAACCTCCTGCTACAGAAGCATTGCCAGTGACGAGGTGCTTCTGTATCATTTTGGTGGGGCTTTTGTACCCCAGTTTGTAAAAATCTCACTCGTGGTTGGGTAACTATGTATGTCACATCAGTTTGTAACAAGCCTGTGCCATTAAGCTGTGAAAGTCACACTTTCCTTCAGCCATAAAGGCATTCACTCCGCTTCTCCCCCTGCCCCCAGCCTCAAAGTTTTTTTCCCAAAGTCTGCTAGTTTCCCATGAATCAATCACTCAAGGATTCTTTGAGAAATACATAATGCCTTTGTTCTTAGGCCAGCTGTGCTTTAGAAACCTTGAGCAACTTTATCAAGGAGATAACTCCCTCCTGAGATGGTCTCTAATCAGTCTAGCTTCCAAACTTGGCACCTCCTGAAACTATCAAGCCTATACTTCCAGCAGCTATGTTGGACCTATGTCATTCATCCTTGACCAAAAAGTTACCTAGTGACGTGTCAAGGGAAAAATCACACCCCTCCCTCCCCAACCCATTGGAATCTCTCAATGAATTATGGGCAATTTGCCTCCACAGTTGATATTAAAAATGTATGGCTCTTTAAGCATTTAACCACTCCCAGACTCCTCCCTAATCCCACCTTTTCCCACCTAGTTAGTATAATGAGCCTCTGACTGACAGTTTTATGCCTTTAAAACAGTACCTCTATCCCCCAGCACTTTGCAGGTCTTTTTTCTATCTTG
>CM053588.1:344969-360650 GCA_028646515.1 Pseudochirops corinnae
ATAGTAGATTTTGGTGAATTAAGGAGTTTGGAGATGAATCATTTTCACTTAGCAACATATGCTAAAATATCTTAGGGGGATTTGGGGTAGCACTGTAGAGTTTATGGAAAAAAGAATTCAATTCTATAAAAACTTTAAGGGCAAATAGCACTTAGATAATTCCCTTCATCCCCACTGATAGCCCTATTGTTTTAGCTTAATGAAGGAAAACAGCTAGTTTGAAAGCAATCCCAGAGTGGTGTGAGGGAAAGTTATATGGTTTGCATTTTTAAATTTATTTGAAACTTAAATAAATACCTCTCATTAACCCTTCCTTGACTGTGAAAAGATTGTTTAAATCAGACCTCTGAGCCCCTCCTATCCCAACTCAGAAATTCCCCATGTGACTGCCCCAGCTCAGACCCTCCCTCCCTGACACTGTTAACCCCCTTCATCTCAGATAAGGTTCCCAAATAAATGTGTTGGACAAAAAATACTGGAAAAACGCAGTGAAACTTAAGCTTTTAAAAGAATGGGATAAGAATAAATATTTGAACACTTAAATATTTAATGGGGTATATTTTGTTTTAAAACAGATATTAATAAGTTTAACAGAGAGTTAATAACAGTGATGGTGAGAGGAGGAGGAGGAGGAGGAGGAAAAGGAGGAAGAGGAGAAGAAGAATTAGAAGAAAGGGAAGGGGAGCCATTGTAACATTTTTTGAAACCCAAAGAGAATAAAAGAAAATACAGAAGGAAGCACAAAGTTTTGAAAATAACAAATGGCATTTATTGTATTAAAAAGCAAATGGTGTGAAATGGGTTTATATATGAATTTGTTTTACTCTTCTGTGTATATGGAAACATTCCATGCAAGTTTGGATAATTTTTCCTTAAAAGGTATTGAAACCATATATGAAACTTGATTGGTTCAGAGAACTGAAGGTTCAGGCTGTTGACATCACTTATTGGTCACTTATGTATAAAAGAACCACAAGGAGCTCCAGGTGCTCCCTGATGTCTGGCAGGCAGACCATAAAAGGCAACTGAGAGGCAAGAGAACTTCATTTAGGTGAAGCAACTCACATATCTTCAATGTATGCCCTTGCTGAATATCCTTACCTTGCTATGGTTAAATAACTCTCCTTTTGTTAACTGTTGAATGATGCATGAGTGCCTCATTTTGTTCCAGTATTGAACATAAACTATCATGGGCCTAGTCTATGTCAGACCAAGATATGTCTATCTCTATATCTGCGTCTGTGTCTATGTCTATGTCTGTGTCTGTGTCTATGTCTGTGTCTGTGTCTATGTCTGTCTCTGTCTTTGTCTCTATTTATCTATCTATATCTATATCACCAAGATAAAAACATATAAGAATAAAAAATCTTTGTCACAAGGGAAGGTTTGTTGGGTAGGGGAGAGAGGTAGGAGTATATATGGAAATGAATGTAATGTTAAAAAACAAAGGCATTAATTTCTTTACAAAATTAAATACTTGACAGCTACTGGCCATTTGATGGTGGTTCCCTACTGTTGGCAGCATCTAGGGGCTTGAAAATGGCACTTCCAATTTATCTGATATTGTATACAAATGGATATGACTCCTTCCCCTCTAAAATAATCCCCATCCCCACCCTGATACACTCCCTAGTATCTGAGCAAAATTAAGTTCTTTAGACCCATTGGGACACCATGTGAACTCTCAACTTGGGGTAACTTCCCAAAAAGGAAAGGAACAATGAAGTCCTCCAAGCACATATAGGGAGATAGTGGAACTTCCAAGTTGAGGGCTCATACAACGGCTAGAAATACCTAGAAAGTAGATTCCTACCTTGAGCACCGGAGATGGAGAAGCTGGATTAAAATCCAAGGCTAAGTAATCAAGGCTGAATTTCTTTGGCCAAGAAAAAGTGCCCTCACAAGGGGAGTGTCCTTGTCTGTGTTCCTGCCAGAAAAGAGATATTCAAGAATTGAGCAGAATACAATCCAGCATCAGGCTTTGGAAAAGGAAGGGAGGAAGCTCTTCAGTGCAGGGGCTTTGGTGGCAATGGTGTAGCACTGGGTTTGTGAGACCAGTCCTCAAGAGGATGATTGTTTCCTCTCAGGTGCTGTTTTCCAATGTGATCTAGCTCATCCACAATGGTATTTGCCTTCACTTGCACTGGGCTCCAGCCTTCAGCCAGCCATGAATGACTGAAAGGAATGTAGCTGTGTAAGGTTTGTTAGTAAAAAACGGAACTTGATGAAAATACAAGTGTTGTGAATTCAGTACTAATAAAGAGAGAGAGGCAGATGCTATCTATTGATG
The DNA here is from genome assembly GCA_028646515.1 of Pseudochirops corinnae. Classification (NCBI taxonomy): domain Eukaryota; kingdom Metazoa; phylum Chordata; class Mammalia; order Diprotodontia; family Pseudocheiridae; genus Pseudochirops; species Pseudochirops corinnae. The sequence continues at coordinate 347,260 of CM053588.1, forward strand.
ACTGCTTAAATTCATTCTGGCTTTCCTTACCAAGGCTGCCCCGTTTCCTTCTTGGCTACAGACTGTCTGAAGCTATCCGATACTTCAGAATGTCTATAGCTACTGAAGCTTTGCCTGCTTCAGAAGAAAGTTTTTAATTAAAATTTATCCTAATTATTGTTAAGGTAAAAGTCCTTTTCTGATGATTCCCTCTAGTGTCCAGTTAAATTCAGGTAGGCTCATCATCTCACTGGGGATAAATGGGGATAAATCTGAGCCACAGCAACTCTTTAAGACCATCAATTACATCACCGAGGGGTTGGGACCTGTATCAGTAGAGGGGGTAGCAACCACATGGCTCCTTCAGGGCTCCTGAAAGTACTACAGTGAGGAGTTGATCTGCTCCTGCTGCTCACAGAGACCCACCTTGTCTATGCTTTCTATACTAGGAGAATTTTCCCACTGCTACAAACCTCTTCCCTCCAAGGTCTGGCCAAATGAGAGTAATAAATATGGAGGCACAACTCCTTGGGTTGTCTCATTCTCATCAAATAAAAGGCTATTCTGCCAAAAAAACCTCAACTCCATGTCATGCCCTTCCAAGGAACGCCCCTTTTGCCAGTTAGCTAACTTTGGTTCGAGTCTACAAATTTTTTCTTTTGGCATCAAAGAACCTCTCAGGGTTTCTCAACTTAGCTTATTCTTTCCAGAATCTGATTCGAGGGGGATTTTCATCCTTAACAGTGGGAAAAACCATTGTGTGTGGGGGTGAGTCTCTCCTCTCTTTGCCTCCCACTACTACTACCCTTGAACTCTAGCAGGTCAGTCAGGGTCTCTCTGCTACTGGGCTTTACAGCTTCACTAGAATGATTTCTGACTTCTGGAGTCAAGATCAACATCTTTATACCATCTTTAACAGTGGTCTCCTCCTAGGATATTCCAATAGCCATTCTGAGGTGGGAGAAGCATTAGAAAGATCACAGTGGAATTTTGACTGATTAGCATACTAATAGATAGCTGATAGCAGGTTACTATTCTTAGATTTTTCTCCTTATTTCTTGTTGCCCATGCACTATCATTGGCCTAGAACTGGGAGAAAGGCATGACTAGTGAGGGCCGAAGTTTGAAGTCACGGTTATGTAATCTCCCTTTGATATAGCTGCTAACTGTGAAGAAGTAACCCCAAAGACTTTCTCCCCCATTGCCCTCTTGTAGGCTCTGTCCAATCTAAGTGCCCAATGAAGGGCTCACCCAGCATAGTTGAAAATTAATTTCTGAACCTATAAGTCTCTGAGGCCCCAATGAACCATTCTAACCTTGCCAACCCAGCCATTTTGAACCACAACCGGCTGCCGGCTGGAGCCAAGGAGAGTCATGGGCTGGAACCAAAGCAAGCAGAGGAGCTAAAGGTCAGGAAGAACAGTATTGAGAATGATGAGACTTCGCATCAATGTAGTGATGCCAATGACAGAAATGCTCCAAATATTACTGGTCTTTCATTTCCCTAAAGACATCACCAGTCTTAGTATGAAGGTGTCAGGACTTTCTTCCTAGAATTTGCCAATGAAATGCTTCTTAAGTTCTCCTGGAATATCTTGGTGTGATTCGTGGGCTAGCAGGGAGAGAGGGAGGAATGGAGACTACAACAGTTTCTGTTCTTGACTTATTAACCTTAAGTTTCAGACCATATAGAGTTGGTGTCCTTTTCTTAAGAGCACAAACATACACATGACACATTTCTTAGAAAAAGAACTTGTCCATATTCCATCCACATGCAAAATATGTTACCATTTGAATGTAACTTTCTTCCTCTTCTCCGGAAACTGAACTGGCAAATAATCTTGCAGAATTAATCCCATCTCTTTCTGGAGAGAGAAAGCTGGTTCGGTTGCTAGGAAGAAAAACATAGGGGATATTAAGGAAATGTCTTACAGATGCTTTGAAAACCAGCCAGCCTTTGACGCGGAGGCCCATATGCAGAGGAGATCCCTGTTCAACTCTGGTTTTTTAGTGATAGACTCCCCCACCAACAGGCTCCCAGAGACCATTACCTTCATTCCTGGGACTTGACCTCAAAAGTCTCAACAGGAATTTTTAGCGAGGACTTAGAAGTGACAGCTTTGTTCAAATGGCTCCAAAGAGACACCTGGCACACATCTGGAGAAATTATCTTGCACAGCAACTGGTGTTTAGTACACAAATGGACTCACTGGCTCTTCCGACCCATAGCATGACTGCCCAGTCCCAAGACAGGCACTGATGTTTGTTGTCTGTAGTTCAGAAAAGACTGAGGTTTGGGCTTCGATCCCACCTGACACTATCTGTGTGACCTTTGGCAAATTGTTTCGCCCCTACATTTACTCATCAATCAAGCAGTCAGTCAAAAAACATTTCTTAAGTGTTTAATGGGTGGGAGGCGATGGTAAGGGGGGGGTAAGGGGAGATACAGAGGAGCTAATCTTCTAGTAGAGATGACACACACATAAATCACTACATAAAAGAGAAACACAAAGCAGATGTAAAAGAACGGACCTTTCAACCTCGACTTTAGCCCCAGAAGTGGACACTTTTAAGTCCTCTGAGGGCAGGACCTATTTCTCTTCTATTGTTTTCTCCTCCAGTGAGGCTGCCTTGTAAATGCTTGTAGATTGACCAATTGTCTCTGAGTCCCAGATTCTACACAGCACCAACTGACATAGAATAAATGCTTGTTGGACTGACTTCAGCAGTTGCATGAATGGAGTAGATGCAGAATTAACCTGGGATGAATCAATGGGAACATTTATTTCCCTTACAGGGCAACTATTCCATGACCACAAATAATTCCCTAACAAGCAGTCATTCTTAACCCAAATAGGGCCCTTTTGCTAAACAGCTGAGGTAGCAATACCTCTGCTCATGTCCCTAGCCTCAGCTGACAAATGACCTTGCATGGCCTTGAGGCCTTCTGGCTACCTATCAAAGTGCCCAATAAAGGGCTCACCCAGCATAGACAAGTGTTGGAGCATTAGTTGAAAATTAATTTCTGAACCTATAAGTCTCTGAGGCCCCAATGAACCATTGGGCAGAGCCCTATCAAAGGGAGTGGGGCCTGATGGTTCTAAGAATGGAGGAGCCCAGCCATCCATGAGGTGCTCTGTGGAAGAGAGATGGCCTTTTTAGGGGTTGGAAGTGGAAGGTTTCAGCTACTCCTGGTTGTGTCCCATATGCTGAGTTGCCACTAATGGCACCAACTGAGAAGATTTGTTGGGTTGGGTCAGACCCGGGGGCAGTGGTACCAAGGTGTGGCTTGTGAGAAAGCAGGCCTGTTCTTCATGATGGGAACTGAAAAAAGCTAAATTTCGGTTGTTCCCCAGGGCTCTTCCCGATTCGGCTCCAGCCTGATTTCCCATCACTCCCCCTTACACAACCTCCATTCCAGCTGAACTGGCCCAAGAGCACACATTCCATCCTTGTCTTCATGCCTTTGAACAGGCTCTCCCTCCTCCCTTCCACCTCGGGGAATCTCAAGTGGCTTCCAAGACTCAGCTCCAGCATTACCTCCTTCCCAAGGCCCTAAATGATTCCCCACCCCCCAGGTGTTACTGAATGTTCTTCCTTCCCTGGAAACGAGCTTGGATTTACTTCATAAAGAGAAGTTGCTGCCATCTAGCACTCAAGGTCATCAACTTCCCTTCTCCGTCTCCTCAAACTTTCCAAGACAATGTACTTGCCATTCCCTTACCCAAGGGGCTAATTCCCTCTGTCCTTGCAAGGAAAATAGCTTTACCTTCCCTGGACTGGCCTCCCACTTTCTCCCTGCTGTTCCAAGTTCCTAATCACCCTGAGGCATGACACAGCCGCCTTCCTGTGCCTCCGGAAATCAGCCCTGAAGAATTTCCCTTCACTTTGGGCTTGACCCACTTAACTTTGCTTCTGATCCTAAGAGGACTGACTGGGTCACGTCATTCATGGCCTGACTTTCTCGATTTTCTTGTGGCAGCAGCAGTAACTGACTAAAGCAGAAAGATGTAATTAAACCCACATAATGAACTTAGAGAAGTTAGACCCCAAAGATCACAGCCAGGTGGAAGGTACAAAAGGTACCTTCTAGAATTTGGCCAGAAATCAAAGTCAAGCTCACTGACTTAAACTCCACAGATTCCAGTTTGTTACCTTTTTGGAAAACTAACCTCTGCCCTTCTTTAAACCTATGGTAGATAAAGGACTATACTTGGAATGAAGAGGACACATACTAGCTGTGTAACCTTGAACTTCTCTAAGCCTCAGTTTCCTCATCTGTAAAATGGGGCTAATCCTAATCTGTAATATCTCCCTTACAGGGTTGTTGGGAAACTCAAACAAAGAATGCCTAAAAAGCATATGGCAAATCTTAAAAACACTGTAAAGACATCAATTGGGTTTGAAAAATCATTATTCTTCTATTTTTTTGCATTTATCTATGTGTACAGTGCTTGCCCTAAAGAGAAGGTAAGCTCCTTGAAGAAAGGGACTGCTTTCCTTTTTGGCATCATCAGGGCCTAGCATAGTGCCTAGTATGTAGCAGGAGCTTAGTAAGTGCTTGTTAAATTAAATGGGGAAAAATGTTCTCAATAGGCCATTACAGGAATTCATGTGAACTTTTCTGGAAATGATTTCTCCAAACTGAAAAGCTTGTACTGTTTCTGGGAACGACAAACATCTAAAGTTTGCTACTAACTGGGTGAACAACTTTTCCTTCTGATCTGTCTTTAAAAGTTCCTTCTCTCCCACTCTTAAATGATGATCCTTAGTTTTAAATCAAGGAGTAAAGGCAAAAACATGAGATACCCGAGTCAGCTAGGGGCTCTCCTTAGTGACAGAAGGGAATAAAAAAACCCACATCCCCTTTATCCACTAGAGGCAGTTGGTCTGAGGTGTGGTAGGGAGCCATTACTGCTGAGATTCCAGGGCTGTTTAACATATTCCACAGAATGGCAACTCACCCCATCCATGATGGCCCACTAGTGCCTATAGGACTCCAATGATCAACGTAAGGCCTTTAGAGTCCAGAACAAATTTTGCACTCATTCACAGCTCTCTGCCTTTCAATGAATCAATAAGCATTTATTAAGAGCCTAGTATGTATGAAGCACTACTAAGTACTGAGAATACAAAAAGACACAGAAGGTATAATCCCTGTCCTCAAGGAACTTACAAAGGAAGGAGGGAGATAACCTGAAAACAAAGCAAGCTACATAGATAGATAGGAAAGGCAGATAAAAAAGAGTCAACCAAGGAAAAACAATGGAATGAAGAAGGGTTAGGGAAGGCTACCTGCATGAAGTGATTCCTACACTCTAGCACACTTACTAGAGTGTATGCTGACCTCAAGCTTGCAACACAGGGCAACTGAAACAATCCAGTAAGCCCTTATTAAGCACCTACTGTGTGTAATGCCCTATACCAAACACGAAGGAGACAAAGATGAAAAAGTAGCACTGTCCCTGCTTAAGTCCCACCAAGCTGGGATCCATCCAGTTTACTTTCATTTTTTGGTCAGGTCAAATCCTACTCTCACCAGAGAAGGCTTAGTAACTAAATGGTCTTTGGTTTTATGGAGTATGTCTATGGCAGGGAGAACCCGAGATCACAACTTACTGGAAGGATCCCCAGTAATGTAGATTACCTAGGCATGCCCCTCACATGGGGATGGTTGGCAAAGGTCCTGTTCTCTGGGCTTCTATCAATCACCATTCTATGTAAGAGTTGGGTGGGGGGAGAGAAAGAAAGAGAGAAGGAAGGAGAGGGAGAAGAGGGGGAGGGAGGAGAGAGTATTTCATGACTTACTAAGGCACAGTCCAAGTCCTGGTCAAAGCTGAATGCTCCCGGATGGTAGAGAGGTTCCCCAGGTCCAGAGGCGGTGGACGTGCTACAAAACAATAACACCTGGCAGTTAGAGCTCAATTATCTATAACAAAAAGATCAGACTATGGCATGGATAAAAGGGATGAAGGTTATGCACATATCATTCCCAATTCAAAATCTCAAAGGGCATTTCAACCACCTTTAGCAGTCAGCTAGCCAAAACAACTGATTTCTTTTTCCTTTCTTTCTTGGCCTTCCTCGCCCACTCTCTGGCAGGAATCAGAGAGCAGGGATGTGGGCAGAAGACATCCTGGAGGAGAGGAATGGGAAGAAGCCAAGTGTCTCAGGATTCACAGGCTAACTCATTACAAGTTAACCAAAGGATGAATGGATTTTGGGACCACTGTAAATGGAAGAGAAGAGCAAAGAGGCAGTATGATCTAGCTAGGGCACAGGACTTAAAAGCTAGGAAGAACTTGGTTCAAATCCTGCCTCAGATACTTACTAGCCAAAGGGCCCTGAGCAAGTCCTAGCCTTTCTGAACCTCAATATCTCTTCATCTATGTCATGAGGGTGTTGGCTCTAAGCTGACCTCCAGCTCTGATCCTATGAGCCTATGAAGTGCAAGAACTAGATTTTAGAGTTTTTTAAAAGGGGATTGGATATATAAATATATGGGAATTACTGAATGAGGAAACTCCCCCATAACAGCAATTAGTTCATTTGAGTCCAACTTCCTCATTTAACGGTGGAAGACTGAGGCCCAGAGAGACAGTCATTTGTCCAAGATCAAACATAAGATCATAGATCTAAGGCCAGAAGGGGGTTGTAGAGATTACACAGTCTGACCCACTCTTCCCATTTTACAGATGAGGAAACTAGGGCCCAGAGTGGTGAAATAATTGGTTCCAGCAGACACAGGTAATAAGAAGTGGGATTCGAATTCAGGTCCTCTGACAATGAAGTCAAACTGTTTTTCACTAGATGTCACCAAAATCTTAGATTTTAAAAAACATGTTCAAATTGATAATGCCATGTGTAATATTCTTTCCCAAAGGCCCTAGCTATAGTGATTGTATAAAACACCCAATTTCCCTTAAACACTGCAAGAACCACAGTACATGAATAACAGATACTATAGGGCGTGGTTGTTACTTAGACCTGGTCAATGCTCCATATGCAGAAACCTGGGATGCAGGGGGAACTCCCTCCCTCCTGAGCTATGAGAGACTGGCCTCCTTCCATTCTGAGGGATGAGGGGACTGCATGGCCACTGCCCCCCATCCTGATTCTGAGGAATGAGAGGGCAGCCCTCAATGACTCCTGAAAGGCCTGCCTCCTGAGGTAGAGGTCTTCCTTCCCTTCCTTCTTCCTGAGGGACAAGAAAGAGGGCCTCCCTCTGGATGGATGCATGGATGGATGGATAAGGGGGTTCTTCTCTGGCTCCTGACAGGCCTATCTCTTGATGGAGGTCCTTCCTCCTTCCTTCCCTCCTGGCAGACCTATCTTCTGGGTTGAGACCTTCCTGAAGGAACTGTGGACTGCCTGGGCACTGCTCTCCCTCCATCTTGAGGGACAAGAAGGCAGCCTTCCGCCCTTCCTTAGCTAAGAGAATCAAGCTCTCCTTCATCCTGAGCTATGAGGATGGTCCTCTCTCCCTCCTTGGAAGGTCTATGTCCTGGAAGCTCACCCTCCTCATCCCTGGAAAGCTGTCCTAAGTTTGAAGATTGGCATCCTGATATCACCCTTACTTTGTCTCAAGGTTGATGCTCTTCAGGGTGTTCATCAAAGGCCCCCTTCCCTTTGTTTCCACCCCCAGCCTCATCTTGTTACAAAATCTCTTCTTGTTAGAATCAAATTTCCCAAAATGATCTGCCCTGGAACCCCTCCTCTTCAAGGCTTTACCTAGCCAAGAGTTGGCTGGTATAGACTTCAAACACAGACTCTAAGGAACCCCTTCTCTTCCAGGGGCCTGGGCCAGTTGCCTTTTAGCTTGGCCAACTCAATAAAGTTTCTTGGCAAATGAATGAATGAAGTTTCATGGCTTTGCTATAACTCATCAGAACTGTTACTTACAGACATAGACAAGGGAATCTTGGGTATACTGGCCCTTTGAGCCTGAGTTCCACCAGCTATTTCCTTTTGCTCTGTGGGATTCCTGCGCATGTCCTCCTGGAAATCCTCTACAAGGGGTCCTCTACAGGAGGTCCAGGCAATTTGATAGAATGTTTGGAGTCCAAGGTTCTGGATTCAAATACCAGTTTGACTATTGATAGATAATTCATGTGACCTTCTGGTGTTCTTCAACTTACTCATCTTTACAATGAAATAGTTATAAGAGAATATTTCTAAGAGACTTAAATCTGCAATTAGGTTGGCATCCATAAAGCCTAGCCATTTGTCATCCCACACTCAAAGCCAATGCTCATCTGCTTTTCCAATCACCTCTCTTTCCTTCTACTTCATGTACCCACTCAATTCTGCACTGGTGAGCTGAGGCAGCTTATTTATACCTATCATGGCTCTCTCTTCATTTTCCTTTCTCAATGGGGCTTTGAAACCAAAACTAAATAAATGATTCCATCCAGGTCAACAAAATATTGGATCATGTAACTACCACATTATTTCTCACTTTATAACGAATCAGATAAAATGTCTGCCTCTGCCTGTAAGGAAAAATCATTCACAGATGGAATCTCAACTCAATAGTTTCTGATGAATCCAAATGCTCAAGTGATTTCCATTCTGTTGGGAAACTACTGAATACCCCTGTGTTGTTAATCTACATTTAAACTTAAGAAAGTTAATCAATGCAATGAGAGGTCTCCAAAGAACTACTGATGAAGCAGGGTACCCACCTCCTAACAGAGAGGGGACAGACTCAGATTGACACACACATTTTTGGACCTGGTCATTGCAGGGAATTATTTTTTGCGCTTGACTATATATGAAAGTAAGGGTGCCCCTGTAAAACTTGCAAAAACTAAAAAAGGGAGCTAAAAGAGAGCCACTAAAACAAGAAGACAAGCCTACTTGCTGGAATGACCAGAATTGTACAAGTCTAAGAAGAGACAAGTATGCAAGATAATGGACTTGCCTCTCCTGGGTAGACTCGATTCCCCTCCTTGTGCCCAGCTGCACATCTACAGCAAAATTCCCTGAGAAGGCCAGTGAAAGGACCAAATTGAAACTAAAAACTTTAGGTGGAGTGGCTGCCTGAGGGTAGAAGATTTTGAGCCTGGAAGGATTTATTGAATAGGGGAGGCAAGTCTTCTCCCTGTCCCTGCCTAGAGGTGACAAACTATTTCAGAGCTGAGATAAAGAAGTGCAGTACCACCCAGCCAAACCACCAGCTGGAGATGGAAAAAGACTGTAGTTGCCCATTACAGAGCAAGCCCAGGAGGCCAACAAAGGGCCTAGTGACCGAGTGGCAAAACAAGTAGTTTGCCCTGTTGAGTGGCAGTATGTCTGTGCAGCAATGCCCAGCAGCAGCTGCTGAGTGGACTGCCAGTCCCATCTGCCTGACAGTGCAGCTTTTGAATGACCTGCTTGACCTAATCTGTCCAGTTGAGGCACTATGCTATAGGAGGGACAACTATGTCCTACAAAGAGCCATCCCAACGCAACAGTGGAGGGACACATTCATCACTAACACTACAACTTGCAATGAGCATTGTGAGGGTGCTCCCCATAGAAAGAAAGTCCCTGCAGTTCTGGAGAGGTTAGTTGCCTTGACCAAGGTGTGAGCCTCATTCCGATTAGGCATCAAGTTTGTCCCCACTCTTACCCCATCCTGGGCTCTAAGCATATTTTTGAGTGTGTGTCCTTGTTATGCTATTTGAATAAATCCATTTGCTAAACAACAGAGTCTACTGACTTACTATTGGGAAGGGGTGGGGAAGCATGCCAGTGGGGGCTTGTGAGCTAGTGTTTTGGTGGCTAGATACCCACAGGGTTAACAGAAATAGCAGCAGGCAGCAGGGCCAGTGATAATAGAGAGTTGAGAAAGTGAGCCCTCCAGGGTATTCCATGCATATTTGCCATCCCCAGGAGTGGAACAGATAATGGAAAAGTTAGAATCTGATGCCCCAGGGCTAGAGGGAGAAACTGAGAGTTCTTAATCAGAAGAGTGAAATGAGACAAATGGTGTCAAAGGAAGACTAGATGGACAGCTAGGAGCAGGACAATAATGAGAGAGATAGGTTCAAAGAAAGGCAGGTAGGTGGCGCTAGAGTGGAGAGAGCCCTAGGCCTGGAGTCAGAAAGACCTAAGCTTAAATCTGGTCTCAGACATTGCCTGTATGACCTTGGGCAAGTCACTTCAGCTCTGTTTGCCTTAATCCATTGGAGAAGGAAATGGTAAACCACTCCAGCACCTTTGCCAAGAAAACCCCATGGACAGCATTGGTGTACGATGGCCCACGGGGTCATGAAGAGTCAGGTACAACCAAATGACTGGACAGCAACATAGAAAGGAAACTGAAAATGTGTCAGAGGAGGAAACAGGATCAGTGTGGGAAAGCTGGCTTTAAAGGATAAGAACCTTGAGGCAGGGAGAGAGCAGAAAGCTATACTGGGAGGTAGAAGGCCAGAGCTCAGGTCCCAGACCTGCCACTTACTACCTGGGTGACCTTGAGTAAGTCAATTCCCCTTCTTCTCACACAATAAAGGGGTGGACAAGGTGGTCCAAGATCTGTCTCTAGTCAGTCAATATTCATTAAGTGCCAAGTACAAAGAAAATGAAAATCTGGTCCCCACCCTGGAAAAATTCACAATCTAACCAGACAGGTTAATCTAACAGCCACATACAAATAAGCCTATATACAAGATGGATTGGAGATAATCAATAGAGGGCAGGCACGTGCATTCAAGGGGAAGGGGATTCTAGCTGGGATTCTAAGGGAGCTGGTGAAGCCCAGAGGTGGAGATGAGGAAGGACAGGGGACAGGCAGAAAAAGTGCCCAAAGTTGGGAGATGGAGTGTTATGTTTGAGGAATAGCAAAGAGGACACTGTCACTGGATGACCGGAGTGTTGTGTGTGTGCACATATGTGCATGTCTGTGTGTGTGTGTCTGTGTGTGTGTGTGGTGGGGGGTTGAGGAATGGTGGTGTTAGGTTTAATAAGAGCACAGATGGGCCAGGTTGTGAAGGGCTTTACATGTCAAATAGAGGGTTTTCTATTTGATCTTGGAGATGATAGGAGATCACTGTAGTTTACTGAAACTTTTTATGCCCTTTAGGAAGGTTAATTCAGCAGTTGAATAAAGATAAATCTGAAGAGACTTGAATCTGGAAGAACAGCCCTCCTCCAATAGTCCAGGGGAGAGGTGATCAGGGCTTGTATGAGGGCAGTAACAATGGCAAAGGAAAGAAGGAAGTATTACAAGTAAACTCAACCAATTTTGGACTTGACAACAGACTGGATATGGGGAAGGGTGCTGACAAAAAGTGAGGAATTGAAGATGAAAGCCTGAGTGACTGAGCTCAACAGTAATAAGGGAGTTACAAAGAGAGGAGAAAGATGATGAATTCTGTTTGTTGAATTTAATATGTTCATGGGCCAGCAGTTCAAGGTATCCAATAGGCAGCTGGAGATGCTGGTTAGGAGAGAAGTTAGGGTTAGATAAGGTGATCTGAGAATTTTCTATACAGTCATTCAGTCCATGGGAGCTGACGAGAGCCCCAAATGAAGTAGGTTAGACAGAGGAGAGAAGAGGGCCCAGGACAGAGCAGTTGTTGGCAGTCATACCTGGAGAAAGGTTCAGCAAAAGACATGGAGAAATAGAGATCAGACAGGTAGGAGGAGAACTAGGAGAGGTCAGTGTCAGGAAAATCTAGAGATGAGTGTCCAGGAGGAGAGAGTAATTCACAGTGTCCAAAGTTGCAGAGAGGTCCAGAGAGATGAGGACTGAGGAAAGGCCACTGGATCTGGCAATGAGGAGAGCATTGGTAACTTGGAGAGAGAAGCTTTAGTGGGAGGAGGTCAAAAGCCTGAATGCAGAGTGCTGAGGGAGGGAGAAGACATGAAGTGGAGGCACTGATTGGAGGCAGCCTCTTTGAAGAGTTATCCATGAAAGGGAAGAGAGGCATGGGGCTAGGACCCAGGATTGTACTCTCTAAAGGTCAGTGGAACTCAGCTAAATTTGGGGGAGAAAAGTGGTCTGGCTGAACTGCCTCCAGGGCAAGGAAGTGGCAGAAGCAGCGGCCCTGCAGACTGGAGGAGGGCCAAGTGATCATTCAGAGGCTAAGTGCTCTTGCCTTGAGTGGCCTGGATCTGGATGGTGGTCTTGGGTGGTGGTCCTAGGGTGTGTTTTTGGTGAGCCAAAGCTGGTGGGGGCTGCAAAAAAATGGCGGCCTCCTAATAGCTCCAGCAGCTGTGAAAACCCCAGCGACTTGGGACAGAACTCTCCCCTCTGGAAGCAGAGTTCCACAGAGCTAAAAAGTCAAGTAATTGACTGGCAACATGAGCAGGCAAAGGAAGCAAAGTAAAAACTGCAATTGAACTCTAGTCTCCTTCTTTGGGGACAAAAAGGATCAAAGCATGGAACAGGAGGAAGACAACACAGGCAGAGCTGCAGCACCAAAAGCTTCCAAGCAACATGATGGCTTCCTACAAGCTGTAGAGCAGCTTAAGAAGGATTTTGAAAACCAAACAAGAGAAGTGGAAGAAAAATTGGGAAGAGAAATGAGAATGATGCAAGAAAATCATGAAAAGAGAGTCAGCAACCTGACTGAAGAAAATAACACCTTAAAAAATAGATTAACTCAAATGGCAAAAGAGGCCCAAAAATCCAATGAGGAGAAGAATGCCTTAAAAAGTCAAATTTGCCAGATGGAAAAAGAATCTCAAAAGGAAGTTCTTTGGGCCTGTAAAGCATCACAAAGGGTGAGCTAGCAAGCATTAGGATTTTGTCACTAGGCCTGTCATCTGAGGACCACCATGGTTTGTGTCTGAGATGCTCACTCAGAAAAGGAAATTCGACCACTAGGGTGTGGTTGAATTGGGTTTTTTTTTGGGGGGGGGCTGGTGCCATTGAGATAATATATACCAGGAGTGGGGGAGGAACTGTCCCATGATTTCATTGGATTAAGGAGTTCCCAATGAGGAAATTCCCTCTATGGACGCAGATGGGCACCTGCAGACAGGCTATAATCTTAGAGTGTGGCCTGGGACCCTGAGAAGTTAGGTGACTTGCCTAAGGTCACACAGTCAATATGTGTAAAACTCAGGGCTTCCTGATTCCAGAATTATAGATTGTTATGAAGTATGGAAATTCTACCTCAATAGTTGTGAGGTGTTAAAGGACTGTGCTGGCTTGGGCTGGCAATGGTAGAAGTTAAAACAGGCAATGAATCAGAGGTATCACCAGATATGAAGTGACAGGACCTAGAGAATTGTCAGCTATGAGGGTGAGGGAACGGGAGGATTCAAGAAAGATACTGAGCTTTGGGCCAGAAGTGGGAAGAGGGCACTGCTAGCCAAGATGGCTGCCTGAACAGGAGGCAGACATCCAATTCACACTACCCTACTATAGTGAAACCCTGAAGTTTGCACCAGACCAAATAGTAGCTGAAAAAAACCCAATG
>CM053588.1:361150-373918 GCA_028646515.1 Pseudochirops corinnae
GCTTACTTTTTTTTTTATTATGAATCATATTAATCATCAACGAGGATAAACAGGATAAAAAAAATAGTAATACAAAGCAAAAACTGTATACAAAAGAAGAATAAAAAGAATTGTATGTGAAACTGATCTTCTATTAATACAGGGTTGTTTTAAAAATGTTTAGTAAGTGGAACATGGAAGTGACAGTATTGTCTTATCTCTGTCCCCTCCTAAACTTGTTTTTGTTCTGTGTGTTTTTGAATGTTTTCTCTTTGGAGGGAACCTCTATTACTATGCACTAAAGCCACCCTCCCTCATCTCCAGCTCTCTCAGTATCTGTGCATTGGCTGCATCTGAAGAATGGTTGTCCTTTTGTACTCTCTTCAAAGATGTGGGCAGCACGCTTTAGCACCAGTCTTGCAGGTGATCGCTCTTGATCATAATCTTATCATTTAAAGAAAACCAGTTTTTTGGTAGCTCTTGTTTTTGTGTCACCTGCATTTCCCACCTCTCTCCCCATCGAGGAGAGACCTTTCCTCTCAATAATTAATTTTTTAAAAGAGGGAGAAAGGAAAAAAGGCTCTGTAAAATTCCCCAACAGTACTGGAAAAGGTCTGGTGTTCAAATCTGTTAATGTGCAGTGTTCTGAGTTGCAGGGATGCCTTTCAGACTTGTTTTCCTTTCCATTGTTTCCATTGTTGTTGTTTGACTTTGTGGTTATCATGTAAATTGGCCTCCTAGTTGTGCTCCTTTCACTCTGCACCAGTGCACACAAGTCTTCCCCTAGTTTCTCAGGAATTCTTATAAATGTATTCTCTTGCATTTTTATATTACATTTTATTCAGCTATTCCTCAGTTGATAGGCACCCAATTTGTTTCCAGTCTTTTGCTATAGAAAGTGTTTTAAATATCTTTGTGCAAATATATTTGGGTCCTTTCCCTCTGTCTTTGACCTCTTTGGGCTACTGATTGTTGCTGGGTCACGGTTTGGTGGCTTTTTGGGTAGAGTTCCAAATTGCTTTCCTAGAATGGTTTAACTCAAAAATTATTTGAAGGTCTTAGTGTTGCCCTGTGGACTGTTGTATAGGCTTATTGGTCTCGTTCCCTGTCTTAGTATATCACTAGTGATGTTGGCTTCTAACCCATCTGAGCTTACCATGATCAAAAAATCAATCTAAGTGATTATTAGTCTAATTGAGAGGGTTATTGGCCTAAGGTCTGTGAATGATTTTTTTTTTTTTGCTTTTTTTTTTTGGAGGCAGGGAAGGTAGGGCGATTGGGATTAAGTGACTTGCCCAAGGTCACATGGCTAGTTTTGTGTTGAGTGTCTGAGGCCGAATTTGAACTCAGGTCCTCCTGATTCCAAGGCTGGTGCTCTATTCACTGCAGCACCACTAAGCTGCCCCTGTGGATGATTTTTTAAAACTATTTTGAGAACTATTACAGATATAACTGGTTTCCTTTGTAATCCTATGTATTTTAATTTTTGCATTTAAACCCACTGTTTTGTGAAAAGGCCCTCTAGGTTTCACTAGATTGCCTGCGGAAGGGGTCTGACACACAGAAGGGTCTGAACCACTGACTGGGGAGGAAACCACCCTCCTTATCAAAAATTACCTCTACTGGGCAGGTGGAAGGGGCCTCCTAGTCTCTAACTGCCCGATTCTGACATTCAGTCTGCTGCACTCCTTAACCAAACAGAGGATGGGCTTTCTCCATGATGGAAGAGCTAGTTATGCAGCTTATAGATGATACCATCCTAGATTTAGAACTGGAAGGGCCTTTGAGACCAGCTGACTAATTTTATAGATGAGGGAATCAAGGCACAGAGAAGGGGTCTCTTGCCCTAGCTTGAAGCTAAGAACCCCAGTCTTACTGACTCCAAGCCTTATCCACCATGCCTTGATGTGTTTTGAATTATTGGTCTCCCAGCCTTTTCATTGCTGATAAATGCAAGTATAAAATTTATTTTTTGATTAGTTGATTTCAGGTGTGTCTGTTACCCATATATTCCATAATCAGAGGTAATTGAGAGTTGGATATACTATGCAACTTTGCTTTTGAATTTGTGGGACTGGTTTGGAAGGGGCAGAGTAAAAAATTTGCATCTTTTTTAGGGAAAAATCTGCCCTAGATTTTCTTCAGATGTTTTTGGCCCCAAGCACCTATTTACATGCAAATGCTATTGCTACCACTGGAGGAGCTAAAGTGCTTTTGGTTCTCCTGAGACCTAAAATCTCAGAGATTGTATTTACTGGCCTGCAGAGTGTACCCATTCTGCCTCTGCAGATTGCATCCACTCAGAGACATAACCTGTGGGGCAGTCTCTGGTCTTCCAGAAGAACCCTGCTTGATAAGGCACTCAGGGGAGGTCTGTAGTGGAGCATGTGCTCTAAAGTAATTACTAAATCGTTCTTATCCTGTTGAAATACTTGCTTAATTTATTTAGAGTTATCTCTAGTGTATGGGAATGGAGAGGCTCGAATAGATGCAAGAGATACTGTGAAGGCTTTTGCCGATGGAGGAGTCTAGAGTTTCTATTAATGAAATCAGAAGGGGGCGGGAAATGCCTCTTTCCGATGTGTTGATGTTGAAGTGTGCAAAAGATTCAGAGTAGAAATGTCCTATGAGCAGATGGAGATGTGGGGCTGGAACTCTGGAGGGAATTCAGGGCTATGAAATATAGATTTGGGCAATCAACTATGTAGTTGAGATAGGAGAGGACCAAAGGAAAAACCTTTAGAGTTTTGAGAGATGGAAAGAGAGTCTGTTAAGAGATTAAACAGTGTAGTGTCTGGGAAGAGCCAGTTTACTGGAGGGATATGGTCAGCTGTGTCAGATGGCTAAAGAGAGGATGAGGTAGAAGCGGGAGGAAGACCCATATGTACAAAAATATTTATTGCAGCTCTCTTTGTGGTAGCAAAAAAATGGAAATTAAGGGATGCCCATCCATTGGGGAATGGCTAAACAAGTTGTGGTATATGAATGTAATGGAATACTATTGCACTATAAGAAATGGGAAGGACATGAACTTCATATTTACCTGGAGAGGCTTACACAAACTGACGCTAAGTGAGAAGAGCAGAACCAGAAAAAACTTGTACACAATCACAGACACGTCGTATGTGTGACAACCAACTTTGATAAACTGGACTCTTCCCAGCAACGCACAGTTATAAGACAACTCTGCAAGTCTCAGGATGGAAGGAGATACCTACATTCAGAGAAAGATTAGAAAGAACGAGTTCAAATGGAGACTGAAGCAATCTACATGCTATCACTCTTTTTCATGTTTGGTTTTGTTTCCTTTTTCCCATTGTTCACTCCATAGGTTACAACCCTTCTGTACAACCAGACTAATGTCCAACGTGAAAGTATTTGCAGATTCTATACCTGACTGCATGTCACCATGGGTGGGAGGAGGAGGAGAGGGAGGGGAGAACATTTGAAACTCAAGGGATTGTGGGATTGAATCTTGTAAACTAAAAATAAATAAACAAATCAGTTTTTTTAAAAAAAGGATGAGGGTGTTAAAAAGGGCCACTGGATTTGGTAGAGATCATTGGTGAGGACTTTTCTCTTTTGAAATTCTTGTCCGTTATCTTAGGGAAAATCAGTTCCCATCTTTTTCCTCTCTTGGCCATTCCCATCTTAGGACCTCCTCAGGGCCTCCTCTCCTTCTGAGTTTCTTCCATTTGTTAACCCAAAAAGTACCATAATCATGGCTGACGAGCTTGAGTAGTGCTAATGATACTCATATCAAGGAAAAGACAAGCCACAAGATTGGAAGTGTGGTTTACCATGCAGAGAACTAATGGCTAACGTTTAGTAGCTTGGTAGCTCAAGAAGGAACTCAGGCTATCAGCCTTGAAACTAGCACTCTGAATTCCCTTTTAAAATGGACATTTTCCTACCTCTACTTCCTCATCAGACTCTAATGAACTGTTTCTGAAGTGCCAGTATTCTAGGTACGGAAATGCTTTCTTATTCAGTCTTATTACTTGTTTGGCAATATTTCTGTTTCTTCCTGTTTTGTTACTACAAATGTACAAATGCTTCCTTTAGATTATAGGATAAAATGCTCTTGCAGTATAACTCACTAGTACATTGGAGACTCCTGTAGTCATGGAGCCTTTTTGGCAGTGTTTTTAGAACTAGGATATAAGAGACCATGAATGATTTTAAATTATTTTTGTCATTCTCAGTATTCAGCACTGAGGTCACTTTTTCCAGTCTGGGAATTGAAAAGGCAGGGATGCTGACCTTTTATTTTTTCCAAGTTAGTCTGTGAGTAAATAGAGGGCAATTTGAAGCCAGAGCACAAAAACTTCATTTCAGTTCCTCATGTTGACCTGACAAGGATCCTTTTTCACACAGAATCAGTGAGGAGGGTCCTTTCAGGCTGCTTAGTCCAACCCTTACTACGGAGAGGAACAAGAATCCTCCCATAATACACCCAACAAATGGTCATTCTGCTTTTATTTCAAGAATTCCATTGAGTGAGGAACCTATTACTTCCTAAATTTTTTCTTCTCTGAAAGCTAAGTAGGCTTCTTTGAAGTCCTGACAGGTTACTCTGAGGGCAGGGCAAGTCTAACCTTCCTCTTTAAATACTTGCAAAACCACCCAGAGGAAACAAGAACTTGGAAACGTAGCTTCCCATCAGGCTGACGGGATCCCCAAAGGAGGATGCTCTGCTGGGCAGTTGAGTTATTTTGAGGTAGCAATAGCTGTTCTGTCCATCAGCCTTGAAAGGATTCCTACATGTCAGGGATTTGGAGTCTGTGGAGATGATCTAGTTCAGCCTCATCCTCTTATGAGTGGAGCCCAGAGACAGGAAGTGACTCCACCAAGGTCATATACATACTAATGATGACAGTAGTGTTAATAACAATAATCCTTGATAGGATTTCTAGAGTGCTTTAAGGTTTGCACAGAGCTTTACAAATATCTCATTTGATCCTTGCTACAATCCTTTGAGGTAGGTGCTATTATTATTCCCATTTTACAGATGAGGAAACTGAGGCAGGCCACTGATTTTTAAAAAATTCCCCTTATCCCTGATTAATCCAAGTGAGTAGGATTTTATTGTCCTTGATATAGAATAGTAGCTTGTATATCCTATTCTCCCTTGTTATGACCTTTGTTAGTATAATATTTGAAGTTTATAATCCATGACTTTTTCTCCCCTTCATTAAAGGAAGATGTAGATGCTTTTATGAAACAACCTGGGAATGAGTCTGTAGATATTGTACTCAAGAAATTGGATGAGCAGTATCAGAAGTATAAGTTTATGGAGCTTAACCTTGCTCAGAAGAAAAGAAGGTATGTTTTGAGATTTCTGAAGGTGGTTTTGAAAATTAAAGGTAGGAATATCAGAAATATTCACCCACAGATCTCTAAGATGAAGGAAGGAGTATTGGCCACCATTTTATGATCCATGACTTGAAGAGTGGTAAAACAGATGACAGGACATTCTAACAGCCTGCTTTGGTGACTCCATTATTTCTCTTCTGTAGATATTTCTTCTATTAATGTAGATCGCAGCCCCTCTGTGCCTTGTCTTCCTGAGAGATTTTTCCATAGCCTCCTTTATGCACCTTATACTTGGAAGGCTCATTCTTTTCCTGCTTCATGGATATTGGTGCAGCTGTCATCCCTCATTCTTGCCTAGGGAATGTCATGGATCCTTAGCTCTAGAATATGGACAGTTACACTTGATAGCCTATCCCCTGGAGCTCTAGCAAGGACCATCCAGGGGAGTGTGAACAGACCCCACACAAATCCAGAGTCAGCCACATGGATTCACTTGATGCAAAGAGAAATCATGGCATTGACCTTAGTGGGCACTATGTGCTAATTGAGCCCAGAATTCTAGAGAAAGCCTTTGGGCAATAATTGATGTACTTTAAGACCCCCTATCTGGTTATCCCCTTAAACTGATGCTCCCTGTGTATGGCCCTCTTTCTTTTCCCTTCTTACTCCTCTGCACAGAAATATCTCAGATTCTAGTTTTTAAAAAGAGAGAAAGAGAATCACAAAATTTAAAGGAAAGGGGATATGAGAAGAAAACTGAAAGGAGATGGGTCTGGTGAGTCACGCCTATGCGGGACAAACCTGCTTCAAGGGCCTCTGTGCAATGGGCTGCTTACCTCTGCTTGACAAAAGTTTGAGACCAAAGCACATAAAAATGCTGACTGAGCTTACAGAATTTGTTTATAAACGTTGGTTATGTTGGATCTTCAAAACCTTGGTTTGGAGGAAGAGGGGGTTTTCTTGTTTGGAAAATACTAAATTGTTATTCTTTTAAATTCACAGGCTAAAAAGTCAGATTCCTGAAATCAAGCAGACATTACACATTTTAAAATATATGCAGAAGAAAAAAGTAAGTGAATTTTGGACTTTTTGGTGACTTAAGTCAGGATCTCTTGGTGGCACCTGGGCCCTGGAGGCAGATGCATTGTGGCATAGCTCTTCGTTGTCTCATGCCACTGTTTATCCTTTTAGCCAGCACCGCTCTACTGCAGTTTGCCAGGATCACAGAATGTTAGCCCAGGAAGGTCATTGAATTTAGCCCCTGCCTAAGGCTTGACTCCCCTTCCTCTCTGTGACAAGCTAGTCATACTTCCTGAGGTCCTGCTTATTCCTTAAACATGCTGCTTAGGATTCCATGCTCTCTCCCCAAAACGCTAGAGGGAGCTCCCTCGACTGATCCCACTCAAAACAAGGTGAGATTCAGTTTTACAGAGAGTGGGAGACACTTTTGTTTGCCAGCGATTAAATTTCTGAAAATGAAAAACTTGACATGTTATCCTGAAGTAACATTGCGTTTCTTAGGCTGACTAAAAATACAGGATGCCCTGGAATTGAAGAAGGGGCCCTCGTTTCATAGATGACAGCTCATTCATGTTGCCTGATACTGTTTCAAGTATCTCACTCTGCTGGCCATTCCCTCCAAGGATAACGTCTCATTGAAAGAAAGTACAAACATGAGACTTAAATGATCTGACTAACATTGACATCCCTTGCAGCAGAAAGCTCTTTGGTCACCAGTAGTGCTGCCTCTGTTAGGAAGCTTCAGGTGCTATAGATCTGTCTCATTCTGTGTCACACATGGATTGCCTCTTTAGAAGTGGGAAGCAAGAAGCTATGTAGAACTTGTCACAGTACAACAGACTTTTGGAGTGAAAGTGGATCATTGCAGCCATCTGATCAATGAGCAGGCACTTCCTGAGCACCTTTTTGATAGGCTACAAAAATAAAACACACGTGTGTGCGTGCGCACACCCCCCACCCCACACACACACACATACACATGCATACAAGGGAGGGAAGGCACTTGAACTTGGGAGAATCAGCAAAGTCTTCAGGTGGTGATTGAGAGGTATTCTGAGAGGAGAGAGGTCATCGCAAGCAGTTCAGAGGACATATGGGAGGTGGGGTATCCTGTGAGGAACAGAGGGAAGGCTGCTTTGTTGAGTGCTCGAGTGGGGAAGGGGAGTAGTAGATGAAGAACTTAACAAGAAGGATCCTGCCATCTCCTGAGGCAGGTCATGCCACCTTTGAGCAACTTTTTTTTGTAAGAAGTTTGGCTTTGAAATTTCTTCCCCATTCTTCCTGGTTCTGCCTTCTGAGGCCAAGCATCAGGTATCCAACCCCTTTCTCTTCCACATGACATCCCTTCAGATACTTAAAGACAGCTATCCTATTCTTTCCACCACTCCTCCCCTCAGGCTTTTTCTTCTCCAGTCTACACAACCACATCTCCTTCACCTGTTCCTTATGTGAAATAGACAGGCCTTTCACCATCCTGGATATCCTTCTTTGTGGACTCCCCAGTTGATCCATGTTCCTGTCCTAAACTGTGGTTTCCAGAATTGAACAGAGTACAGATGAGGTTAGATCATGGGAAAAGTACACAAGAACTCTCACTTCTGGCTTCTTGGAAGCCTTTCCTCTCTCAGTGGGGCCCAAGGGCTCATTTTGGCTGTCCTAGCCCACTGCTGGCTCATGGAATTGGAAACTAAACTCCTCAGCCCTCTGTTAGACAAGCTGCTGAGTAACCATGCCTTTCCCATCTTGTACTTTTGAGGTCAGGTTATTTTTTTTAGCCAAGTGTGAGACTTGGCATATATTCCTGTTGAATTCCATCTTGTCGGGTTTGCCCCCAAGTTCCAGCCTGCTGAACTCTTGGTGGCTCCTGACTGTCACCCAGTGGGTTGGCCTGGCCTCCTTCCCTGCTTGATGGCACCTGCCAGTCTGATGAGCGTGACCCTCTGAGGAATATGAAACAGCACAGCTCTCAGGAGCCCTTCAGTGGACCCACCTCCAAATGTGACATCAGATTTTCAGTCTGACCGCTTCCTGAATTCATCCTGTGTTTAACTTGTCTTCCACAAGAGTAATGTGAGATACTTAAATCTAGGTCAGTTTTATAGCATTCCATTGCACACCCTGTCCAAGAAGGACGGCCAAGTACCTTGGCCCAGCATGTCCTTGAGGAAGTCAGACTGACTCTGTAATCCCCACTCATTTTTCTGCATTTTTACTAACCAGCTCTTTAATGGTCATTCTGGAATTTTTCCAGGAATTGATGTCAAGCTGACTAGCTTATACTTTCAAGGACTTTGTTGCCTTCTCCTTTTTGAAAATGGAGCCATTTGTCTGTCTACCCTCCTATGGTCCTCCTCCCATTCTCCAATGTCTTTCATGTGCTATATTATAGAGCCTGGGCATCCCCAGTTCTTTCAGTACTGAAAGCTGGTTTCTTGGGACCAGGTGACTTGACCTTCTCAGAGGCCTCTCTCTTCTCTTGGCTATGAGCTCGCTCTGAGCTACGTTGGGTCTGCCCTTTTCCAGGTAGAAGTATCTCTCTTTGGCTGAGAGCAGAAGCCCAATCAGACCTGAGTAGCTGTCTTCTCTTGTCACTTAGCACCCTTCTTTGGTACTCCGCCCCCGCTTTTCTCCCAGCGAGTGTCAGATGCCTATGACATACCTAACCGACCTATTGGTTTCTCCCCAAGGAGACCACAATGCCTCTGGAGACTAGATTCTTACTGGCCGATAACCTTTACTGCAAAGCTTTAGTTCCTCCTACGGATAAAGTCTGCCTGTGGTTGGGGGTAAGTATGTGGAAGGTGTAGAACTTTCTCAGCTGATGCTTGCAATTTAGTTTGGGGTTTTTTGCATCACCTTTGTGGGTAACAGTGGAGACATAGAGTACATAGCTTTTCTGAAGTCTGAGGTGGCTCCTGGGGCCTGGAGGCAGGTAGCACTGAGTTCAAATCCAGTGGCAGGCACTTCATCCCTGTCTGCCTCAGGTTCCTCATCTGTAAAATAGGCAGAATAACAGCATCTATGTTTCTCAGCATTGTTGTGAGGATCCAGTGAGATATTTGTAAAACACTTAGAACAAAATAAGTGCTATAGAAATGTTAGCTATTGATGCTGAGCAAGTCTTTGAACCTGTGTTTGCCTCAGTTTCTTCATCCTGAAATGGGTGTACTAACACTCTGTCCCAGGGTAGTTGTGAGGATCAAATGAGAGAACGTTTGTGAAGTGCTGCCAAGGCATAGTGCCTGCCATTCGGTAGGCACTATAGAAATGTAAGCTGTCAGTATTATTATGCCGTTAGACTAGAGCAGTAGTTCTCAACCTGTGAGTCGCAACCCCTTTGGGGGTCAAACGACCCTTTCACAGGGGTCACAGGGGTCACCTAAGACCATCAGAAAACACCTATTTCCGATGGTCTTAGGAACCAAGACACCCCTCTATCAGTCTCCAGGCAGGTCCGCTGACATGCAGATACGCCCACATACTAGTATTAAAGGGTCGCAGCATTAGGAAGGTTGAGAACTGCTGGACTAGAGGTTAGCACCCTGTGGAACAGAGAGACAGAAACATTTCTGAATCGGGCATGGGTTGAGTAAAATGGCATGCCAGAGCAATTTCATTTCCCCTTTTTGTGGAGTGCGCCCCTCCCACTGCCACCTTCTAACCAGACCTGGAATAGTCTAATGCCTCCCTCAGTTTGGAAGAAAGAGGCGTATGATGAGACCTAGTATCAGGTACAGGGAGCAGAATTAGAGCTCCAAGACCAGCTAGTCGAACCCCGTCTCAAGGTGGTGCTCCATCCTTTGCTTGAAGACTTCCAGTGAAGGGTCCCTCCCACCTTTGGACAGCTCTGGGCATTGAGCCTCTGGCTCTGTCCTCTTTTCCTTAGCAGCCTTTTAAATATGTGAAGCTGCTCTTATTTGCCCCCGGAGCCTTCTCCAGGCTCCAACCATGCCTGGTGATCTCAAGGTCCTTCCCTATCTTGGTTGCCCTGCTCTCCTTCCTGCAATGGAGGGAGCATTTATTAAGTACATATTATGGACCAGAGTCGGTGCTGAGTGCTTTACAGATAATGCTCTCATTTTATTCCTCAATGGCCATGGGAAGGAGGTCCTATTTCTATTCCCATTTTGCAGTTGAGGAAACTGAGACAGATTGACTTATCTGAGGCTAGACCTTGAACTCAGGTCTTCCTGACTCCAGGCCCAGTACCCTGTCCACTGTACTACCCACCAGTCGCCTCTAGGTAATGCTCAGAACTTAAAAAAGAAGAGTGAATGAATGAATGAATGAATGAATGAATGAATGAATGAATGAAAGCACATTTAGGGAATGCTCACTCTGCTCAAGAGCTCAGGGTACCAGGCAGGCCAAGTGGACAAGGTGTGAGGGTAGACTGCCCCAGCCATGTGCCACCAGTGTTTTTGTGGGAGCTTTACTGAGATTTCACAAGGGAATCCAGATACCAAGTGAGGTGAAAGGAAATACACATTTGTCCTTTAAGCTCGCTGAGTCACTGGCAGGGCTGAGTTGAGAATGTCTCCCTCTCAACAGGCCAACGTGATGCTTGAATATGACATTGATGAAGCTCAGGCCCTCTTGGAGAAGAACCTCTGCACTGCCACCAGCAATCTGGAATCTCTTGAGGAAGACCTGGACTTCCTTCGGGATCAGTTTACCACCACAGAAGTCAGTATCCTTTGTGATTTAAGAAAGCTGAAAGATGAGTTCTTTCACAGAGCTTTCCATCCTATTGAGGGGATTTTTTTTTAATGAGCTGTTTCCCTTTAATATAAAGAAGATCTTAATGCTGTCTTCATGCTATCTCAATTGATACTAAAATATGTTAGTCGTAGTTAGTATGGGAGTGAAACCTTTTTGAACTCTACTTGCTCTTCATTGGAATGTCTAGATGTAGGACATCCCAGACAGGTAGGAGATATCTCAGGGTAGTTGGCTCTGAAGGTATAAGTGGATGAAAGAGGCCTGAAGGGCATGGAAGGGCTTTCAGGAAATGGGGTAGTCATTTGTGAACATGGACAACATTGAGCACTGTTCTAAGTTTGGTGGAATAGGTACACGAGGTGGCTTATTGGGATTATTTCCTTAAAGTTTACTTAATATAGGTTTCTTCCTTTCTTTGCCTTCATTTAGAATCTCCTTGATGTAAATTCTGCAAACTCGCAGTGGTACAATCATGACACTTCTAGGCAACACCTTTAGCCAAGAAGGTCCTTGTGGGAAAGGTCTGAGTCCTTTTCCTGACCCAAGTAGGAGTTTAGTTTGACAAGTATTTATTAAAAGCTTCAAATGCTCATAAAATTGGAGAATCTCAGACTCATCTAGTACGATCCTTCCCCCAAACCCAAATCCCTTCAAAATTATTCCTCCAAGTAAATCCATTGGAATTGTTGGTGACTTCTACCTGTTAATACTTGTGAATTCAGGGCTCAGCAGAACAATTCCAATTCTGCTTCCCCATGACAGTCCTTCATGCAATTTGAAGACAACTTTTACATACATGGGCCTCCCAATTCCCAAATTGTTCTTGTCTTCAAGCTAAAGATCCTTAGTCCCCTCTCTATCCTCTGGGTGAATCTGAGCTTTTTACCTTTCCTTCTAAAAACTGTGTTGCCAAGAAAGTAAAATGGACTGGAGATGATGGACCCTCCTTCCTTGAAGGTCTTTAAGCAGAAGCTGGGCAGCCACGTGTCAAGTATGTTAGGTTCAATGCAAAGATTGGGTCACTGTGTGTAGTGTGCCCTTAGGTGACACATGCCTCATGGAGCTGATAAGAAAGTTGAGAGGTAGCTCTGGAGGTTGGGGGTATGCTGGGGTGCATCTCGGGTAAGAAGAATGATTGGAGAGTAGAGTAGTCAGGCCTTCCCTGCTCTCAAATTTCCTGGTTGGAGCAAAGAGACCTAGCTTATTAGGGGAGGCGTGAGATAAGGTTGAGATTAGTTGATGGTGAAACACTGGAGGCAAAGGTCCCTCTTGCAATCCAAGTGGGGGATGTTGAGGCCTAAACTGCAGTGGCTGTGGAAAAGGGGGAGGGGCATGAGCTTGAGAGACATTGTAAAGAAGATTCTTGGGAATCTTCATCTGGGTTCCATGAGAAACCTCCAAGCCCAGAAAACTATTTATATTGGAGAAATTGAGAAGGGATATGTCTGTTGTTGAAGGAGGAAATGGCTTTAATTTTTGACCTGCTGGCTTTTTGAGTGATGGTGGCCCAACTCAGTGGAATATCCCATTGGCAGCTAGAGAGAAGGCATGGAAGAGCTGAGGGATGTGGTACCAGCTAATGACTAGCTTTAGTTAGTCTAAAAACCAGACTGGAAGGAGTTCCTTAAGAATGAGACTTGAGCCAGGCCTGTAAGGTTATGGGCTGGTGTGTTGTGCACCTGTACCTGTGATTTTATCCAGTGAGGCAGATCAGCAGCTTTTCTGCCATTC
>CM053588.1:379736-397386 GCA_028646515.1 Pseudochirops corinnae
GACCAACTGGTTTACTGATTTTTTTAAAGTATATAATCAGTTCAACATATGGGTAGAGTTGAACTGCTTGTCTGTGTCGCCCTCCACACTTCTTCCTTCTTTCTGTTCATTCTCTTCTCTGCGTTTTGTTAAGGCCCTTTACTTTGTTCTTCTTTCTGACTTTGCCAACACTACCATTAGCCCTCCCATCCCCCCTCAATTTCCCCCTCCCCTAGTCCCAAATCTGAAGACTCAAGCAAACAAATTCCCCAACTGGTCATGTCACAAAATGTACATCTCACTCTGCCCGAGTCCAACATGCTTCACCCTGGTTCCTCTGGAGATGGGGTTGGCCATGCTTTGATCAGAGTTGTTTTTCTTTACGATGTCATTGTCTTTGGATCAATGGTTCTTGGGATTCTGCTCACTTTATTCTGGTTCAATTCACACGTCTTCCAAGGTTTTTCTGAATCCATCTTTCTTCATTTCTTACCGCCCAGGAATATCCATTAATTCAGAAACAAAAGGTATTTAATAAGTATTTTTTTATTATTATTTAGACATTCGAGGTCACAGAGAGCCAAGAGTCAGCCAGCAAGGTAATTATAATAAATGATCATCAGTCCTGGAGAAAAGATCCTTTAGCTAGAGAAACTGTGGAGGATGTGGGACTATGAGTCCTCATCATTCCCCATCATTCATGGTTGCCCTATCTATCGGTTTAACTGTTTTTCTTTATTACAAGGGAAGTCTCACTGTTGTTAGGGAGAAAGAGAATGGTATGATGAAGTACAGCTCTATGTCTATGTCAACAGGGAAAAATAGACAGGATAAGGGATTCCAGGAGAATGATGGATGTTTGCCACCACTGCAAGAAACATAGGAGGGAATGACCAAGAAGTGAAAGTGAGGGCCAAGCTTAGGCTGAGCCAACATCATCAAAATGATGACACTACCTAAATAAATTTCCTTATTTCATATCATGACAATCAAACTACCAAAGAATTACTTGATGGAGGCATCAAACATGCAGCCCTACTGAATCAGATTAAAATGTAACTCAGAAATATTTCACCAAGAAAATAAAAATGCAATAAAACCCAGGTAACATTACATTCTAAAACCAAGTCAAGATGTGGCCCCAGGAATCCTCATGTATGGATTAGCGGCTCCCATTTCTATTTGAGTTTGACCACAAAATAACAACAAAACACATCTGGAGAAACAAAAGGTCAAGAATGTCCCGTGGAATAATGAAAAAAAAAATGGGAAGGGAGATTAGCAGAACCAGATCTCAAACTACCCTACAAAGCTGTGAGTGTTAAAACCATTTGTAAGAAACAGAGAGATTGACAGGCAGACCAGATTAGGTGCAGAACATAAGATAAACCCAAGACCTTGGCTCCTTTGGGGGGGTGAGGGAGAAGACCTCATTACCTGACAAAATTTGCTCTCTCTAAAGTCACATGAAAACATATTCCAACTCACTAATAATTAGAGAAATGCTAATTAAAACTTTGAGGTCTACCTCATACCAATCAGATTAGCAAAGCTGATGAAAAAGAGAAAATGACAGATGGAGAGGCTGTGGGAAACAGGCATGTTGATGATCTGTTGGTGGAGCTATGAACTGGGCCAGCCATTCTAGAAGGTCATTTGGAACTCTGTCCCCCAAATTACTAAACTAAACTGTGAATGCTCTTTGACTCAGTAATACCACTTCCATGTCTATACCCCAAGGAAATTTTTTTTTAAAAGAGGAAAAGGATCTATCTGTACAAAAAAATCTTTATGGCAGCTCTTTCTGTGGTGGCAAAAAGCTGGAAACTGAGTCATCAATTAAGGAATGGCTGAACGAGTTGTGGTATATGACTGTGATGGAATACTACTATGCTATAACAAATGATGAAAGGGATGGGTTTCAGAAAAGCCTGGGAAGGTGTGTATGAACTGATGCAAAATGAAGTGGGCAGAACCGGGAGAACAATTGATACAATAACAATAATACTATAAAGGTAATCAACCTTGAAAGACTCAGGGACTCTGATTGCCACAATGGCTGATCCCAATTGATGCAGAGGTAAATGAGCAGAAGCAAAACAATAACTTCTAGAATACTGACAACACTGTCAAGATGAATGACTGCTAAAGACTTAGGAAGTCTGACCAACACAGTGACTTGGCGTGACTCCAAAGGACTAATGAGGTTGCCCATCTTCTCCCAAAGAGGTGAAGGAGACAGGGACAGCCATTTTGGGATGTGGCCGATGTAGAGATTCCTTTTGCCTGACTATGCTCATATGATACAATATTCTGCACTTCTTTTCATTTCAGTGGGCAGGGGGAAGTGGGAGGGAGGAAAAGAAATGCTCTATGACTTTAAAAAAAATGCCCACCTGAAACCCCCTGATGTGATGAGAACAGGCCAGCTCTACACAACGGCATTACTAGCATTGAAGGGCTAATTAAGCCTACTAATGAAGAGAACAGAATGGGTGTTCCTTCTTGTTCAAAAGGGTGCGAGAGCATCCCAAAAGCATATAAAAGGTGAGGATCCCTGACCATGGAAACTGAGAAATCCAGTGATGAAAGAAGAGGACAACCCAAAGTGAGATTTGGGATTCCTCTTGGGATTCCACACACCCTTTACCTCCCCACCTTGGCTCATACGGTCCCCTGCCAACCCCCAACATACCTGGGGCCCAGAGACAGGAGCAAAAGGGTTAGTGGTCCTTAAGCCTGGCTGTGCATAAATCAAGGGCTGTGGGGCCATGAAGGGGACTGCTCCAAGTGGAGTCTGTACCTGTGAGTTGGAAAGGACAAAAAGAAAATGTGAAATAGTAGCGGGGAAAAGATGCATTGAACAGTTCTCCCAATAAAATATACAATATCGAGAAAAATAACAGTATGTCTCCCATAAACCACATGATGTATATTAAGTCGGTAGACATGATATAAGCCAAATATCCTATATTCTAAATTTAAGGAGAAACAACGAAAAAGAAGACACCACCAGCTGGTAAAATAACACTGTTTAAAAAAGTCAACTTATGTAGAAAAAGAATATAGATGAGATATACCAATAACCCAACCCCTAATTGCCACTTCTGGCAATGGGCTTTTGGGCAAGACCCCTAAATTCAAACCCTGGTTCCAACAGAAGCTAGACATAACAACAGCCTTAAGGTTTCTGAATCTCAAATTTTCTCAGCTGTCAAGTCAGGGCAATAATAGTCAAATCACCATCTGAAGGGCAGAGACAGTTTCGCTAAGGTGCTAGGTGGCATGGTGGATGGCACGCAGAGCCTGCAATCAAGAAGACATGTTCAAATTTGGCCCCAGACACTTGAGAGCTGCATAACCCAGGGCAAGTCACTGTCTGCCTCAGTTTCCCCAGCTGTAAAATAAGGATGAAAATAGCACCTCCCTCCCAGGGTCATTTGTGAGGATCACATGAGATGATAATTGTGAAGCACTTTGCAAACCAGCCTTTATCTATCATTGTCAGTATTGTTTTTGTATCCCCAATGGGTGGCACACAACCCATCACAGAATGGGTGTTTGCTAAATGCTGGTTAAACTGAACCCCAACCTCCCAGGATTGCTGTGAGGCAAGTACTTTGTTAATCATGAAGCACCAGCTAGAGAAATGAGAGGAAGTGGCAGTTGCCTTACTCTCCCAGGCATCCAGACAAACTTCTGGGTTGCCATCTTGAATTCCTCCCTTTTAGCCCCTCTAACCAAGCAATCACTTGGTTCCCCCCAACACAGTGGAGACTGTGAGATCTCAAAAGCCATAAATAACCAAGAGTGAAAAAGCAGGTGAGGAGAAACAAAGACACCAAGTAGACCAGAAACCTTTGAAAAGAGTTGCCCCAGGCTGGCCAAGTGAACCAAGAGCCAGTCAATTCTCTTGTCAGCACATGCCTCATCCACATAGTAACTACTCCCAAGCAAAGGCCCCCAGGCAGCTGTGCCTGAGGGCTTTTTCTCATGGCTGGTTTTTTCTGACATCCTTCTACTTTATCTGGTGGGTTTTTTGGTGGGCTATGGCTTCTTTGCTAACACCATTTACTACTTTAGCCCATTACTTAAGATGAAAAAAAAATCAAGAGTTCTCCATGTCCAGTTGTGGTCCTTGAGGGGCAGGAGGAGATCAAGGTTTACTCTTTGCTCCTGAGGCCCTGACACTAAATAAAGCCCACTTTTCCAAGTATCCAGCTGAATGCAGAGGACACAAAAACAATCAGCCAAACTGGGCTAACCCTCTTCTCTCCTTTCACATGAAAAGATGAGCAGATTGTACATACTCATATTTTGGCATAAAATGAGGAAATGGAAAGGGATTCTTCAGAGGAAAGGTAAATTAGAGTATTTAAATTCCTCATATCTCAGAGCCCTTAAACTCTCTGGAGGCCTCCTCAATCTAGCATTCTCTACCACTAGAACTCAGGGGCTAGTCCCTGAGCAACGTCCCTAGCTCCTTGATTTTCTATCATGTGTTGTTGTGGCCCCCACCCCACCCTACCGCCATTAGTGCCAATAAAGGGGCTCAGCTTTACTTCTTTCACACTCAGGCTAGTGGGCTTCTTACCATGCCATATACAGGCAGCTGATGTGTGGTCACTGGATATGATATGGGGACAGGCACCTGAAATAATGACAAAAAAAAGTCTGTAACATTATATACACTACACCTGGTTAGCACTAATGAGGTGACAGGAAATGAAACATGTATTCTAGAACTTTTCTTTTTTATGGGGGGGGGGGTGCACTGTGATTTCATTGGTGGAGGGAACTTCCAATATGAAAATGAGCTTCATCATTGCAACCCAACACCTCATGTAACTTCTAGAATTAGAGAGTTTCCTGGGGTCCTGATCATGTGCCTATAGTCACAGAGATAGGAACAGCAGAACTTGAGCTCAGACCTTCTTGATTCTCTACTCCATGAGTGTCTACCAATACTAAGAGATCATATTTCTAAAAAAAAAAACCCCTACACATCCAGGTTAATAATGGTCTGTTTAGGCATTAGGATTTTCAGAGAAGAGAGGGATGATACAGCGTACAGGGTACCTTGCCATTGTCTCACTTCTTGACTCAATTCTGTCTAGGGAAACCAGGCCCAAAGCACTTTCCTCACCATAACCCCTCTACACTTACCTTTACTTTTGGAAACTTCCAACTGACAGGACAGACCAGAGCCTGTTCCTGCAGCTTGCCTCTACTGCTCTCAGTTCTATCCTCTGAGCCCAAATGGGGTAAATGAATTCCTCCTTCATATAACAGCCCTCCAAATACTTGAAGACAGCTGTCATGTGTCTCCCCCCCCCCCCCCCCCTGCTTCAGTCAACTTCTCCAGGCTAAACCTCTTCAGTTGTCATGGACTTCAACCTGGATACCCTTGTGTGAGGTCTCTAGTTTGTCCACAGAGCACAGGACTCCAGGGCAGAGAGTGCTATACCACTAGGCCAGCATCTCCTTCATTAGCCTATCCTGAATGAACAATCTATTAAGGCCCTGAGCTCTTGTCCATACCAGTTTCTAGCTGGCTTTCCACACTGTAGGACATCTAGTACTTGGAAGTGGATTTTCTGAATTTAAGTATAAAAGTGTACATTTATCTCTATTATAGAAGAAGATTTAGCCATGTCAGTTCCTTGCTCAACATTTCAGTGACGCAGAACCAAGATGGCTGCCTAAAAAAAGTCAGATCACCCAGTTCCTATATACCTACTCCCACAAAAATCTGAACTTTGTACCAGACTGAATAATGATCAAGAAACCCATTGAGAAACCATTCTAAGTGACTTCTTCCACCCTGGAACTAACCAAAAAAAACAGCCAGAAGCCCACAGGCAGTAGAAAGAGGAACTGACAACAAAGCCAGCCCCAGGGAAGGCAAACAAGTGAGCAGCCTCCCAGTGGCCTGAAAAAAGGGTAAAGGCCGTGTATGTGCTTGAAATGTGTGTGTGGGGGGGGGGGGAGCAAGGGGCAGAAAAAGCAAAGGCTCCACCCATCTCCAACCTCAAGAAAGCCCGGGGTTAAGTGAGAATCTATAGCAGGGTCCTTAGAAGTTACTAGAAGTAACTAGAAGCAACAGCAGCAGCCAGAGTGGTATGGTTCAGCCCCAGACAGGCCAGGTACCAGAGAGTCAAGGACCCTAGCACTCTGTCCTGAGATGCTACAAAAAATACCCATGCTCTGAACCTAAAAAATCCAATGGGGCCTAAAAGGCCCAAGAAGCTGAGCACCCCAAATAACAGAATAGCAGGGGATGGTGAAGCCTGGCTCTGGCATGAGGCACCAGTTCAAGACCTAGAGTTGCAGAGATGAGTAAACTAAAGAAGAAATCACCAGTATAAAAAATGATTATAGATCCAGAAATCCCCCCAAAGGAGAGAATAAGACTATTATAGCTACAAGCAGACCCAAAGAGGAAAAAAATTCATTTTCCACAAGGACTACATGAATGCCTAGAAGAAATGAAGCAAGAGACTACAAATGAAATAAAAGTTTTGGAGAATATACAGCTTTGAAGAGAAAGTGGTCAACTTTACACAAGTAATAGACTTCCTGAAGACCCTAACAGACCAAACAGAAAGGAATGATTCCATGGGACAATAAGACATAGTAAAACAAAATTTAAAAGTACGCTGATATAAAAAAGAATCAATCTGGAAAACAGGTCAAGGAGAGAGAATTGAAGAATCACTGGACTTCTTGAAAACTGATTGAAAAAACCCCACAAAACTCCTGGACACTTTATGATAAAGAAATCATTCATGGAAACTCTCCAGATCTATTAGAACCAGAGAGCAAAGTGAAGCTGGGAAGAATTCGCTGATCCTTTCCTGAAAAACAAAACTCAAAAAGGAAAAGTCCTCAAAAGGAAAGACACGGGCCCAACCCCGAGCTCCCATGTCAGAGGAAAAATACTGCAAGTATCGAGAAAGAGACAGTTCAAACACCAAGGAACCACAGGCAAGATCACATAAGACTTGGCATATTCTACTTTAAACGAGGAGGTCTTGGACTATAATATTCTGAGACATAAAAGATATGGGCTTATAGCCAAGAATAATTTATCTGCAAAACTGC
The DNA here is from genome assembly GCA_028646515.1 of Pseudochirops corinnae. Classification (NCBI taxonomy): domain Eukaryota; kingdom Metazoa; phylum Chordata; class Mammalia; order Diprotodontia; family Pseudocheiridae; genus Pseudochirops; species Pseudochirops corinnae. The sequence goes on from CM053588.1 coordinate 386,820, forward strand.
ATATAATCCTCCAGGGGAAGAAGATCGATCTTTAACGGAAGAGAGGACTTTCAATCATTGCTTAGGAAAACATTAGAACTGCGTAGGAACTTTGAACACAAGAGTCCAGAGAAATCTGGAAATGTACATTTATCTGAGCAACTGGCAGGGGCTGTATGATAAAGTAGTGCTAACATTGTCCTGGGGGTGGGGAGGGAGAGGGATAGAAGGAGAAAAGAAGTAAATGTGTCTTCAGAGGGATTTGAAGGAGTTAGAAAAACAGTGGATCTGGGAGCAAGGTGCATTGGTTCTATTCTGAGGGTTAGAAGAGAAGAAAAAGAAGAGAGAGAAAAAGGAGGGATACACCAGTGTAGAAAGGAGAAAGAGGGGGCAGAATTTGCTATTCCTCATCACTGGGATGGATAAGAATACAGAAACATGGAAGAAAGGGTAGAGGAATAGGCATCAAATGAGTCTCAGTAATCTTAAATGGACAAAGGAGTCACACACACACACACACACACACACACACACACACACACACACACACACACACAGTTTGGTATAGAAATATAAGAGTGAGGGGGGGCTAGGTGGTGTAGTGACTAGAGCCCCGGCCCTGAAGTCAGGAGGACCTGAGTTCAAATCCGGCCTCAGACACTTAACACAAAAACTAGCTGTGTGATCTTGGGCAAGTCACTTAACCCCAATTGCCCCTCCAAAAAAAAGCAAAAAAAACAAAAGCCAAACAAACAAACAGAAACATAAGAGTGCTTGTATCCCATCTTCTTAGATACAACGTACAATCCAATGTAGGAGCTTGTCAAGATCTTTGGGGATCCTGTCATCCAACATACCAGTCATCCCACTCAGCTATGCCATCTGCCAAGTTACTGACACAAGTGGTGAACATCACAGTAGCAACAGCAAAGCCTGCAAGACTACCTTCCAAGCTGCCATCCACCCATTAATGGTTACTCTTTGGGGATAGTCATTCAATCAAATCTACGGCAACCACTTAAGTATCCTCTCATCGAACATTTGACAGAGTCTCTCAGGTCATCCTTGTGAGAAAGATGGGAGATGAATCCAAGCTGGAACGAATCGTTACAACATCAATGGAAAAGGAGAGCATGTTTAAAACATGTCTTTCATGACCCACATATTCTCCCCTGGCCATTCTCACAACCTGTGTCCTAGAACGTGGGATGAATAAGTAAAACCAAAGCAAGTCCGTGCTTGTGTGGGGAGCAGCTATTACCATATGTGGAACAGAAGAGATGGCAGCAGGACTCCAAGTGGTTGATGTACTTGTCTTCACCTGCCAATTCATCCCCCCTGTCATTTTCTTCTCGGGGGGCTGATTCCACTGTATGTCAGATCTACAATGAGACATATTAGTGAGCCTTTTCACATAGTGGCCCTTGTCACAATGAGGAAATGAGGTGAAAATCTAAGCAGCCAGCTGTTAAGCAGCTGTTGCATGCTGGGCCCTGAGTAGGATGCAAAATATAGATAACAAAGGGTATTCATATACAAATAAGTATTCGAAGTCTAAAAGAGAAGTATAAATCAAGAGAGCCCAAGGGGGTGGGGTGAAGCCTTCCCTCCTGGCCTTTGCCTGTCAGAATTCTCCTTATCCCACAAGGCTCAGCTCAGGCACAACCCCTTTGGCAGCCCCTCCCTGATCTATGTGTTGGAAAGTATTCTCCCTCCTCCCTCAAAGAGTCCTAGAGTCCTTGGGCCAGATCTCTCTTCGGCTCCCATCATCCCCCTACCATTTATTTACTTACCAGTCCGTATGTCATCTACCCAACCGAAAGAATATTATTAGTTCCTCAAGGCCAGGAGCCACCCAATCCTTAGCACAGAGCCTTTTCCAGAGTTGGTACTTAAATGTTTGCATCCCCAAACTGATACAGTAGCTCTATAACCCAGGAGATAGTCTCTGAGAGCCACTCTGCCTATATATACACCATTTACCTGTCTAAAGCCCACTTCCAAAGAAGGAACCTCCTGGCATGATAGCAGTCCCCCTAGCTTGTAACCAGGGTACCATTAGCCCCTTCGTTTTTTCAGGGAGGAAGAACCCAGAGACTCAATCAAGCCTTCAAAACAGTGATTTCCAGAAATACTGCTAGGGCCAGGTTCTTCTAAAGATCACCCATTTAGAGCTGGAAGACCTGAGTTCAAATGTGATGCCAGACACTTAACTAGCTATGTGACCCTGACCCTGGGAGAATCAATGAACTGACATCATTTTGTGATAGTGTCATTAAGAGAAGATTCTATGCCATCAGACTTTGTGGTATCTATCATTCATTCACTGCCCAGTGTTCCAGGGCTACTCTGCTCAACTGAGCCCCAGTTTAGCTAAGCCTAGTCATGGCGTGGGCAGCATCCCCCTCAGCCCCCAACATCATCCCTGTATTTGGGTTTTGCCTAACATCACATATTTGTTAAGCCCATGTTAGATAGGCCGTACCAGTGTGTATGCACCTCAGGAGAGAGGACACTGTCCCCCCTCCTCTAGAATGGCTCTCCTTTCATCTTGCTCATTCACAGACTGCCTACAGGAAGGGTGGGGTTGGGAGGGGGAATGACTGTGTGGATGGAGGATGATGGAAGGGGGAGAGCTGGGATGCCAAAGGATACCATGCAATGATAGGGCCATCAGGCTGAGGCTGGGCTGCGTTGAGCAGAAAAGCCAAATCACAGAACTCTGGGCTGGTCAGTCTTGGCCAACTAAGCAAAAAATGAGGAATATTACAGTAGAGTTTGGCTATGCAAAATATAACAATCACAAGAACCCTAGAAGATTACTGTGAAATGATACTGTTTGGGGGCAGTGGTATGTAGGTGATGGATGGATGGATGGATGGATGGATGGATGGATGGATGGAAAAATGCCATAGAAGAACACTGGCTTGGGAGGCAGTGGCACAGTTAGGCCACAGGCTACCTGGAGGACCTGGAATCAATCACGTGGCCCTTCTGGTCCTCACTCAATGCTCTCCCCTACAAGGTCCTTTCAGCTCTAAATGGATGGTCTTCAGTTATTTATTATACTCATCACCGGAGGTAAGTTTGAAACCTTCAGCTGCTTCCCACAATGCCAACTGCCTGTATGACTCCTCTTGTTAGCTCCTGGGCAGGGGGCCCTGCTCATGGCAGTGTTGTAGACCCAAGTCAAGGACTTTTAACAAGTGATTCTGAACCTGAACTTGTAACAAGCTTTAAATTCCTTCCTTTGACCTTTCCTCCAACACTGAATTTATTAGCTGCCCTTTTTCAAAAAATAACTTACTTTTTGGGGCTTGCTCCGAAGTCAAGATCTGTTTTAACAAAACAAAACAAAAGAAAATACATCACTTTTCTTTCAAGTACAGCTAGAAGGTGCTATAACAGATAGCCATGGAGCACCAGGCTTGGAGGCAGGAAGACCTGAGTTCAAGTCCAGCCTCAGACACTTCCTAGCTGTGTGACCCTGGGCAAGTCACTTCACCTCATACATACACACATATGTATGTGTGTATACACACATAAAATTTTCCTTACATAGCAGTCTAGGATGTTTACATATGTATACATGTATGCATGTACATATATATATATGTATATATATATTATATATAAATTCTCCTGATCTAGTAGTCTAGTAACTCTGTAAAGAAAAAAGGAAATGAAGTTAGCTGAAGTTACTCTTTTTTTTTTTTGCTTTTTGGAGGGGGGAAGGCAGGGCAATTGGGGTTAAGTGACTTGCCCAAGGTCACATGGCTAGTAAGTGTTAAGTGTCTGAGGCTGGATTTGAACTAAGGTCCTCCTGACTCCAGGGCCGGTGCTGAAGTTACTCTTAATGTGTATAGAGAGAGAGAGAAGGAGGAAGAAGAAGGAAGAGGAGGAAGAGGGGAGAAGAGAAGAGAGGAGAGGAGAGGAAAGGGAGAGACATACACATACACACACACACACACACACACACACACACACACACACAATGTTATACCACTGCCTGCTTCAGTTTCCTCATCTGTAAAATCAGGATCATAATGGCACTTACTTCCCATAAGGTTGGCAAGGGAGGTGTCCAGGTCATTCCCAAGGACTGGCCCACTCTGCTGGCTGAGTGCAACCTCTTTGTGCTCCTGAGCAGCTAAGGCTGATGGGGCTGCAGCGTTATCTAAGTCCAGACCTGCAAAACAAACAGGAATCCGTGAAACCTGGACAGGTTTGTCTTAAGACAGTGGAGCCAGAGTTAGCTCATTGCTCTGGCTGGGGGAGCTTCAACTTCTTGGCAAGTGAGGGGTCAGGGGCAGTGCATACTGTGGCGATGACTAGACTTGGATCTGAATTCCAACCCCTTAAAAACAGACCCATGCAGCACTTTTCTCTTGCTCAATGAACCACCATTTCTGATCAGTTGACACGCTGACAAGACTTTTTTGGTTTCTACCTTAGGACTTTTTTATGTTTTAAGCTAACATTTCTATAGCTTGGATTGGATGATCTCATCTAGGCCTCACAACAACCCTGGGAGATGACTGCTTTTACAGGTGAAGAAACTGAGGCAAACAGAACTGACTTGCCCAGGGTCCCACAGTTATCAGAGGCAAGATGTGAAGTGTAAGTTTCCTGACTCCAAGTCCAGAACTCTATTCACTAAGCCACACTGACTAAAAATAAGTGATACAGAAACCATTCCATGACTACAAAAGTCTACTGAACAATGGTCCAGATGTTGTCTCAATGGATACTGGGAACCAGTTTAACATCCAGAGGTATTTATGTCAGCATCTATTTTCCATGCTTATGAATTAATGGCTCTAAAAAAGCTCTCCCAACAAGGACTAGACAACTGTCTGTACCCAAATGCTAGATTCTAAATATACCTTGTGAGCAAGTGTAAAGACTGTATTCCACCCTGCCCTGCTCCCACCGCTCATGTCCAGAAACCACAGAGGATGGAAGCTGGACAACCGGCGCCCCAGACCACACCAGGCTGTCATCCAAGCTGAGCATCGCAAGCTTAACAGGGCCCCAAAGCCTTCCCCCGGGAGGATGCAAGAACCATTGGCTCTGGAACTCTTTTTCTTTTGGAGTCATTACCCCACATATCTAATAAGGTACCATATCTTGTTGGTTTCTTTCCACAACCTCTCTCCCATTCTTTGCTGTCTCTCTACTCACATGGTCATCTCTCTCTGCTTCCAATCTGACCCTTCTCCAACACATCCTCCATGGAGCTTCCAAAGTGATATTCTTAAAGTACATCACCAGGTCACCCCTTCCCAGGAAGTGTCAGTGGCTCCCTATTGCCTCTAAGATCAAATAACAAACTCCTCTGCTTGGCATTTAAAGCCCTTCACAATCTGACTCCAGTCTCTATTCCTACCCTGATTTCAGAGTATTCTCCCTTAGTGTCCATTTCCATTCCACACTCCAATCAGACTGGCCTGACTGCTATTGCCCATATACATAACCTACCATCTACCACTTCCAGGCCTTTGTAGCAGCTGGGTCCCCCATGCCTGGATGCCTTCTCTTCTCACCTCCACTACCAGGACCCCAAGCCCCAGGGCAAGGCCTGTCTTTTGCTAGCAGATCTTCCCACCGCCTCTCATTCTTGTCTCTTTCCCTTTTACTCCACTGCCAGAACATCCTCCTCAGCAGGGGGCCTGCTGGCTGCTTCCGAAGTACCTGGTAGGTAAACACTCCCAGATTCCCAGGTCTGGCTTTAAAAGCCCTCACTGATTGGCTCTATCTCCATCCCTATTCTCTACCTTTCTTGTTAATTTTCCTACAGCTCTGCTTCGTGGACTCTGGGCTTCTAGCAGACTATGTCACTCTCTGGCCCTGGCATGTACCTGCATTTTCCCCTCCAACATTCTTCCTATAAGGCACTCCTCCTTCACCTGCTGAATTCCCACCCATCCTCTAAAGACCAACTCAAGAACAACTATCCCAGCTGCCACGATAATCCTTCCCCTGCCCATATGTTCAATTACCCACAAGACTGGGAGCCCTGGGAAGGCAGACACTCTCTCATGTCATTTCTTTCATTTCTTAAGGTCTGAAACAGCAGGAAACATAAAGAAAACTCTCTCCCCTTTAGGAACAGCAGGTTATCAGCCATAGTGATAGGGATAGGGCCTATAAGTTCATTGGTTTAAGGAACTCCTGGAGGGGGAAATTCCTCCTTCCAATGCAAGTCAGTTTCTTTTCTGCAACTTCCAGTCTAGGATTGTTCTTACTGTTAAATTTAATATATACTTTAAAATTCTTTTTTTTTTTTAAAGTATGCTGGGGGCGGCTAGGTGAAGAGTATCAGCCCCGGAGTCAGGAGGACCTGAGTTGAAATCTGGCCTCAGACACTTAACACTTACTAGCCATGTGACCTTGAGCAAGTCCCTTAACCCCAATTACCCTGCCTTCCCCCTTCCAAAAAGCAAAAAAACAAAAACAAAAACAAAAACAAAGTAAGCTATATTTAGAATCTGAAAAAAGATCTTGGTTCAAACCTTGGATCTAACTTACTGGAAAAAATATCATTTACTTCCCTGAAAAGGTAGGGGAATTATGGGTGTGGGACATTGCATGCATAGTCAAGACTAAATTGGTATCTTAATTTAGTGGAAAAGTTTTTTACCCCCTCTTTCGTATTTTTTGTTACAAGGGACATATTTCACAGGGTGAGATATACTGGGCAATAAAGATGATGTGAAAACAAAATGGCTGGGCCCTGAGAGAAGGTGCCAAAGCTTTTCCTCCAATATCACCTTTAGGAAGTCTGCATTCCAATGTCTTACAGGTTGGCATGGGAGCCACAGAATTTGCCACAGACCAGGGTACAGAACGTGCTCACTATTCCCTGTTCTGTACCTGATGCCACAATCTGACCTATGGGTCACTGGCCATGCCCGTTCTTGTTCTATGAAGAATTGGTCAGCGTGTTTAGTTCTCCCCCATGAGACTGCAAGCTCCTTGAGGGCAGGGCCTGTCTTTTGCCTCTTTTGGCATCCTAATAAAAGTTTACTGACTGACTAATTGAGAGTGTGCCTGAGGGAGTGGCTCCTCGGCTCACCAAAGAGAAGATGATAAATACACTGAGACTGTGCAGATTAATTCTTTTCATCTGAGAAGAGTGAGAGACAGCAGAGCCCTATGGCTAGAGGGCTGCTGTCAAAGCCAAGAAGATGATTCTGGTTCCAGTTAGACCCATCTTGGCTAGAAGTCTGTGCCTAGACAATTCCCCTCTTGGCCCCAGGTACCAATCTAACACTACAGCAGCAGAGTAAGCCCTGACCTGCCTGGGAGAACCATGGAAGAAGGAAACCAGAGGCCAGGCCCTATTCCTAATCCAATAGCGACTAGTCCTATGCCGTGATCAGGTGATATTTGTGAGTGCAACAAAGGTGTGGGTGAGGCAAACCACTCTGGGGGGTATTCCACTGTACCCATAGCTGGAAAAAGCACTCCCCCAAAGCTGCTTGTGAAGCTCAGTGATTACAAAATCCCTGGCAGCCTCTCCCTCCTCTACCTCCCATGCCCTCCAAGGACCCCAAGATGTCCCTCTTTGTCACTGGACTTTCCCCTGTGGACTGGAGGGGCCACCCTGGAAAGGCTTTAAGCTCAAACTCACCCATCGCAAGGTGGCAGGTAGGATCCATTCAAAGAACATGCAAGAGAAAACAGAGAACATATCAAGGTCAACAAAGAGTTAAATTTTTAGTCATTATATGGGATGCAGGGAAAGTATTTTTTTAATTCAATTTTATTTTAGGCTCTGAATTCTCTCCCTCCCCTACCCACACCCATTGAGAAGGTATGAAAAACAGGTCCATGGTAAATGCATGAGGAACAAAGTCCTGCATTAACCAGGTGGAACAGGGAGGGGGGAGGGCCAGGAGAGGAGAGACGAAGGAAAGGGAAGGGAGGGGAGGAAGAAAGGGAACGGGAAAGGAAAGGAGCTTTGATTGCCCTTGAGTACATTTGTTCTCTCTCTGGAAGTGGGAAGCATGTTTCATCATGAGTCCTTTGGAATTGTGGTGGGTCACTGTTGATCAGTCACTAAGTCTTCAGAATCAATCATTGCTACGTTATTGCTGTTACTGTACAAATTGTTTTCCTGATTGTGCTCACTTCGCTTTGCATTGGTTCACATAAGTCTGTCCAGGTTTCTCTGAAACCAGCCCCACGTCATTTCTTAGCACAACCGAAGTCAGTAAATAAACACTTATTAAGTGCCTTTATTTTTATTTATTATTTTTCATATTTATTTATTATGCTCCAGGCACTGTGATTCCATCGCAATCACATACCACAACTTGTTCAGTCATTCCCCAGTTGATAGGTATCCCCTCAGTTTCTGATTCTTTGCTACCACAAAAGCACTGCTATAAATGTTTTTGTACATATGGGTCCTTTTCCTCTTTGATCTCTTTGGGGTATAGACCTAGTATTGGTATGGCTGGGTCAAAGAGTCAGTATTTTGGGCACAGTTCCAAACTGCTTTCCAGAAAGTATGGACCAGCACACCACCAACAGTGAATTGGTATACCTGTTTTTCCACAGCCCCTCCAGCATTTTTCAGTAGGAACAGTATTTTACTACTTTCACACTAATTGAGCCCCATGTGAACCAAGCTACTTATTACATGGATTCACAATCTTGGCTCTATGCTTCCCCAAAGCAGTGATTCTATAAACCTGAGCGCTCCTGCCACTGATGCAGACTGCTTTTCCTCTATCGCTCAGGGAACAGACTGTCAGTAGCTACTGTGGCCAGAATTGTCCATCGTCTAGTAGCTGAACACCTGTTGAACAACTTCTTGGGACTCAATGAGGCTGAGCCTCTGAATCTAGACCACTATGGAAACCTTGCCAATTTGGCAAGGCCTGCCGTGACGGGCACTCCACTGGCATTGTCTGAGATCTCACTTACCTCCAGACGATGGAGAACTCTTGGACAATCTTAGTGGAAAAAAAATCAAAGCCTGTCTCAATGGGCCTGCCCCCTGTGCATGCTCAAGGCTGCCACCACCAGTAAGGCCAGCCCTTAAGTGGTCCTGGCATCTCACAGCCAAGTGTGGGGCTTCCACTGGACTTCCCACTTGAAGACAAAAATCACAAGGATTTAATACTCCAAATGCTTATGTCTGCTTACAACTGTTTACATCAAGTCAGGGAGCTACTCAGTGGCCAAAGAAGAGGGAGAGAGCACTTTGGAAATACTACCAAGAAGATGAGGCTGTTACCCTTTGCTGCTTTGCGCTCTGAGCCCAGTGACTTTGTTCCAAACACAGAGTCAAAATCCACAGGAATTTCTGAAGGAGCAGAACCCACAAGAGCTGATGGAGGGAGCCCTGAGAAGTAAATGAGACATATAAAGGCAGTCTTACAGGGTAATGATACAAAGTTACCAACAAAATATGATTCTCAGGAATCATACAACACACAACCATGGATGCAGCCTTATGCCTATAATAACTTCCACCTATCAGTCTTTCTTACACAGAACATGGTCAAGAAAGGGAAAGGAAGCAAAGCCAGTTTCTGAACAACCAGAGACCATGCATTCAAATTCATGCACTTTAGTCCTAGGTATATCCCTCACTTGAAGCTGATTTACTCTTACTTTACAAACACTTCTAACCAATTTGGTAATCTGGCTTTCTAGTGCCACGCTAAATAACCCTCTATACCACAGAAGGCCCTGAGAGGCAGGGCTGTATAAAATAACTGATATTTATACTGATGATCCTCAAGTGACCATTACTTAACAGTAAAGGCTAAATTATGCTTGGTATGTTCTGTTTCAGAAAGCTGGAAAGATACTGTTTTAAAATAGTCAAAAATAGGGGTGGCTAGGTGGCGCAGTGAATAGAGTACCCACTCTCTAGTCAGGAGGACCTGAGTTCAAATCCAGCTTTAGACACATGACACAAAACTAGCCAAGTGACCTTGGGCAAGTCACTTAACCCCAATTGCCCTACTTTCCCCCTCCAGAAAGCAAAATAAAATAAAATAGTCAAAAAGAGATCATACAACTGGGAGGAAGACCCATTTGCACAAAAATATTTATAGCGGCCCTTTTTCTGGTGGCAAGCAATTGGAAATCAAGGGGATGCCCATCCATTGGGGAATGGCTGAACAAGTTGTGGGATATGAATGTAATGGAATACTCCTGTGCTATAAGAAATGAGGAGCAGATGGACTTCATAATAACCCAGAGAGACTTATATAAACTGATGCTGAGCGAGAAGAGCAGAACCAGGAGAAACATGTACACAATGACAGACACAGCGTATGTGTCACTGCTAACTTCGATAGACTGGGCTCCTGTCAGCAATGCATAAGACAACTCCAAAAGACTCATGATCAAAAGAGATATCCACATTGAGAGAAAAGAATTACAGAGTTTGAATGCAGATTGAAGCAAACCACTTGGTCTCTCTTTTGTGTTTAGTTTTGTTTTGTTTCCTCTTTCTCATTGTTCACTCCACTGGTTATAATTCCTCTTTACAACCTAACGCTTAATGTGAAGGTATTTGTAGAACCTATACCACATTGCCTGCCGCCGTTGCGGGGGGGGG
>CM053588.1:397886-421800 GCA_028646515.1 Pseudochirops corinnae
ATGTGAAATAGTATTTTTAATTATGAGCATCCTTGCTTTATCTCTGATCTTATTGAGAAGGCTTCTAACTTTCTTGTATTATGAGTTTTTATTCTTGAAGATGATGGGGAAGAAGCATTAAAGTCTAGCTTTCCCACCATACATCCTTGACAAAAACGTAGAAAATGTATGGTACTGAATTCTGATCAGGAGGGTCAAGAAAAAGTCACAGTGAGTCATTTTTCTTGCCCAGGGTAGCTTAAGGAGATAGAGAAGTTTGTGGGCATACATTGAGGACAGGGGCAGTGGAGATCATTCTAGCACCTAGGGAGAGAAGGTGGAGATGGCACCAGGGCAGAAAGCACCAGGACACAAAGACAACCCAGGGGATGCTATGTGTGGGAATGTGTGCCATTTGGCAGCTTTGTTGCCCACTACTTAATGCTGGGTCACAGATGCGGGGTGGAAAGGAGCAGCTGTAAGCATTGGCCTAAGCTGTGTATTGAACATGGAACAAGTTCCAGGAAGCAAACAGTAGTTGAATGGGTAGCACCAGCAGCAGAACAAAGTACCCCAGTTCAAAGGGGAGTTAGTAGTTCAGTTACTCTGAACATGCAGAGTCTCCCAATGGGCTAAGGTCCTGGAGAAGAGGCAATTTCTTGCTTATTTATTTGTATTCCTAGGACTTGGAACATGCTTTTTCATAAATTCATACCATTGTTTGTTAGACTCTACCTTGGTTTCCCCAATTATAATAAATAGCATTCACATCCCAGGGTAGTTGTGAGGATCAAATGAGATAATATTTGTAAATCCCTCAGTATAGTAGGTGCTTAATAAATGCTTCTTTTCTTCCTTCTTATCTATGCTTCTCAGTTTCTTTTGCTAGATCTTTATCTAGCCTCTGTCCTGGACCCTTTTATCTTCTCCCTCTATACTGTCTTGCTTGGTGATTTCATCAGCTCCTCTGGTTTCAATTATCATGTCTCTTTAGATGATTCCCAAGTCAGTTTATCCAACCCTAACTACCTTTTGGACTCGCTGAACTGGCCATATCTCATAGGTCTCTCAAACTCAACATGTCCAAAACAGAATTTTCTCCACAAACTGTCCTCTTTCCCAAACTTCCCCATTACTTTCAAGATTATTATCCCTCTGAAAGTATTTGCAGATCCTATACTTGATTGCATACCACCATGGGGGGGAGGGGGGGGAGAGAAGGCAGAAAATTTGAAACTCAAGGGACTGTGGAATTGAATATTGTAAACTAAAAGTAAATAAACAGATCAATTTTTTTAAAAAAAGATTATTATCCCTCTTCCAGTTACACAGGCATGGAAACTGGAGGTTGTCCTTGAATCTCCACATGCACTCAACCCTAATTAATAATCTGTTGCCCCAAACTCTGCTGATATCCAGTCTTGCATCTCCAACTGTGTAAAGCTAAGCACGAGCAGCTTTCTAGAGGATTGCTGCTGTGAACAGCTTCAAGGTTCTGATTACACAGTATAGTGAACTCTCTATTTATTCAGCAGTAAATTAAGGCAAAGCATTCACAGAAATCAAAGTACAGCATTCACAATGCAATGACATAGCAACTTATCACTAAAATGGTCACATAGTTTTCTCCAAAGTGGCCACATAGTTTTAAACAGAGTACAATCATTTAGTAACTCAATCATTTAATAACTCAATCAATTTCGTGAGTCCTCAATTCAATCATCCTTAAGGAGGCTTGTATCCTTAATGGACACAAAGTACCAAGGTCAAAGTTCTCCACCCCTAGGTCACAGTAAATCATGATCTTCTCAGCCAGCATCAGGTACCTAAGAAGGCATCTCTTCATCTTGACTGGAGGCTGGCTCTCAGCTTCCATGGTTCCTCTTCCATGGTCCCTGCTCCTGTCCGAATCTACACAACTGTCACCTGAGTTCAAAGGCAGACAGCTCCCAGTTCCTTGTCCAGTTCCTCGTCCAGTTCCTCGTCTAGTACCTTGTCCAGGTCCCATTCCATATTGAAGCTCACAGTGTCCAGTCCACCTCAAATCCTTCACAGGTCCTGTTCTGGGAAGACAAAGCTTAACAGAGCCACAATAATATTCATGCACATTGCCGGCCCCATCATCAATTCACTATCTGCCTGTGAAATCAACTCAGACCCACCAACAAGGTCTGAGAACTCGACACAAATCATCAACATAGAAATCAATAAAGACCCACATACAAGGTCCAAGAGGTCAATACAAATCATCAGTAAAGTCTCAGGACCTCCAAAACCCTCCTCCAGGATTTCTGTAAACAGACAACCAGAAAATCCTCTTTCAGGGCTTCCAGTAAGGTCCCAGGGCTTTTGCAAAAGTATCACAAACAAACATCAACACAGACAGAACAGACAAACATAGAGTGCTGGGATACCACAAGTTTTCTCCTCCACCACAAGAGCTCCCTCCTCAGTTCTGCTCTCTCCAGCCTGGGCCTCTCCTTATATGTGGTCATTAGCTCCTCCTCTTCCCATTGCACCAGCAACAGGAGTTCACACGTTCTGGGGTTCACAAGTTGTAGGATTCACAAGTTCTGGATCTTAATACTTGATACAATCATGAACTGAAACAAGGTGTTAACTACTTCTTTGTTTGCCATTACAAACTGTCATTCAGACATCTTGAACTATATGTCTAGCAGACCTAACAGTTATTTATGTCCAAAACAGAATCCATTTTATTTTCCCCTAAATCTTTGCCCCCTCATCCTATCTTCCTTATTATTGGAGAAGGTAACACCATCCTCTCCATGCCTCTGGCTCCAAACTTTGGACTTATCCTGGATTCCTCACCCTCTCTCCCCGCCCCCTCCCCCCATATCCAAGCTAAGACCTGTTGACCTTGCCTTTGCAACATAACATCTTTTGAATATATCCCTTTCTCTCCTCTGACACCACTAACCCATTCTAGTTCAGGCCCTCATCACCTCATGCCTGAACTCAGGTCTCTCCTTACTAGTCTAATCCATCCTCCATTCAGCCACCCAAAAGGTCTTCCTAAAACAAGGGTCTGATCATGTCAATCTACTCCAGTAGACTGACTACTGGCTCCCTATGTCCTCCAAGGAGCAAAATCCTCTGATCTTAAATGTCTGCCTTTCATTACCTAGCCACTACCTCACCTACCTTTTCAGCCTCCTTACATCTTACTCTCCTCCGTGCATTCTTTGGTGCAGCCCCTCTGGTCTCTTGACTCTTCCATCTTCAGACTCCATTCTCTTTCACTGGATCTCTTTCATGCCTGGACTTCTTTCCCTCTTCACCTCTTTCCCTTTGCTCTCCTGGATTCCTTCAAAACTCATCTCTCATCCCTCCCTGTGTAGAAGATCTTTTTTGGTCCCTAAGTGCCAGTGATCTAGGTTTCTCCCTTCGAAGTATCTTCTCCTTTTACCTGGTATATGTCATATGTGCAGTTGTTTGCATGTTATCTCTCCCATTAGAATGTGAGCTCTTTGAGGTCAGGAGCTGTTTTTCCCTTTATTTTTATCCCTAGCACTTAGCACAGTGCCTGGCACACAGTAAATACTTAATAAATGCTTGCAAAATGATTGGAAATTAACTGAATTGACATTTCCACTACTAACTCTTGAAGAGTACCTAGCTAAAATTAACTTGCTTCTCTTTGAGAGGGGAATAGGAATGATAACTAAGAATGAGGTTGTTACTGAGACATGAAATACTTTTCTTAAGATCTCTGATGAGAACAGCCCTCCTTTTGTTGGAAAAGGTTAGGAACTATATCTATCTCATGTAAGGGAAGGAGTTCTACCTTCTCTTGAATAAACCCCTTTATTAATTAATATAATCAATATAATCACAGGAAGCCCAGAACTAACCTTAAGGTGAAATTGAGTTTACATTCTGTAAACAAGATGCCCCTAGACCCTTGAAGCCCTTTATGAGGATATCCCTCTTTGATTGTGTCAAGAATTCATGACTAACTATGCAGGGAGCCTGGTCAAGCCTCTAAGACCTTGAAATAGCTGGAGAAATTTCAGCATTTTCCCAATTTGAGATTTGGAGTTGGAAGGGGAAGAAGTAGGCTCCTGAGAGGGAATAGTCCTTTGGGGGTAGGAGGGGCTTAGGAAGGAGTCCTAAGAGTAACCGGACCTGTAGGAAACAATGCATCCAACCCAAAGTAGAGAGACACAATGAGGCCAGGCATGGATGTGGAAAGACAGTCATGAGAGAGAATACAGCTTTTGAGAGTGTGACCCCTCATTGTAGAGAGAAGTGTAGACTATGAACTCAATAATGAGACAAACCCTAGGAGTGTTTCCCTTGGCTATTCACCCAGCTGAGTGGCCAAGGGAAGCTATGTGAAAACAAAGAGAGGACTTTTGTTACTAAATTGCTAAACCTACATATGTACTTCACTACAGCTATATTCAAGTCTGAGCATGCCTTTCCCATGGACACTGGGGATATTTGTAAGAGAGAGTGTTCTAGGCTTTTGAGGTGCCAATTCTTCTAAACCAATCAATTCAGTGCCTAATGTAATAGGTGCTCAATAAATGCTTGTTAATTGACTGATTCAACTTCCTGTATTACTAACAATGGGGGAAAGTTTGCCATCTAGCCAGAACAGGAGCTTTAGGAAAATAGTTTATGACACTTGATAGACATCAGTTGCCTATGGGGAATCTAAGAGATTTTGTGCTCAGATTCTGGAGAGAATAAAGCAAATAGTTTGTTATGTTGTGGAGCTACAGGGGAAGACATTTTGGTCCTGAAACTGAGAAAAGGGAAGAGAAAGGGTTCTGGAGAACTCACCAGAAAGTACAATAGGAGCTAAGAGAGAGCTTTGCTTGCCTGGGAATAGAGGTCAAAAATTAAAGCTGGAACCTATAACTCTACTTACTGGGTATCTGTGATTTATTCCTGGAGATTACTTACATATTGTGGTAAATGAGTCTGCACTGTTAAAATGATTATGCCAAAGTTTGGCTCAGTGTTAAACCTAATTCCAAGGTGATCTGGTTGACTCTAATCTGGGGTTCTTAACTAATTTTGTTTCCCGGACCCCTTTGGTAACCTGGAGAAGCCTGTAGACCCCTTCCCAGAACAATGCTTTTAAATACCTAGAATAAAAGACACAGAATGACAAGGGAAGTGAATTACATTGAAATATAGTTATAATTTTTAAAAAACAAGGTCTTGAACCCCAGGTTAAGAACCTCTGTCCTAGACACTACAGTTTTCTTCAAGGTCTGGCAGGTCCTACCAAGCTGGAAAGGTCCAGTGAGAGTCCTCCACGTCCTAGCCTAAAGTCAGAGAGACTCTTTAGCAGAAGTTGAGATGAGTGATGATTTGAAGATGGAGCAAAGGCATAGGAACTTATGAAGGCTATTAAGGCAAGGAAAGTTTGGGATCCACATTGATGGAGGCTCCTCACTGACTAAATGACAGCTCTTTTGAAGTAGTGGGGTGTGCATAGGGGTAGGGAAGAGAATGGTGGTAAATATTAATTCCAAGGTCTGGAATGACCAGAGACAATTGAAGGAAGCCTTCTGATTGAGGGGGTCCCTGCCATTTTCTCTGGTCATCCAAAATAGGCCCAGGAAGGCTGGGCAAGGGGTCCCCAGGGACCTCAGCACAGGTATGGGCTAGGTAACCCTAGCTTAACCGCACAATGCCTATCTCAATAGGTGTTAGAAACAAGCTTCTGAGAGTAGAAAATACAAAACTGTTTTTTATTCATGATGTTATAAAACAGGAAAAAGTGACCAATAATGATGTAAGAAGGAGAATACATGTTTTAGTACAAAAAAGTCTCAGGACTCAGGGCTCATTGATTTGTCTGTGAGTGCCACATGCTGGTGTTTACCTCAAAGCCCAGACCAGGGGTGATTTCATTGGCTTAGGAAGCTCCGAGGAGAGGAAAGCCCATCAGTGTGGTACCTTCTCTGCAATGTATTGAGTTGCCAACATTACAAATTGAAGTAACTTTCCTAGAGTCATACAACAGGTATATGTCACAGGCTGGACTTGAACCCAGGTCTCTTGGCTCCAAGGACAGCTCTTTTTTCACTAGGCCAGTGATATTTTAGTTTTTGTCTTTTTTGGAGGGGGGAAGGCAGGGCAGTTGGGGTTGAGTTGCCCAAGGTCACATGGCTAGTAAGTGTTAAGTGTCTGAGGCTGAATTTGAACTCAGGTCCTCCTGACTCCAGGGTTGCTGCGCTATTCACTGCACCGCCTGGCTGCCCCTGATATTTTATTCTTTAAAAATAGTTAATATTTATATAGCACTTTAAGGTTGGGATCATCTGTTGATGTGTGTGTTGATCATTTAAGTCCTGTTTTTTTCTAACTTTGCAGGATCTCTTGAATATGCCCCCTTCTCTCCTCAGACAGAGCCCCCAACCTGGTGTGGGCTCTCATTGGCTCACACTTGTTCTATTGCAATAGTTGCTGGGGAGGGCGGGTTTCTACCTGCCCCAAGTCTCTTTCCATTCAGCCACCAAAGGGATCTTCCTAAATTGCAAGTCAGACCATGTTACCTCCCTATTCAGTCAACTCCAGAGCTCCCTATCACCTCCAGGTTGAAATACAAAACCCTCCATTTGGCATCAAAGCCCTTCATAATCCAGCCCCCTCTTCCCTTGCCAGTCCTCTCACACCTTACTTCACCCCTCCCCCCAACATTCTCTTTGATCCAGTGTAACACAAAGCCACTCTTCAGACCAGATGCTCCATCTCCGAACTCTTCATGTCTTTCCTGCTCCCCTTAATTCCAGTGCCTTTCCTCTACTGTTCATCTCTGGAGATGGTGGGCTCCTTGAAAACAGAAACTGTATTTTTGCCTTCCTTTGAATCTCTAGCATTTAGCACAGAGCCCAACACACAGTAGGTGCTTAATATATATTTGCTGCCTTGACTTGACTAATTTTCTTCAAATCTATGAATAGAGAAGTATATTTGATACACGAAGAGCAATTTAGCCCTATATCTACTAGTGCATCTCTTAAATGTGGGACTTAAGGGAAAGTCAAAGTCATATGGAGTCTAGAGACTTCCCCCATCCCTCCGAGTACTTCTATGGGCAAAGGTAAATTGTGGGGGAGGGGGGTATCATGAGCTACTCTACTAAAAGCAAGAAAAAATAATTAGTAACTATATTGTATTGGGAATAGAAAATTTCAAGTTAGTGACTTCAGTCAGTGAGTACATTTTATAACAGAATATGTCTGCATCTCAGGTTTTTATAGCTTTGCTTTGGTTTATCTATTGTTGAAAGATGATGAATAAGTCCTTAATGGTTTGGTAGCAGTTTAGTGTGGTGATAAGCATCACCAACTAATCACCTTGAATCATGAAGAGTACTAATGTTCCCAAGCATGGAAGGATGCTCCAGAGTGGGTTGGCCTTCATTATTTTACTGGCCATCTTTGGAAAATTCTTTTTGTTTCTCAAAAATACTCATTCCTTCACTTAATTAGTAAAAGAAAGAATAATCTCTCTCTATCTCTGTGTGTGTATGTATATATATATATTTTATATATATATGTGATCAAAAAGAGGCAGTAGCAACAAAATCATTAATTCACTCCATAATTAACATTTTTCTCCAATTTAAGGCCAGAGATCATGTCTTTCACTTTAAAGGATTCATTCCTACATCCTGGAATTTGTAAGCTACATAACCCTGCCCCCAAACCCTCTTGCCTGACTACACATTACCGATTGTTATTCCTAGACAAGACTGGGACAATGCTCTGAGGAACTGATGTCATGCTGCTTTCAGGTGGTGATAATTTGGGTCAGTGTCCTTAGGGAATATGCCAATAGTGTTACTGATTATTGAGACAGCCAGGTAGTGCCACAGTGTGTGCACAGAGCCCTGGGAAGATCTGAATTCAAACCCAACCTCAAAAACTTAACCGGGTGATTCTGGGCAAGTCACTTCACCTCTGCCTCAGTTTCCTCAACTGTAAAATGGGGATCGTAACAGCACCCAGGGTTGTCGTGAGAGAATAATTGTGAAATGCCCAGCACAGTTCCTGGCACATATTGGGCGCCATATAAATGCTTATTCCCCCTTTCCCTGACTCAAGTGGGATGAATTGTTAGATGGGGGAACTACCAGGAAGACAGGTTTTTTTTCAGGTTCAGAATCTGGGCCTGTCAATGCCTTACTTGTGGAAAATTGAACAAAGTCCCACTAAATGGTTTCATCCAGTACCATGGGCTCACAATTGTCACCAGACAGTTTAGACTCCAGTTCTGCTGAGATTCACTTAAGGCATTTTAGGGATTCAGGAATCAAGTGGGTTTGCCATCAGGACTCTGGAAGCGTGTGAAAGCCTGAAGGCCAGATAGAATATGCAGGTGCATTCTGGGTATGGCTGGCTAGATAGAAAGCAGAGTTTTCTTTCAAATTACCTATTTTGTCAACATTTCTAGCAGAAGTAGGGATGTGATGCACAAGGTAGCTTTGCATGGGCATTGGTCACTTTGGAACATGCATCCTTATTTCCCTCATTCATTTTTTAGCCACAGATGCATAAGTGCTTTCAATCTCCTTATCTGCGGGGCACGTGTGGCTGAACTCCTCTCGAGCATAGGCATTTTCCAGATAGCGCCAGACTCCTGAGAATTCCACAGGGATGTCAAAGTTCCGGTATTTCTTGGCAACCACCTAGAGGACCAAGTAGAAAAGAGGGAAAAGTCATTGATATCTGAAGCTATAAAAAATAAAAAATGACCATAATGGGCATTCTTCAGTAGAAATGGCCTCCCAAACTGTGGTGCATTAGACTTTGCTGCTGTTACTTTCTCACCTTGATGATGTGCAGTTTAGGAAGCAGGTTGCAGTCTGCCAGGGTCAGCTGATCTCCATCCAGGAACATCCTTCTGGAACCCACTATTTCTTCTGCACTATCCTGATCAATTTCCTCTGGAAGGGGGCTGTTCAGATAGATGTCTAGACGCTTGAATTCCTTCAGCAAAGCTTTCTTCAGATCTGAATCATTCAATGAAGTCACAGGTTTATTTTTAGATGATTGTCATTGTCAAAGGTCTCTCAGTATGCTTATTTTCCCATGTTTTTACCTACATATCCTACATGCCAGACCTTATCACTGACTTGGGAGACTCTGGCAGAGGACCACCCAGCATGGCGTGTCCCAAATCAAAGAAGGTGCTGTGCTCTATGAGCAAAGTGGAATTGCAGTAGCGCAAAGGAAATGTGAGATGAGCAAGTATAGCGACATCTCCACTCCCAATGTTCATGTGGACTGTTTGTGCCCGACCTGCGGTAGGGCCTTCTGAGCTCATCGTGGTCTGATCAGCCACAGTCAGACACACTGTACCTTGACCCTGACATAGTGCTGTCATTTTGGTCCTCTTCAAGATCCAATGACAACAATCAACTAACCGATTCCTTTATTCATTCAACCAACAGATACTTATTGGGTACCTGACTGCTATGGGTTAGCCCTCGTACTTGACGCTGAGTTAGCTAGAAGGGCAAATAGGGGTAGGATGGATAGAACTCCATGCTGAGAGTCAGTCAGGAAACCTGAGTTCCAGTCCAGCCTCAGACTCTTAGTAGCTGTGTCTCCCTGGGCAAGTCACTTCATCTCTGCCTGCCTCAGTTTCCTCAACTTTAAAGTGGGGATAATAACGGCACTTATCCCAAAGGGTTGTCATGAGGATCAGATGAGACTGTCACTGTAAAGCACTGTGTAAGTGACATGTAAATGTTAGCTCTTATCATTACTGTTAGAGAGTGGAACACCACAGGCTGCCATGTGCGTCTGCCCTCTCCCACTGGACTGGACTGGATTGGATTAATTAATTGATTGGCTCATACTTTCTCCTTTCCTTGTTGTATGGCTAAGATGAGAATTTGGGGAGGACAGGAAGGGTTAAAGGAGAAATTAAGGACTATACAGGTCACCACAAACCAAATGTGTTTTGAATCATGGGGGCAGGGTTAGGAGGGCTCTTTGCCTTATGAGGATTTGCTTTCCATTCCTTGGGATGGGTGGGCACATGGAAGGGAGGTGATGAGAGAAAGAGAATGAGGCCATGGCTTATTGAGGGTGATGGATGGAAGGGTTGGGTAGTGGACAAGAAGACGGATGTGTTTCACTTCCCAGGCTAGATGGTTGGCCTAATTAACAAAATTGCTCAAAACTGCTCAGCAGCATTATCCCCTCTTCCTGGCCCTCACGCTTACTCTGCCCCAGTCTCTCTTTGGCTCTGTCTGTCTCTGTCTCTTTCCTTCCCTCTTGTCCCAGAATGCTAGGTAGGGATTCCTTGTCCTTTCTAAGGTTTAGCCTTAGTAACCTGGAAACTAGGCAAGCTCTTTCTCTCTTCCTTTAGGATGCTGTCCTTGGACCCCGATTTCTTTCTTTCTATTCTGTCCTCTGGCAATCTTGAACATACCCATGGCTCCAACTAGCACTTCTGTGGTGATGATTTCTGGGTCAATATTGTGATCCTGACCTTGCTTCTGAGCTGCAGCCCCATTTTTGATTGCCTGTAGGATTTCTCCACTTAGATTCCTTGCCAGCAAGTATCTCAAACTTGTGTTTAAAAGAGAGCCTGCTGCTTTTGACTTCAGTATTTGTGGTACCATCATTCATCTAGTCTCCCTTTCTTTAAACCTTAGGGTTATCCCTGGTTTTTCCCTTCCTCTCATCTCTAGATTTGAGATTAGTTACCAAGTCCTGTTTATTCTACCTTCACAGTATCTCTCCTCCTCTTCCTTTTCCTCTCCCTCTTCCCACTGCTCTTCCTCCTCCTCCTCTTCCACTTCCCCTTCCTCCTCCTCTACTGCTCCTTCTCTTCTTCCCCCTCCCACTGCTCTTCTTCCCCCTCCCACTGCTCTTCTTCCTCCTCCTCTCCCTTCCTCCTCCCCCTCCTCTCACTGCTCCTCTTCCTCCTCCTTTCCCCTCCTCCTTTTTCCACTGCTCCTCCTCCTCCTTCCTCTTCCCTTCCTTCTGCTGCTGCTTCTCTTTTTCTTCCTCTTCCTCCTCTTCCTCTTCTTCCTCCTCTCCATTCTAATCTCAGTACAGTACAGATCTTCATCACTATCTTGTCTGGACTATCACTATTGCAGTAACCTCCTTAAAATCTTCATGTCTCCTTTCCCCACTCTCTTCAATTCATTTTTCATATACCTGCCATCTAATCCGCCTTCTGGGTAGTAGGTCTGTTCAACATCTTCAGTGTCTCCCTGTCACCTGCCCAGTAAAGTTCCAACTCCTCTGCCTGGTATTCCAGATGTTTTCTAATCTGCCATCCCTCTCTGCCTTATCATCCTTGTTGTATAGTACGTACTCTTATCCATGGAACCCGAGCTCAAGTAAAATTGCTTTCCTGAGTCTCTGCCTTTGCTCATAGCATTTTCTATGCCTGGAGTGTCCTCTCTTCCCTCACCTGTATCCTTTGCCTGTTGAATTCCTACTGATCCCATTTTTTGAGGAAGCCTTCTCTAATCCTCTCAGCCCCTAGACTTCCCATAGCATTTTGTTTGGGTCTCTCTCATGTCATGTATGATTAGGTGCATGTCCCCCCACTGGCTCCATGAAAGTGTCTTATTGACAAGTGGTATCTCCCTCCCAGCAGGTTTGAGTGACCTCTGCTGCTCTTGGTACTGCAGGACTCAAGTGGGCTGAGGAGATGGATGAGGGCAAGAAGAAGGGTTTTCCTTCAGGTTCAGAAGTTGGGTCCACCAATGTCCTTAGCTTGAAAAAAAAAATGACCTCTTGGCAGAACTTCAGTGATAACACTATGAGTATCAATGAGCAACGTCAGAGAGAGGGGAGAGAAAAGGCCAAGCTCCATTGTCAACCATGCCCAAAGAAACATGTCTATTGGGATTCTGGCTACAGTAGGTAAGTGTTAACTTCTCTGGGCCTTGGTTCCATCTTCTGTAAAATGAAATTGGATTGGGAAACCTCTAATGTGCCTTCCAGCTCGAAATATAACATTCATTTTTGTTATTTGAACTGAGACATGGGGAAATAATTATCACAGAAAAACGATTCCATTCTACATATATGCCTTAGAGATTAGTACCCTAAAATCTAACAGGCAGCTAGGTGGCACAGTGGATAGACCGCTGGGTCAGGAGTCAGGAAGACCTGAGTTCAAATCCAGCATTAGACACTTAATAGCTGTGTGACCCTGGGCAAGTCACTTAACCCTATTGCTTCAGACACTTGATAGTGGTATCACCCTAGGTAAGTCACTTAACCCTGTTGGCCTCAGTTCTTCATCTGTAAAATGAGCTGGAAAAGGAAATGGCAAACGACTTTGGTATCTTTATTAAAAAAAACAAACCCAAATGGGGTCATGAAGAGTTGGACACGGCTGAAAAAATGATTAAGCAATAACAAAAGCCCTAGAATCTCAGAGGGCCGATAGAAAATGTGTCTTACGTTCATTGGTGTCCTTTTGTGTGTTCTTAATGTACGCAGAAAACTTGGCGAAGATGTCACTCCCCACATCAAAGGACTCCGCATACTTGGGACTCAAACGCGGATACCTTTGGAGAAATGGACTTGAGTCAGATGATAGACTTTGCCCGCCTGGGTTTTGGTGGGGCCCTAACCCAAAACATCCAGCACGTATGTTGGGTATTAATCCTGACTTCTGGAGTCCGCGTTCTACTGGGACAGATGAAGCAGTCGCCAAGGAACGGATCCTTACATTCCTTGTGCCAGCATGCAAATGGACTTTGGAAATGGAACCCATTTATCTGTATCTTCTCTTAGGACTGGTTACAACCCTTTTGCTTCCAGTTCGGTCTGGGTCTCCAGACCTGAAGAAGGCATTTTCTCCGTAAAATTGGCATTATGCCTGGGAGTTAAGCTAGCTCACCTCATTCTCTGAAATGAGAAAGAAGAAAGAAAGGATAGATCAAGACAGAGGGGGCTTGACGTATACAGGAAGGGGAATGAGAGAGCTCATATTGGATGGCCATGATCTCAGCAGAGCAAGGGGGAACATGATCTAAAAGAGATAGGTAGAATTGGGGCTGAGAGAGGAGAAAGTTTGGAGTACCCAGTTGGGAGACAGTATGATAGGGAATAAACCCAAGATAAATAGAAGGATGGTCAGCAGGCGTGAGGTCTCAGCTGAGGTTACGTGGCACACATACATAGTGAACAATTGCCTGATTTTCTCCAGTATGTTCAAAAACTCTGAAGGCACAGAGAAAGCACTCAGTGAGAAAGACCCAGAGTTGTGGCTTTCCAGCATGGGAGCCCACAGCAGAATGACATGGAGAAGGAGGATGTCTTGTTGAAATGGCTGATTTATAAGGGTCAAACTGTGCTGAGAAGGCAGGGAAGTCAAAGAAGGATGATGGACTGGGACAAGAAATTCAAGATGAAGGGACTTGGGATGCCACAAAGGCCAGGGGCAGACTCCTAAGGAGTGAGGAGGGAGGACTGGGGGTGGGGTGGGTGTTGGGGGGGAGGATGGGAACTTAGGATCAGAGATGGGCATCTGAGAGTTCACGATCTTCAAGGTGAAGCAGGTTCAGGTGGTGACTCAGGTCTTGAGTGTGATCTATCCTGTAGGTAGTTAAGGCAGAATCCATCTAGGGCAGAGCTTCTTAACTTGGGGTCTCTGAACGTATTTTTATACATACATGCATACACACAATGCATATATGCACACATGCACATGCATATATATGTATGTGCAGGCATCTATGCATACACGTCTACATGTATGTGTATGCATGTGTGTATATGTCTATGTATATGTATGTGCATGCATGCATGTGTCTCTGTGTATATATAAGCATGCATATGCATACGTATACACATATACATATATACATATATGTGTATACATAAAACTTTTATTTTGCCATAATTGGTTTCCCTTATAATCCCAATTATTTTATTTTATTTTATTTTATTTATTTAAAAAACCTGTTTCTGAGAAGATGTCCATAGGCTTCCCAGACTGCTTTGCAAAGGGGTGCACAACCCAGAACAAGTTAGGAACCACTGAACTAGAGGAACTGAACACATTGGGGAAATGGGCGGTGAGGGCATCAGAAGGCTGGGGAAGAGAGGCAGGCCATAAGCCGGGTGCTAAAGCCAAGCAGGAGGAAAGGAGAAGATCTCAGAGAAGAGGGAAACCAGCCTCCAAGGCCAGGGAGATTTGGAAGGTGATAATCCTTCAAAGGAGACAGCCTAAAGCTATGAATGTGAGTGTGGAAAGAGAGAGAATAATCACGCTGCCCATGTGCAAAGCCAAGTTTGACAGAAGGGTCTGTCACAGGAAGAGTGGCCCTGCCTCAAGTTAAAAAAACATCAGACTTTCAGACTAAAGTAGGTCCCTGCGATCTCACTGTGACTGCTAGGCTCATTCTATATGCCCTATGTCACCTCGCTTTTATTTCCAAGATCACATATAAAATCTTCCCCAGATAAGACAAATCAGCACAATTAGTATCGTTTCCCACTCTCTGGGGAAAGGAACAAGTGGTTATTTACAAGAGTGTCCTCAAGAGAATAAAAGAGAGATCTGGCCCCCAAACTCCATAGCCCTGGAAGTGAGTGGGTCAGAAGTTTTAAGGGTGAACAAATGGAAGAGCAAATTCAATTGGTCCACATATGCCAGGGAAGGACGGGAAAAATTCTGTACCTGGGAGGAGCCAGGACCTGTTCTAGAAACTCCTCAATTTTAATGAAGTCTGTCTTCAGTTCCTTGTTAAACAACAAGAAAGGAGGACTGGTTCCTGGGGCTAGTTCTTTCAGCTCTATAGGTTTCCTAGAGGGATTGTAAAGAAAGAGGTTATTTACCAAAGGGGTCAGACTCACCCAGGTGCAAAATTCCTCCTGCAGGGGGAAACCAGATGAAAATGTAATGGGGAAATGTTTAACAAAATAAATAAAAATGAAATAAAACACCATTGTTGTTCAACTGTGTTCAACTCTCCATGACCCCATTGGGGGGTTTCTTGGCAAAGATACTGGAGTGGTTGGCCATTTCCTTCTCCAGCTCATTTTACAGATGAGGAAACTGAGGCAAACAGGGTGAAGTGACTTGCCCAGGGTCACACAGCTAGTAAGTGTCAGAGGCCAAATTTGAACTCAGGTCCTCTTGACTCCAGGGCCTGCAATATATCCATCGGGCCACAAAGATCATGTTGATTTGTGATTTTCTAAGTCAACATGAGACCTGCAGGGAACCATTTCTACCTGAGTTTGATACCACTGATTCAGAGAAGTCACCTACACATTACCCAAGGAGATTACGGAATACTACGGGGGAGCAACCAATGAGGAGGCCTACCTACTCAGTGCTCATAGAAGGTCAAAGATATCACTGAAATAAAGAAAACTGAAGACAACTTTATAGTTTTTCAGAGCTGTTCAGAAATTATCCTGTCTCGTTATCTCTCACTTTGGTTGATTTTACTCTTTGTGGACATCTGTCAGAAGGCAAAAAATCAGCCCTTACTATGTGGAGATACAAAGTCAGAACCAGTGTCTGGCCCCAAGGAGTTCACAGTCTAATGGGGGGAGAAAACATGCAAAGAAGAACGAACAGACTAGATACACGATTCATTGGAAATAATTAAGACGGAAGGCACTAGAATGCAGAGCAATTGGGAAAGGCTTCCTGTAGAAGGTAGGACTTGAAGGAAGCCAGGGGAGTTGAGAGGCAGGGATGAGGAGGGTGAGTGTTCTAGTTTGGGGGACAGAGAGAGAAAATACCAAGAGTCAGGAGACGGAGTGTTTGAAAAACAAGGATGGTGTCACTGGATCTCAGAGTGCCTGCAAAAGCATATATGAAGAAGACTGGCAAAGTAGGAAAAGGCCAAGGTGTTAAGGGCTTTAAAAGCTAAAGGGAAGATGTGATACTTGATCTGAGAAGTGAGAGCAGGGTCATAGTCAGGCCTCGATATAAGAACAATACTTTGGCGACCAAGGATGGACTGGACTAGACAGAAACTTGAGGCAAGGAGATTAAGCAGCAGGCTCAGGCCTGAGGTGATAAGAGCCTGTACAAGGATCGGTGGCTGTGTGAATGGAGAGAAAAGGATATATACCAGAGTGATTGTGAAGGTAGAAAGGGCAAGACTTGGCAACAGACTGGATATTTCAGTTACCTAGGGTGAATGCAAGTAAGGAGTCAAGGACGACATTGAGGACATTGAACCCTTAACACCTTGGCCTTTTCCTACTTTACCAGTCTTCTTCATATATGCCTTTGCAGGCACTCTGAGATCCAGTGACGCCATCCTTGTTTTTCAAACAAACACTCCGTCTCCTGACTCTTGGTATTTTTTCTCTCTGTCCCCCAAACTAGAACACTAGATGATTGAGTGGATGGTGGTACCTTTGATAACAACACTAGCATATTGAGAAGAGAGGAGAAGAGAGGAGGCTTTGGGGGAAAAGATAATGAGTTCTTTTTTGGACATAATGAGTTTGAGATGCCTTTGGGACATTCAGACAAATGACGATGCAAGCCCAGGGATCAGGAAATAGGTTATGGCTGGATGAAAAAGATCTAGAAATCATCAACATAGAGATGGTCATTGAATCCATGGGAGCTGATGGTATCATCAAGTGATAGAGTATAGAGGGAGAAGAGAAGAGGGCCTAGAACAGAGACTCAGAGTCAGTGGGCAGGATCTGGATGAAAATTCTCCAAAGGCAACTGACAAGGAGAAAACTAGGAGACAATGCCCTGAAAACCTGGAAAGGAGGGAGAAAGCGATCCACAGTGTCCAAGGCTGCAGACAGGCCAAAGACAACGAGGGTGGAGAAAAGGCCATTGGGTTTGATGACTTTGGGAAGATGATGTTGGCCTCATCACTCACCATCTTAAGTGAATGACAAGGCCAGCCTATGGAGGGTTTAAAAAAGAGTGAGAGGAGAAGAATGGAGAAAGCTTTGTCAAAGAAACATAGGACAATGGCTAGCAGAGATGGTGGAATCAAATGAGGGTTTTTTCAAGGATAAGGGGGACATGTGAGTGCTCGTAGGCAGCATGGAAGCAACCAATAGGTAGGGAGAAGCTGAAGATAAAACACTGGGAATGATGGGAAGGGCAATCTTCTGAAAAGATAGGAGGGGTGGGATCATAACTGTACTTAGAAGGACTGGCGTCGGCAAGAAGAAAGGACAGAGACCAGAGACCAGAATGAAGGAGGAGTTGATGGAAGAAGACATATGAGTTATAGGAGATGATGAAGAGGAGGAAATGAGGAGCCTATTGACTCGTCTCAATTTTTTTTGGTGAGGTGTGATTCTAGGTCTTCAGGTGGGAGAATGGGGTGCAGTGGGAGGCTTGAGGAAAAGCAAGAAGGTTTGGAATAGCTGCTGTGGGTATCCTGGCAGCCATAGGCTCCCCAAGCCAGGGTCATCATCAGTGATGATGAATTGCCTTGCTGCAACAAATGCCCAGTTAAGATTAGATAACATGAGGGGCAGCTAGGTGGTACAGTGAATAGAGCATTGGCCCTGGAATCAGGAGGACCTGAGATCAAATCGGGCCTCAGACACTTGACTTATCTATTAGCTGTGTGACCTTGGGCAAGTCACTTGACCCCAATTGCCTTGCCTTCCCCCCTCCAAAAAAAAAAAAGACTAGATAACATGAATTTGTAGTGGACCTTAGTCCACTTAGTAAGCAGAATTTGGGAGGTGATCCATCTTCTTTTCTCTGGGATTTTTTTTTGAGGGGGAAGGCAAGGCAATTGGGGTTAAGTGACTTGCCCAAGGTCACATGGCTAGTGAGTCAAGTGTCTGAGGCCACATTTGAATTCAGGTCCTCCTGACTCCAGGGCCAGTACTCTATTCACTGCGCCACCTAGCTGCCCCTGGGATTTAATTGAATTCAAAAAACATTTTTTGAGTGCCTATTATGTACTAGGCACAGGAGATAGCAAGATGAAAAACAATTATTTTATAATTCCTCAAGGAATGCATAGTCTATCAGGGGTACATGACATACACATGAGTAACTAGAATATAAATGAGAGTGCATGGAGGAAGTCAAACTAAGAGGGATGCAATGTTGTGGATGGAGTCAGGGAGGTATTATTTAATAAGGGGGACTCTCTGAGGTGGCGGTAAGGAAGCAGGGGGAGGTGGGGCATCATGCATGAGTGAGAATCAAGGTAGATCATGTGGTAGATCATGGGAAATGCGAAGATCATGGTAGGCTAGGAAAATGGGCTAGGCTCAGGTTGCCAATCGTTTTAAATGCTAAACAGAGGCATTTTTATTTGTTCCTAGAGGCAATAGGGAACCACTGGAGTTGGTTAAGTAGAAGAGTCACATGGTCAGATCTGCACTTAAGGAAAACGACTCTGGCAGCAGGATGTAGGATGGGCTGGAATGGGGAGATACTTGAGGTGAGGATGACAGAGGTGAGAGGTAATAAGGATCTAAACTAAGGCTGTAGTTGTGGGAGTGGGGAGAAGACGTTAGCTCCAAGAGATGTGTTGTGATGGTAGAAACAGCAAGACTTGGCAATTGATTGGAGATGGGCGGTGAAGGAGAATCAGAAGCTGAGGAGAATGCCACATCGAAGAACCGAGGCACTGGAAAGATGGTCGTTCCTTCCACAGTAATAGGCAGAGGCTAGGCAGAGAGGAAGTTTAAGGGGAAAGATAAAGAGTTCAGTTTTAGACCTATTGACTTGTCCTCAGATAAGGAAACTGAGACTTTTGGTGACATGTTCAGGAGTTTCTGAGGCTTGATTTGAACACAGATCTTCCAGACTACCAGTTCGGTTTTCTGTTTCCAATGCCACACTGCCTATGGAGGCTGATGGAGTCTTCACAGATCTTGTCTCCCAGGTCTCTAGGTTTAACTGCGACTGGGGAAGACCAGTGACATTGTCGTGGGGTGGGGTGGACACTTCAATAACTGAACATGTTTTCCCATATGCCTCGTGTTGTGCACTAATGTCTAATTTTCTAGTGGCTAATGTAGGGGGCAGACTTGTCATTTCATTGGTGGAGGGATTTCCCAAGTGCAAACTCCTTTAACACAGTGCTGGGCACAGTGTAAATATTTAATAGATGTAGTTTGTTTTAGGGAGTTCCCTAGGACACTGAGGGCTTAAGTGATTAGCCCAGGGTCTTTGTGTTAGAGGTAGGATTTGAACCCAGATATTCCTGACTCTAGGCAGCTGGGTGGTAAAGCAGCTAGAACGCTGGGCTTCGAGTCCAGAAGACCTGAGTTCAAATCCAGCCTCAGAAACTTCCTAGCTGTGTGACCTTGGACAAGTGACAACCTCTGTTTGCCACTAGAGAAAGAAATGGCAAACCATTCCAGTATTTTTGCCAAGAAAATCCCATGGACGACATTGGTGTGCTATGGTCCACAGGGTCACAAAGTGTCAGACACAACTGAAAAACTGGCTCTATCTGGCACTCAATGTTCTCTTTCAACCCCTCTATACTGTAGTAAAGGAGACCTTTTTTTAAATGACTGAAAGTCAAGTGATGCTCTACGTCCCACCAAAAGCAAAGATACATGACATACTAGATTATCACCAGCTGAACCCGAGAGGTCCTATGGTGGTATGATATGACGCCATTTGCCCAGTCTTGTCATAAGTGGGCCAAGCACAAGGTCCAGGCAGCCCTTCACTTCTGTTCATTCAATCTTGGGCCTCATTATCAAAAAGGTTCTGCTTTCTCTCACCTGGTCATGTCAACAGTTGTCACATTGAACTTGACCCCTTTCAACCAGAGGACCATGAAGAGGCGCTGGCAAAATGGACAATTTCCAATGCTCTCCCCATCAAAACCAGCCTGTCGAGGTATGAAAAAGGAAACAGAAGATATCTTTAGCTGAAAGTGGAGAAAAAGCAACTCCATAATCTTGTTTTCATATTTAAAATAGAGAATGTAGCAAGTTGATCCCAAATGTTTAGTTCAATCAATATATACACTTATAAAAGTGGTTTACTGTGTACCCAATAAATCACTGGGGATCCAAGGAAAGGCAAAGATGGCTCCCAACTTGGAGGAGCATACAGTCTAATTGGAGAGACAACATGGAAACACGTATATGGAAATAAGGTGGAGACAGGATAAATGAAAGGGAATCTGGGAGGCAAGGTAGGCACTAGTGTGGAGGGGAGGACAAGGGAGGGAAGAGGAGAGGATCTGATCTGAGTGGAAGCCAGGGAACCCAGGAGGTGGAGGTGAGGAGGGGGAGCATGGTAGGAACGGGAGATAGTCAGTGAAGAGCTACAGAGACAGAGATTGGAGTGTCCCATGTGAGTGGAGTATAGCGTAGGAGAGGGCTGGGTTATGAAGATATTCCAAAGCCAAACAGAGGATTATATATTTGATCCTAGAGGTAAGAGGGAGTCATTGGAGTTTATTGAGGAGAGCAGCCTGCTCAGACCAACACTTTGGCAGCTGAGGAAGATGGGCTGGAGGACAAGAAGGCTTGAGGCAGGGAAGCCCAGCAGCAGCAGTTTGGGCAGAAGGTGACAAGGACATAAACCAGAGTGTTGGAGGAGAGAAGGGTACCCACATGAGAGCTAGTACAAAGGTAGAAATGCCAGGCCTTGCCAAGTGATTGGCTATGTGGGATGAATTTGAGTGAGCAACAGAGAGAATTAGCAAGGGTGACTGGGAGATTAGTCTTGGCAGTGATAGATACAAAGGTTCAGAAGGGTGGAAGGTTTGGGGGGAATTGGAATATACCAGAATTCTGTTCTAGACGTACTGAGTTTAAGATAGCTACAGGGCATTTTGTTTGAGATGTTCGAAAGGCATCTGTAGATGTGAGGCAGGAGGTCAGGAGAGCTGGTAGAGCTTATGAAGGATGGAAGACATTTCCATAGGAATGATGGGAGCTGAGGAGATCACCACACAAGTGAATCTAGAGGAAGAGGGCCAGGCTGGACTTTTGGGAGATACTCACGGTTACTGGACACAACCTAGCTGAAGATCCACCAAAGAAGAAAGAGGAACATCCCACAGGTAGGAGGAGAACCAGGAGAGAGAGAGCAGTGTCAGAGAGAAGCTTGAGAGTGTCCAGGAGAAGAGGGTGAGCGATAGTGTCAAAGGCTGCAGAGAAGTCAAGAGGGAGAACTAAGAAAAGGTCATTAGTTTTAGCAATTGAGATGATTAGTAACCCTGAGGAGAGCAGTTTTCAGATGCCAGAGGCAGAGGGCTTAGGCCCCTTTTTATCTTGCCTAGCTTCCTGGGCGGCCTTATTACCTAAGTCATTTGTTGGCCAGACTTGATTGGTGGGGTGACGATACAAATATTTTGTAGGCCCTACTGGGACAGTCCTTTTGGAAAATCAATCATGCTTGTGCATATGTTCTGCTGTGTTTCTATGTGTTATAGAGGAGCGGAATGCCTTCAGTAGTGGGGATGGTTGACGTGGCCTCTGGCCCACAAAACCATGCGTAGGCTCTCCTGGCCAGTCATTTTCATGCATATGTAGGGTATGTGTGTGTTTCCCACATAGATCATGTGTGCCCACATGGGTTTCCCTAGATGTGGCTCAGAGGGAGTCATGAATGGGTATTTCTGGAGTTTCCTTTTTCCAAGGGAATTCTGCTACCTGCCAGGCAGGGAGCAAGAGATTGGGGCCAGGAAGCTGACCACTCTGCTCTCCTCAGAGAGGGAAGGCTAGGCTAAAATATCTATCACCTAGTTCCATTATATTGTTAGTCTAGGGGAAATAACTTTTTAGGTTCGAAGTGTGCTTTTGGCCTCTATCCCCTAAAGAGGAGTGCCCTGAACCAGAGGTATCAAACACAGGGATCGTGGACTGAATGTAGTCCACAACTCTCCCCAGTATAGCCTAAACCAGATTAAAATGGAATTGGGAAATATCTCAAAAAACAAAAATACAATGAAACATACGATAACCTTACATTTGAAAACTAAGTTGATATGTGACCCACAGGCATCTTTTTTTTTTTAGCCAATTAGCGGCCCCCATTTCTATCTGAGCTATATCTGAAGGCTTGACCCCCTTTCCGCCAATGCTAGACTATTACATAGAGCTAATAGCAAATAAACACATTTCTCCAACCCCATAGCAAAAAGTCAGAGAAATTATACTAATTGGAATATGCAGAAAGAATGAGTTCTCCCACTGGAAATGAGCTAGCTCCTCCAGCGGAAAATTCTCTGGTCACTAATGTACCCCATTAGTGCTAGGAATAGGGACGTGATTTAGGTGCCAGCTCCTCTGTGTTCCTCTATAACCTTTCTCTCCTTCAAGAGAAGTGCATAGGACCCATCTTGAAGCTGAAAGCTAGAACAAGAATTTCTTTTCTCCCAAGTTCACTCTCAACAACTCTGCCATAGGCTTGAGCCCTGGGTTATACTCATGTTTTCCCTGACAGAATGCAAGCTCTTTGAGAAAAGGGACTTTTCCATCTCCTGGAAATAATGGGTCTTTAAGAAAAACTTGTTGATTGACCCACTGATTGATCTATCGATACCTGCTGAGTGGCCATCCAGCTTTTCCTTGCATATCATAGCATTTAGGCCTGGAGAGATCTGAGAAGTCCTAGTTCCTTGTTCTGTAGGTGAGGAAACTGAGGCCAAGAGAGGTTAAATGACTTGCCAGAGAGCATGCAGATAGGAAGCATCGGAGCTAGGATTTGAATACAGGTCCTCTGGCTATAAAAGCCAAGTTTTTTTCTATTGTATCAAGCTACCTCCTGATATGTACCTATATCTTTCAGTAAATAGAGATGTGAATTGGTATGGTTCTCTTTTAATTTCCCTCATGTGACTAAGGGCAGACCATATCCATTTGCTCACTCAGAAATCTTTTGCTATGAAATGGTAGGGAGCAAATAGGGGGGGCTGATTACCTCTCCTACCTCTGAAAATTAGAACTCAGAACATTTTCCCCACATTCTTCTCCTCAGGTGATTCTCTGTATTTCCATACATTTATACATACTCTTCCCTCAATCCCTGGCCCACCCCTCCATATACTCAAATGTCTTTGTTCCTCCTCCCTCCAAATGCCACACTTGGTTGAAAACACAGCACAGAGTTGGCGTCCTCCTTTCCAGTCTGCTGGCCAACTTTCATTTGGGCTTTGCCACTGTTGGCTAGTTCTTTTGAAATCTCTCATTGACTGCCTGGCACACCGTCCCATCGTGGCTACTGGTCCATCGCCAAACTTCTCTGTGGAATCACCCAATTGCTTCCTCATCTCCGTTGATGTCAGCTGGACGAGAGCTTTGCTGACAGATTCCCAGGGACCGTAAGCTCACACACTCCCCAGGGCCTATCATGTCTTCAGTCTCTCCCTCTTTTCTCACATGTTCCCTTCTGCCTACATTCAGAGGAACCTTTTCTTAAAAACAACAACAACAATGACAACAGCGACAACAGCGACAATAGCAACAACAACAGTAGCAGCAACAACACACCAAACCCTACACTCAATGCTGCCTCCCGCTCTTGTTACTGTTCTATTCTTTCTCCTTATGAAAATGACACCCCTCTTTCTCGGTCTGTGAGGAGAGCAAATTGACTCTCACCTCACTTCCCAGCACTTAGCAGCCTACTGTTAAGAGAATGGCAGCTGTGGTGCTATGCAAGGAAGGGCTAGCTGATGGGAAGCGATCAGATACAAAGGACATGAAAGCAGTTGGTGCCACCAAAGGCATATAGCCATGAAAACACTACAGGGTGATTTTGGGTCCTTGGGCCAAGGTAGGCCTCTCCAGCTGTGATGGAATTGATTCTACTCTAGCCCAAGAAGGCAGCAGATAAATGGAAAATGTGTGCGATGTGCTTGGTGCATTCAAAGGAAAACACCCGCCCCATATTGCTTCTCTGGAGCTTGGAGGTATTGCTCCCCCCCCCCCCCCTTTTTAATCTCTGGAAAGAGATAGAAAAAAGCCAAGCCACATCTTTGTGGTGTCTGACCATCTCCCCAGGTATTCAGAGG
>CM053588.1:422300-438169 GCA_028646515.1 Pseudochirops corinnae
TCAGATGTACAGGCAATGTGGTAGAGAAATCTATCTTGCCCTACAAGAAGATAAGGGGGAATGGGATGGGGGAGGTGATAGGAGGGAGGGAAGATTGGGGGAGGGGGTAATCAAAATGCATGCCATCTTGGGGTGGGGGGAGGAGAGAGATGGGAAGAAAAATTGGAATTCAAAATCTTGTGGAAATTAATATTGAAAACTAAAAATAATTTTTTTTTAAAAGATGAGGATATTTCTTCAGAGTCACTGATCATGATGGGTCAGGGAGAAGTGGTACTATACCTTAGTGGTAGTACTTAGTTCTCCTTAGTTCATCAGCCAGGATGTCTCCCTCTGTGAGAATCTCATGGGGAGGTAGGGGAGAGAAGGGAGGGAAATACCAAAGGTTTTCCTAAATAGAGACCTCTGAATGAATGCTTTGCTTCTTTTGTGGGGGGTTCGGTAGACACTTTCACCTCCCCTTTGTTTCTGGAGAACAAGCTACCTCCCTAAAATGCCAGCCCTGGTCCTCCAAGCCTTCCCTGGGGAAGAATTATACAATGACCACTAGGTATTGTGCTGGAGGCAGCTAGGTGGCCCACCAGATAGAGCACTGGACCTCAAGTCAGGAGACCCAAGTTCAAATCCAGCCTTAGACACTTATTAGTGGTGTGGCTCTGAACACATTTGCCTGTTTCTTCATCTATAAAATGGGGCCAATAACAGCCCCTACCTTCCAAGGATGTTGTGAGGCTTGAATAAACACTGTAGAAATCTTAATTATTAGTAGTACCAGCAGAGGGGCCAATCATCTCTAGATCACTGTAAGCAAAGCGCTCCAGGGGGACAGCCTTTGCTGCCGTTCATGACAGTGCTCACTATACTGGGGCACTCTGCCCACTCTGCACCCACTGGGCTGTCATTGACAGCTGCTGACACTGGGACCCATTGCTACTATTACTGGCACCAATTTCCTACTCTTCTAGGGTCAACTGCTACCCCATGTGACTAAGTACCGCTAACAGCCATCCTATGACAGGGCAGGAGACTTACGGCTACTAGGCTCTGCTCGCCTATACTAGGTCAGATCTGACTGGAGACAGCCAAGCAGGCCAATGGATAAAGTGCTAGGCCTGAAGTCAGGAAGGTCCAAGTTCCAATTCAACTCAGTCAGCTATGTGACTCTGGACAAGTCATTTCATCTCAGCCTCAAGTTTCCTTATCTATAAAACATGGTGTCATAACAGCCTCTACCTCACAGGGCTGTTGTAAAGATCAAATGAGATGAAATTTTTAGTGTTTAGCAAGGTGCCTGCACATAGTAGGTGTTGTATAAATGCTGGCTTCCTTCTTCATCCTCTCCCACTCTTCTTTCTTTCCTTCCTTCTTTTCTTCCTCCCTCCTTCCCTTCTTTCTTCCTTTCTTTCATTCCTTCCTTCCTCCTTCCTTTCTTCCTTCCCTCCTCCCTCTGCTTTTCCTTCACTTCTTCCTCCCTCCTTCCCTCCCTATTTCCTATTGGCCTATGCTGGGAGCCTATCCCTGCTACCTATGCTGGGACAGAGAGTTGCTATAGGTCTGAGTGCCATTGTTCCATCTACAATAGATGCTTAGGCCTGACTCCGTTCTTACCCATCTTCCCATGCCAGTCCTTACTTTGTCCCCTTGTGTGTGGGCATGACTCTTACCACCCTTCCCTTCCCCCCACTCATGCTGGAGTAGAGTGTTGACACAAGCTTACACTGCCACTGCCACTTCCCCGCCCCTGGGTGGTATCACTGTGGGCACTACTACTGCTAGGACTTATCTCTACCCCTCTATGCCTGGGTAGAGAGTTGTCCATGGGTCCATGTTGCCACTTTTCCACCCACCCCTACTGGGGCAGTTGTTGCATTGGGGCAGTAGCATTGTGGTATTACACTACTGAGGTGGGGCTCTTTCCTGTTATATATGAGCGTGACTCTGGGCCCCTTCTGCTACCGCACAGCCCTCCCATCCACCCATCCCCAGTACTGAGAAGGAGCTATTGCTAGGTCCTGACTCTATCCCCATCTCTGGGCCTGATCCCATCTGCTATGCAAGCAGGCACCTTGCTGGGACCGAACTCCATTGCCCGTGTCAGGGCTGCTACAGGTCAAGCCACCATAGATGAGGCCAGGAATCGCGGGTGGTCTGGGCGATTCCAAGGAATCAGGGTTGACGATGGGCTCCTAATTTCTGTCAATGGGCATCCTCACCAAGGTGGAAAATTCCTGGAGGGTAACCCAGAAACACCTGACAAATGGAACTCCCAAGGCTAAGAATGGGCAGCTCAGGTCACCCACCCACCACAGTCACCACCCACCCATCACCATCACCCACTTGGTGCAAGCAGAGAGGCTTCTGGGGCCCAGGCTCTGCAGAAACCCCTCACCAGGAGACCCAGAGAAAGGTACAGCTCACAGTTTATGAGGCACACTGGTTTGGCTGTCTCTTGGGTTTCATTTGCTTGCAACGGGTTTTCCTAAGATCTGGAAGTTAGTGTGAGAGGAGGTGTAACAGGGCTCTGAGGCCTGACGATTTCCCACACTGGTAGGAGGAATTCCCAGTACCCTTGGGAAGAACCCACTGAGACAGAGGCCAGCTTGGTCTAGGATGCTTTTGGGGGGGTGAGAAAGGTGGTCCCTTGAAGCTTTGTTTCCTTCCTTCATCGCATGCTAACAAAGTGTATGGTCTCCTTTGGTCAGATGAATGCAGAGGAGAGGGCCTCTGGGTGGCCTCACTGGCAGGGGCTTGGATGCAACATCTTCCTTTGCCTCCCCCGTTGTCCACCCTGCTCCACTGCTCCATCTGGCTACTGGCCTACCTACTTGCCCCTGGTATGCTTGGGCCAGAATTCTCTAGGAAAAATATAAAAAGGAGAATCTTGTTCCAGTTCCCTGGTGCAACCCTGAGGAAATAAATGCACTTGCCCAGTGCCCAGGGTGCCTGCTGGCTCCTCCTTCAGATAATGGCCTCCCAGGACTTCCAGAAGTCAGTGACACTGGTCGAAAGCCTCCAACCCCCCCACACACACATTGGTGGGTCTTCTCCGCTCCCCAACAATCAGGGTACACCTCCATCTCAAGCCTCAAGAAGGACTGCAGTGGTTGGTGGGTAGGGGATTGAAAATTAGGCTGGTCCCCCTCAATAATATTGCTGGACCTTACCCACCCCAAAAAATCTATCAGGGTACACCTCCATCTCAAGCCCCGAGGAGAACTAGAGTGGTGGGTGGGGGGTTGATAATTCTGCTGGTCCTCCCCATTGTGGGCCTTCCTCACCCCCAACAATCAGGGTACACCTCCATCTCAAACCCTGAAAAGGACTAGAATGGTGGGTTGGGGCTAATACTGCTGGTTCCCCCCCATTGGTGGGTCTTCCCCACTCCCAACAATCAGGGCACACCTCCATCTCAAGCCCTGAGAAAGACTGGAATGGTGGGTGGGGCTGATAATTCTGCCGTTTCCCTCCCCAACAGCATTGGTGGCCTTCTCCACCCCCAACAATCAGGGTACACCTCCATCTCAAACCCCAAGAAGGACTGCAGTGGTTGGTGGGTACGGGGTTGATAGTTCCTAGTTCCGTTGGTTCCTTTCCCAATAACATTGTTGGGCCTTCTCCATCCCCAAAAATCAGTCAGGGTACACCTCCATCTCAAACCCCAAGGAGAAGGACTAGAATGGTGGATGGGGGCTAATACTGCTGGTTCCCCCCCCCCCTTGTGGACCTTTCCCACCCCCAACGATCAGGGCACACCTCTATCTCAAGCCCCAAGAAGAAGGAGCGCAGTGGTGAGTGGGAGGCTGATAATGCCGCTGGTCCCGCCCACAATGGGGACCTTACCTACCCCCAACAATCAGGGTATACCTTGAGGTACAACCTCAAGTAGGACTGCAGTGGTTGGGGGGGTGAAAATTAGGCTGGTCCCCCACAATAACATTGCTGGACCTTACCCACCCCCAAAAAAATCAGGGTACACTTCCATCTCAAATCCCAATGAGAAAGACTAGAGTGGGGGGGGGGGTCTGATAATGCTGCTGGTCCCCCCCCACTTGTGGGCTTTCCCCACTCCCAACAACCAATAACAGTACACCTCCATCTCAAATCCGGAAAAGGACTAGAATGGGGGGGGGGGGGGGCCTAATAGCGCTGGTTCCCCCTCCCATTGGTGGGCCTTCTCCACTCCCAACAATCAGGGTACACCTCCATCTGAAGCCTCAAGAAGAACCGCAGTGGTTGGGGGGTGGCTGAAAATTCTGCCGGTCCCCCCCAATCACATTGGTGGACCTTCCCCACCCCTCCATCTCAAGCCCCAATGAGAAGGACTGGAGTGGTGCCTGGGTTCAGATAATGCTGCTGGTCCCTCTCCCTCCCAAGTTATTGAAACTCATGAGAGCTGGCCCATGACTGGAACAGAACCCAAGACCCTTTTAAAGAAAAGTCGAGAAGAAAGGCTGCTCTCTGGTCCATTTCTTACCCAAGATGGGCTCCACCTTAGCCCAGGGAAACTGTCAGTGTTACCTACCCTTGGCCAAGATACTAAAGCAACAGTTTACCTTTAAAAAATCCCCTAATCCCCCTCCCCATGTCTGCCCACACGTAGGGGAGGAAACCCTATGCCTTCCCACCCTCTTGGCCATCAATGCCTCCAAGCAAGCCTCTTAGGCCACCTTGATGAGAGGCATGCTCCAGCTTGGGCCACAGGAATGCTGTTGTGGGGCTATCATGAAACTGGTTAGCTCCCGTGCAGAGGTCTGTGGGCAGGGTCCAAGTCAGCTGCCCTGGGTGAGGAAATCAAGATGGTTTTCCTACAGGTCATCCTAGAGAAGTACCAGTGAGTCCTCTCCGTGATGGCCTGGCCTGTGACCATCTCGTCCCTCTTAAACTGCCTGGACCTCATTGAGAACAATGAGGACACACTGTCCCAGATTGTTATTTCTCAGGGTCCCTGGCCCTCCCACAATAATCATAATGCCATGATAGGTACAATAAAACCTAGGGCAAAGGCCAGGCTTATCCTGATAAGCAAGCAGCACAACTCTACTGGTGCCTGCAGGAGACGGGCATCCCCATCTGGTTCGTTTTGGCTCCCTCACAGCTTAAATATTCATGTTAGGAAGTAGCCCCTGTAACCTTCCCACACCATCTGGCTGCCAGCAGGGGTTAGGAGATTCTCCGATGTGAGGGTCCCCAGGGGACAATCATCCACTTACACTCCTGGAAGTTCTCTGGGACACGTGCAACATCCAAAGATTCATGATGATGCTACAATTGCTCACTGAGTGCCACCCAGGATGGCCCACTAGCATTAAAGGGCTAGGAGGGGTGGTGTTCACTCCATCAGACCTGCAAAGGGGTTTGGTCCCTGTCACCCTCTGTGTAACTATACCTCAGACCTATCCCCCACCCCATCACTGATATGGACGTCCTTGCCCAGCAATTCACCATGAAGAACAAACCTAACAACGTTTCCCCATTTGCCAAGACAATCCCAGGAACTGTATGAACGTCATTACAAAATACTTTTCACACAAAGTCAGATCTAAATAATTGGAACTTCAGTTGCTCATGGGTAGGCTGAGCTAATATAATAAAAATGGCAATTCTACCTCAACTCGTTTACTTAGTCCCATACCAATCAAACCATCAAAAATTATTTTATAGAACTAGAAAAAATCATTAACAAAATTCATCTGGTATTAAGCAACGCTTGACTGCATCTAAAGGGAAGCCCAGTTATTTTACCATGGTCCTCCCAACTTCTCAATACAAGGCCTTAGAGAGAGCCCGCCTCCCTGCTCAAACAGACTAGAAACTTGTTTCTTTGACTGCTCTCCTGCTGCTAACCATGGTTCCTACTCTGCCCAGGCTGGCTCCTCGGAGGGACCCCACAACACCACCAAATCAGTAACAACCACCCTTAGTGCCCACACTAGAAGTATCTGCATGTGGATAAAATCTCTGAGCAGTAGAAGACAGAGGGCTGATGAACCACTCTGTCTTATGACTCCATGCAATGACACTATCCAATACTTGGGCAACACCCCCAACCCTGATTTTCTATACTGGTCCTGCCTTGGACAGAACAGGGACTTCTTGAACTCTGTTGTGCTGCTGCTGTTGAGGACGACAGCCTTGTCCAGAATTCCCCCACCCAGATGGCTGCTAGCACTTCACCCTCAAGACCATTTTGACTACCTCACTGATGACTTCTC
This sequence comes from Pseudochirops corinnae, assembly GCA_028646515.1. Classification (NCBI taxonomy): domain Eukaryota; kingdom Metazoa; phylum Chordata; class Mammalia; order Diprotodontia; family Pseudocheiridae; genus Pseudochirops; species Pseudochirops corinnae. The sequence continues at coordinate 428,513 of CM053588.1, forward strand.
TCACCAGCACTCCTCCTCATCAATCTCACTACATTCTAGTAGTGACCATAGGAACTCCTGCTGCCATAGCAGTGGCCACCCAACATCATCTCCAAATATATCTTGCCCTTCACCCTTGCTATTTTACCCACTTGTGCCCTTTGGATTGGATTCATTGGGAGCAAGAACACAATTGGGGTGCTTGGACACCAGCCCAGGGCCTATTGAGTACAAAGGAATATGGTAGAGTTTGTGCTAGACACAGGTGGAACAAGAATGTTGCCATGAACTAGTGCTGAAAGCAGGCAGCTGAACAGTAGCTGATTGTAATCTAGTTTAAAAAGAGGGCGTTGGCTCTACTGCTTGGCTGGCTCTCACCAGAACAGTGCCTGCCCAGCCACTGATATCTCTGTCTCATCACATTGGAGCTACTTGGCAAGGGATCTAAGCCCCTGCTATGGATTTGACCCTGGAGCACAAAACAACTGGAGTCTGGCCTTGTACCCCTGGAGCAACCCAATATCACCACCATGGACAACCTTCAGGGACATCTATGTACCATGTACCTGCCCCTTTCTCCTGGATAGCAGTGGCTTCAGAAAATCTCTGCCCCTTGGGACCCATGGTGGGTGTGATCATCCCATCTACTAGGCCTTACAGCTCACAAGAACAAAGGACTGCCTCTTGGAGGAAGAATTGGACTGCCTCCTCTGTACTTGAAATTAAACTTCAGCAAACCAGCACCCCCCCCCCCCAAACCCCAGAGGTAGGAGGACTAGTTCAACCTGACCTCAGACTGCTCAGGAGGGTTTTCCCTGACATGATCTGAGGAAGTCAGGCCAGAACATGGTACCCTACCAATCTATCAACTAAGTGATCTTAGAATCCTCCTTGGGCCCAGAAATTGCCATTCCAAAAACCACCTCTGCACCACAGGTAAGCTCCCCAGTTGCCCCCCAGGTGGCTGTGAAAATCACCTGAGACTATGTCTACTAGAATCACTGGGGCTGGTGCCTCCAGTGAAGTGAGCACCATCAATGGGACTGTGTGACCCACAACGTCTCTCCCCCTGTAGATGCCCGTGGCATGCCTCCCATATATGCCTCCAGGTGGAAATTACTCAGTGGGTATTCTGCACCTGTGTACCTGCCATCCAACTGTACCACATGGCCCAGGGGCTGCTTCCCAAGTATAGCACTGGCAAGCCAAACCCCTGCCCAGCCCTTAAAAAGCACCTTGCTGGGGCAATAGAGCACCAGCCCTGGAGTCAGGAGGACCTGAGTTCAAATTTTACCTCAGACACCTGACACACTAGCTGGGTGACCTTGGGCAAGTCACTTAACCCCAATTGCCCTGCCCTCCTCCCTCCAAAAGAGCAAAAAGAAAAAAAGTAACTTGCTGCTACCAACAATTCTCATTGACCTAAAGATCATTTTTGATGTATTTCAACCCCTATCGTAAAAGGTAGCAACCCACTGGAAAAACCAAGCAGCAACTCCCAACTGCCAAGTGCCTCCTCAACTTCTTTGAACCCCTATTAAAACTTTATACCTTGTTCCAGCCACCTTGACCCTCCCCAGCTGCCACCACCTCTGGACTGCCTTGCCAATGTGCCAGCACTCAGCTCTGGCATCACCATGGACAGTTAGATAAGGGGAAGAAGGCTGAATAAAGCCAGTGGTGTTCAGGGCCCAAGATTCCACTGAGTACTGAACTGAGGCTCCAGTTGCTGCTTCCAACTGGTACCACTAGCACTGGCCCCAAGAACAATGATCCCTATCTCTGCAATCTCCACATCTCCTTGGCCAAGAAACTTCCTCAAGCTGCCAACTTTACTAGCAGCTTGCTGGGCCTGCTCCCAAGGCCCTGCCATGGCAAAGAGCATAAGGAATAGTCCTTCTTCCTGGGACAGGACCCATATAAACTTGGCATGCCAAAAGCAAGGCCCTTTCTCTACCATGCAGACTTTAGTCAGGCTCCTATACCGCCTCCAATCAACATTACACACGTGGCCCACTTCGTCTGGGTGGCTCCCAAGGTTGAGGAAAGCAGCTGCTGAGCCCTGGTAATCACCACCTTGTCAAGCACATCTGAAACACACTTGCCTCTACCAAGTGGAGGATGGGGAGTTTTACTGAAGGCCCAGAAAAGGAGATCAGCTGGCACCATGTAGACACACACCCTTTCCTCTACCTCTCCTTTATAACATTACCTGCCACAGGGGGGCCAGGCAGGCACTATTTGGCTTCTTCTCAAAGCTTCGAAGACAGTGCTATTCCTGCCTGATCCAACGTGGACTCCTGGCCATCATGACCAGCCTCTCCTAGGAGGTACAGTCACTCTGCCCAAGGCCCAACTAGACATGGCCCAAGAATTGGCCACACAAATCAATCAGAGTGCTGCTGCTTAGAATCATTGGTTGAGAACTAACGAATGGTCTGTGCTCCTCCAGACCTGAATAGCCTTCATCTGTGTCCAGGCAGACCAAGAAGTCTACAAAATGGTCAACTCTTTGTACTATTTATAGCCTATGCAGTTCTAAGAAGATGAGGTGTGGAGAATGGCCAACACCAAAAAGGAAAGGAGAATCCTGGATTTTGCTGGTTCTATCTCCATGGAATTGGGGAAGTACCAAGTCCACTCTCCAGACAATCTTGGTCACTACTGTGGGGGACCTACTGGATCAGCAGTGAACTATGGAGATGGCTGTACACCAAATCTGTAGAAACTGTGCCAAAGTGGCCACAGTATGGACAGGTCCATAAAGTAAGAATAAGCAACTGTTTCCTGGCAGACATGAATTCTAGAAATTGGGCCCATTGGGTCTGGAGACCATTAAATGACATCGTTTTCAGTCTGCATGAAAGTTCCTCAAGTCTTCCTTACCCCTTTCAGTCCCTCCTGAAGTGGCTACTCAGGCTAAGGGGTATGTATAGAGATAGAAAAAATTGTTAGAGAGTCCTGACCATCTGACCTTGTAAGGCAGCTAGCCCTGGTGCCTTCCTAGTTCAGTGCCTTCTGAAACAGAAATCTTTGCAGAGTGAGCTGTTCTCAGCAAAGACAAAATGCTATGACACAAGTTATGAGAAACTTTGAACACAACCTTTAGGAAATGAAATGGCCCTGGTGACCATTTGCAGCCTCTTTCTGGTTCTCATAAATCCCCATATTTTCACACAGAAGAAAGATCTTGGCATGTTTCTACACACTCCTGGACGAGACTCAGTTATTCCTTGACATGGTGGGGCTGAAAAAGGCTGAGAAGTCCGTGCAAGGGAGCCTGCTATAGGTGGCATGGCCGGATGTAGTCACAATGGACATAAAGAACCCTGGCAATCACACACAAGCTCAGAAAAGAGAATGGAGGCACTCATCTCCCAGTGGGTATAATCCTGTAACTTTGCGATTTCTGCGTTTACAAGCACTTTCCCCTTGAGGGTGCCTGCTATCCTGGAAAACAGTCCCAGGTTTCCTCCTTCCTAGTCTAACCTTAATCCCATAATAAACAATTGCTAAAGGATTAATGCTACTGTTTCTAAACATTTCATTCACCAGAACTATGAACACTTACACATTTTTCCAGGAAAGGGGTCATTTTCCCAAATCTCTGAGAGGGCAAGATCCCTCCGATCTCTCCCAGTGTTCCCTGGGGGACATATTTAATAGAGAGATTCATCCTGCCACAGTGAGGCACATCAGTCAGCTGAGAACCTGAAAAGACAACAGTACAAGTCAGTTGGTGGGGCAGAGGGAAGGCTCGAGGGTGGACGTGGAGTGAAGTGGCTCCTTGGTTCTGGAACCTGGACAGTGGCAGTTCCCAGGGACACATCTATCACGGTGGAGGTGGCAGCATCAGGAACAGCAGGTGTAGGACACAGGCAGGGTGGGAGGACTTCTAAGCCATGACCTTGGCTTCCCTTGCCATCTCCTATGCCTGAAGTCCCATGGCCACATTTTCAAAGCCCTCAGAGGAGTTCACCCACCCGGTGGGTGAATTGCAAATTCTCCAGCTCCAACCAGTCCTTGGCTATTGCCAAGGGACCTTAGAGCCAAGAAAGAGCAAGGAGAGGAGAGAGGTGAATGTGGGGGGTCATCTCCCAGCTCTGACGGCTCTCATGGCAGTGAAGGGAAGCCTGTAGCTTGAAGGATGGCTGTGGCTCTACCAAGAAGTGGGGTTGGGAACCTCATGTCCATATTGCCCCCCTTCACTAAATCCACTCCACACAGACAAGGGAGGGGAGGTGTTGAGTAGCCTTGGGAAAAGAGCTGGAGGCAGGGCTTTCAGGGGGCTTCGCCCTCCATATAAAGAGGGAAGCAGGATGACCCTTGGGCCGAGGAAGCTAGTGGGCCCTTGGGCTGCATGCAGAGGCCCAGTGTTCAGGCTGCCTAGGCAAGCAGGGGCTGGGCACTCCTCCTGCCTGCTGCCCCGTAGTTTGGGGCAGAACACAGTTGGGGCATGTGTCTGTGGATGGAGGTGGCCCTGCCCTGCCCTGCTCAGCCAGGTCTAGCCTGGCCAGTGACCAGAGGAGTTTCCTGCTGTCCTCCCAGCTGGCCAATGTATCCCTCTCCATCTCTCCCAGGAAGATGCTAGGTCCCAGGAGGTCGTGTGCCACACAGAAAGGTTCCGTTTCTGGTCTTCCAGGGACACTTTCTCCACGTCGTAATGGAAAACACCACAGACACCCACAGGGCAGCAGGAGGACCAAGACACTGGCTGGCTTATGGATGTTTGCCCTGAGCCCCAAGAGACAGGCTTGCCCCCTTTCTGCTGCCCCTCTCAATGCCACCTTTGGGCAGCCTCAGGTCTTCTTTTTCCACCCTCTCAACCATAAGCCAGAACTGAGAAAGGAGCCAAGGCAAGGGGAGGGGAGCAGCCAAGTGGGTGGCAGGACACAGAAGGCCCCAAGCTGTGACTGGGGGAGAAAGTGGGGGAGCCTGAGAGAGGAGGAGCTAGGCAGGACCTGAAGGAGGTGGTCAGGTGCTCAGAGGGTAGGAGACCAAGGAGATGGGAGCAAGCCTGGGCTCCCTGAAGGTGCAGGTAAAGCACCTCTGGGACCCCTGTATCCAGGAGAAAGAGAACCCAAGTGGGGAGGGGCCGTGTGTGCTCTGTGGAATCTTGGGAAGGGTCAGTTGGTTTTGTTGAATTCTCTTTGTTCTAAGGGAAAGCTCCCTGGCCAGGCTCCAGGCCCCAGCTGGGGAAGCCCCCTGGGGATGTGGCAGCCAATGCTCCTGCCCCAATCTATAGGACAAGGTCAAAGGGGAGAAAAGGAGCTGAATCCTGCCGCTGAAAGGGGAAGCTCAGACCCCCCCCCCCCCAGAGGAACCCAGGTTGGTTGGGGCTCTCCCTCCTCTGGAGCCCTTTGGGGCAGGGAGAAGAGATGCTGGCCAGAAGGCTTCTCTGGGTTAGATGACCAACATCCACCAGGGCTGCTGCCCCAAGGACAGCCAGCCCAGGAAGGCCCATCTCCCTACCATCAGGGCAGGCCCATATTGACAATGGGCTGGCCTTTCAACAAGCCAGCCCCCAGCCAGCCAGCCAGCACTCAGGGCAGACATCTCACCCTGGTAGATCCTTAGCATGTTGGGGAAACCACAGCCACCCCTGGAAGGGAGCACCTGGCACCCTATTGTCAAGATAGCAGCCCCATTTTAGAGGGGGGGAGGCCCATCCTGGGGAGGGAGAGGCTTGCCCCAGGTCACCTACCAGAAAGGAAGCCACAACTCAGGGCTAATCCTGACTGGGCAGAGAAGAGGGCAGAGGAAATTTCACTGCTGGAGGGAAGGAGAAGAAATGGAGTGTCTTCTACAATAGTTTATGGTGCTCCACCACCACCATGGTGTGGCGGAAAATCCCCTAGTGGGCTTGGCATCAGAAGACCTGGGCCCAACTGAGCAGGGCTCTCAGCCTTCCAAGCTGTGGGGGTGGCCTGCAGCCAATCAGGCCTTGTTCCCTCTGGCTCTCAGCCCCCTCCTCTGTCAAATGGGAAGGGAACCCCAGCAGTCAGGCCAGAGCCCACCTGACTGTGGACAAGAGGAGGGAGCCCTTTCTAAGGCCACCCTGGCAGTGACTGGCTGCTGGTACCCACCCTGCCCAATCTGGGAGGCTGGCTGCAGGGTAACAGGGCTGGACCCCAGCAGGGGGAAGAGCCAAGTACCCCCAGAGCCATTCAGCCCCTCGCTACCTTTAGCATGTCTTTCTAAGCAGGGTCCACCGTTCTCTTCCTCACCCGTGGCAGGCTTTGGCCCCTTTGGGAGCTGGCAGGGAGCAGGTAGGTTTTCAGGTAACTGGGAGGAGAGGGAGCCTGTGGGACAATGCCAGGCAGGGTCATGCCCACAGACACTGTCCTACTCATGGGGCTTGAGACATCAAGGAAAGAGCATGCATGGCAAGGGGAAGTCAGTGTGTGTGTGTGTGTGTGTGTGTGTGTGTGTGTGTGTGTGTGTGTGTGTGTGTGTGTGGTGTGTGTGTGCATTATTGACAAGAATCCTAGGGAACCTTTCTCAGATACAAAAGAGTAAGTGCACACATTAAAACCCATGGGATAAGTGAGGAAACCAGTTACATTGAAGAAGAGTACCCAAGACATTTCCACCCCCCCCAAACAAGTGGTTAGCCCATGGTCCCCAGGGGGAGCGCCTCTCAATTAGGAGCAGGGGGGACAAATGGTGGCCAAAGGCAACAGCCCCCAGTGGCACTCACACGTCAGTCGTCCTTTTCTCCATGCCCCACTGCCAGGCTCTTGCCCTGAGATGCAGAAATCTTGACCTCTTCTGGGTGCTGAGCACCCTGCCCTTCACCTGGACAGAGGCAGAGGGGATGAGGTCAGGGCCCCCCCCTCCCTCAGGCCCACACCTCCCTCAGGCCCCCCTGGGCCTTGACAAAGAATCTCTGCTCTCCCCGTGCTTAGCACAGACAGAAGGAGCAAGGCAGTTGAGTCAGGGTGGGGAGGAGTGGGGGCGCGGGGTCTCATAGGGTGCTTTGCCGCCCATGGCTCAATGTGAAAATGTGGGGAAATAGCAATGGGAAACCTAGGGAGGGTGGACGTGTGTGGTTGCCTTTCCCAATGGGCCCCAACTACTCTGTCTCAAGCAAGGCTTCTGGGGAGAGGGAGCCCCCAAGCCCTGCGCAGTGGTGGGGGTACATAGTGAGGAGGAGGCGGCCTTGGCAGACCAGCTGTTTGTGCTAAAAGTCTTCTGGAGTTGGCCAGTCTGGGAGCTGAATGAGAATCCACACTGGAGGCCATCTGTCAAACAAACAGCAGGGACCTGGGAGTCATTCACAAACATTTCTTTCCCTTGGTTCTCATTGGTCCCATATATGTCCCTGAAGCAGCCAGCCTAAGCACTGGGAGGTTGGGGGGAGAAGCCAAAAATTACTCCAGGGACTCAGATTGGGCAGGGGCCTCCCTCCCAGGGTATTTAGACTATCTCTCCACCCCATGAGGCCTCCCATGCCAGCCCAGCCCAGCCCAGCCCAGCCCTGTGACTTGACCTCCCAAGAGCTGACCTTTCCAGTGTCTAAAGGGTTTTACATACCTTGTTTCCTCTCTAAGGCACCATGAAGCTGACAGGTAGCAGCTACTGCCCTGGCCTATCTTAGCCTCAGTTTCCTCCCCTGTCAAATGAAGGGCTTGTATTCAGTGGGCTCTGTGGCCCCTTCCGGTTCTGAGTCCAGGATTCCTTGGCCCCCGTGGACAGGGGAGGGAGGTGGGGCCAGGAGCAGTGGAACAATCTTTTGCCCCTTGTCCCACAGCCTGGTAAAGTATAAGGAGGGAGGGCAGGCTCCGCACCTAGTTTTCATCGTTCTGATTCAAGGACTCTCTCCAGTGGACCATACTACAGCGCCTCTGGTCTGTGCCATGGCTGATGAGGGTCTGGGGGCCGGTGGGGGCTGGCCAGGAGAGTCCCTGCCTGAATAACCAGGATGATAGAGAGAGCTCTCTCCCCCACACCTCCCCAGGAAGCTCCCTTCATGATTAGATAGCTCTAATTCCTCCTCCTCAGCCTCCCTGCTTTAACCTCTATCCTGGGCCCACCCTCAGGGGTAGCCACACACAATCAGTCCAACCCCTTCCCATAGGGCAACTCTTAGAAATCTGATCATTGTCCTCCTGTCCACCCCCCAGCTAACCCTCTCTCCAACCCCTCATGACCGGCACATACCTTGGGTGATTGGTTCCTGGTGCCAAGCCGTGGGATGGGCACAAGACAGACAGAAGCACCTGGCAGGCATTCTCTGTCCCAGGCAGAGGGGACAGCTGCGGCATTCATCACCACTAGCTGGGAAGGTGGAGAGGGAGTCACGGGGAAGGGCAGGGGGGAAAGGGGAAGAGATTCCAAACCCAGCAGCCTTTGTCCCTTGGAGCCCACCCACCCAGCTGAGTCTCCTCTCCTGCCTTCTCTCTCTGTCACTGCCCCATCATTCAGCTTTCACAACACGCTCTACAGGGGACTTCAAAGATCTCGACCCGAGAGCCCACCTTAACCTGGCACAGCAGGGTGGCTGGGCTAGGTAGAGTCTGGAGCAGGCTTAGGCCCCAGGAAGGCCACAGAGATTGCAGGCAGGGGTGGGGGGGGGGGGTGGGGGGAAGGATCCTGACAATAAGGTCACTGAAAGAGGCAGGCAAAGAAACCCCAAAGAGACCACCCATCCATTGCCCCATGGCTGTGACTGGGCCTGAGGCAGCCTCACCACTGTGAGATGTGACACAGATGGTCCCAAGGTGGGGAGTGAAGGAGGGGCCCTGAAGGGAGATGGGCAGGGCAGGCATCGAGGCCTAGCCCAGGTCCTACCAGACTCATATGACACCCCCCCCCCCCCAACACTTTCCCCAGCCAGAACAGTACCCAGGTCTCTGAGCCTCTGTTCTGTTGTCAGCAGGGCTAGACCTCGGTCACCCCAAGCCAGGTCTCAGACAATTCCCTGGGACACCTCCAGCTTTGATGACAGCTAGAATATAGACAAAATTTTAGGTGAACACACATGGAGTATACCATAAGGCAGGAAACTGAACCAGCCCTGAACTGGGCAGGGAGGAAACCCAGCAACCTGGAATTCCCTTTTAGGGGCTTCCATGGAGACAATTAGCTCTCCCACAGAGGAGGCAGAGGGTGGCAAATTGTGGGAAAGTCTGGCTCAGGGAACAGCCAATGCCCCTCCTTCCCCAGGTGGCAACCCTGCTCCCCAGGGGCCTAGAAAAGTAGAGGGTGGTGCCCCTGGGCTTCCCAAGAGCTTGGGCAAATTTTAGCCCTCAGCCAGGAAGCCCTAAAGGGAAGGACACCCAGCGCCCAACCAACGCATCCCCTCTCAGAATCCTCTTTCTGAGTGCCTCCAACCAATCTCAGAGGGCTCCAGAGGGGAACCACCTGTATCAGCAATGCAGTATTCACAATGCCTACAGTAACTATAAATATGCTGATATAGTTATTAATCACAAAATAGAACAGGCTCTCTACATAAGAAATATAGATAGTGCATTCATTTAAATACCAGAAGACTGAGTCCCAAAACCAGAAAGTCAAAGCCAACCCAGTAGTGATGAAGTTGGCACATGTTGTCAAAGTAGTGAACACCCACATCCTCAAGCCTTCAAACAGGACAGGCTACCTTAGGCAACGATCCTCCTCTCCTCACGCACGCAACTGCTCAGCGTCCAGGCAGCTTGGTCCCAGCAGCTC
>CM053588.1:438669-454078 GCA_028646515.1 Pseudochirops corinnae
GAAAGTATCCCTTCATGGTCACGGAAGGACAATTGCTGGAGTGGGAGAAACGTGGCTTCCGTCTCATGACCTGGGAGAAGCCATTCTTGCAGGTGCTCGCGAAAGTCAGGGCCCCTTATTCTGCTGTGATTCACATTCTTTGGACACCAGAGCAATCCAAATTGTGAAGCTCAGAATACAACTTTGGAGCAAGGCAGCCAGCAACATCGCTAACATAGAGAAGGGGGCAGTCTGTTTAAAATCATAGGAAACTTGCAGTTCTGAAGAGCATGGTCCCTGAAGATAGTATAAGGGGAAGCCTGCAGGTGGAAAACCAAGGGAGCAAGGCTTTTCAGAGGCAGTATAGTATCCTCAGAATATTGGTATCCCTTCTCGCCATTTCCTTTGCAGAGAGCCCAACAGAACATCCTCATAGGATTCTTTCTCTCACAAGGAATCCTCCATCAAAATCCACTCTGGGTGTGCCTAGAAGCAATGCTTCTGGGAGGGAAAGGAGCTCAGGGGAAATCCTTGGACATTCTGTCCAAAACTCTGCCCACATCCCTCCCCTGTCTTTCAAAGTGCTGGGCATTTTGCCCTATTTTCCACATCACAAACATGCAGACTTTCACAGTTGGGACTCTCCCCAAAGGTAGCTCGTACCTGTGTTTCTATATTCTATAATTCATCAACAGTCAAGATTTCCAGATCCCCTTGAAAGGAGCCTCTTGCCAAATACCTGGAAATACAAAGTTAGAAGCTCACTTTAATTCCTGAGTCTTCCTGCATTGCCACAATTATGTCTGATAAGCCTTTGCAAGCCTCAATTCTAGGGAAGAATAGCACCATTTGTTATAGGGTACACATTCTCCCACAGAAAGTGACATTTTGGAAAAGAAAACTAGTTAAAGAAGTACATGATCACAACAACAATGGGGAGCAAGACAAGGGAAAAGAAAGTGAAGGAAGATTTCTATCAACAGTTTCCATCCTGGGCCTTTGACTACTCTGCTTCCTCTATGTTCTTGTCATCACCCTTTCAGAAGTGTCAATGCTATCTAGGAGAAAAGGTTCTGAAAAACCATCCGTTCTGATACTTACCCACTTCCGCGAAGCAGCTTCTCCTGGGAAATGAGCCCCCATTGCTCACATGAGCAATTTCCTTGAAATCCTGGAGCAAAAGCCTAATGGATTGGTGCAACATTGCTCCATGGGAGAAGAAAAGTGCTATCTTGGGAAAACATTCACTAGGGTTCGAGTGGGAGAACACTTTCCCTCTTGGCATTCTCCTCCCATGGAAAGAAAGGACATGCATTAAAAAGCACAATGTTTGACAGTGCCTTTGAGCAGGATACTGTAGTCATCCTGTCAACAGCAACTCAGATGCCATGTGGGAGGCAGAACAATAAACAGAACTAAGGGTCCCGTACTGGAGCCATGGAAAAGACTTGCACAGCACACGCTCAGGTGCTTTTTCTCACAGTGGCCATTCATCCTCGTGCCACACACTGAGAATCCAACAAAACAATACGGTTGGCAGATGATGACACCAATGAACAGCACTTAAAGTTTACAGGCAATCCCTCAGATTTCTGACAAACGTGGAAACACTTACATGTCCCAGTGCTGACCAAAGTGACCAGAACCAGGAGAACCCTGTACAGGATAACAGCACCACTGAGGGATCACTAACTTTGACCAGCTTACTTCTTTTTAGGCGGGCAAGGCTCTTAGACAATTTCAAAATTTTCATGGTGGAAAAGGTTCCCACACAGAGGAAAAGAACTCTGGAGTCTGTCTGCAGATTGAAACTTCTGATTTGCCGTCTTTCATCTCCTATCCCTCGCTTTCACTTCTCTCTTCTTCTCTTTCTTCTTCCTCATGATTCCTGTGAGTGATTATAATGTTTTACTTGCAGCTTCTCGACTATGAATATAGTTCATAGGAGTCCGTATGTAGAGGCTTAAGGAAATGTTGCGATGTATACCTGTGGGCTTGATAGGGAGGGAGCGAAAATCAACCCTGAAAGTCATATGGAAGTGAAGATTGAAAAGACTAATGTGTTCAAAATCACACATAATGAGCTCCTCCCACAAAGACATAACTAGTGGACATCACATGCAGCCTATCTACGGAACTGATGATGGTCAGTGGACCAAACACACTCATTGGCACATGAACACACGTATGGAGGGCAGAAGCACTCTCTCTTTCTCACACACAGAAGCATTCTGCCTTGCTCACGAACACCTCTAACGACTGAAGGCTATCAAAGGAGCGGTTGAATATCGGCATGTATAGCAATTTTTCCACAGTGATGGTTGAAAACTCATGGAATCCTCAAAGGACAGCGAGTCGTTTCCACACTGAGAGATTGATGCAGACTAATAAGTCCAAAGCTAAGTTTTGTTTCCAGACATCCAAGGAAGGCACTTGATGACCTGAGGAAAAGATGGCTTTCTTAGGCCAGGCATTTCATTTCTGGACTCTCCAAAGGATCCCTTCATGGTCACGGAAGGACAATAGCTGGAATGGCAGAAATGTGGCTTCAATCTCATGATCAGAGAGAAACCGTACTTCCAGGTTCCTCAGGAAGCGAGCGCCAGTTATTGTGCTGGGATCCATATTCTTTGGACAACAGAACAATCCCAAAGGTGAAGCTCAAAATGCACCCTTTGGGGCAAGTTCGCCAGCAACATCGATAACATACAGAAGTGGGCTGTCTGTTGAAAATCATAAGAAAATTGCTATTCTTAGGAGCATGGTGGCTGACAACAGTATCAGGGAAGGCCTGCAGGTGGAAAACCCAGGAACAGAAGATTCTCAGAGGCAATATAACATGCTCTGAGTACTGCTACCCCTTCTTACCATTTGCTTTGCAGAGAGCCGAACAGAACATCCTCATCTCTTTCTTTCTCTCAGAAGGGATCCTCCTTCAAAATCCACTCGGTGTGTGCTGAGAAGCAATGCGTCTGGGAGGGAAAGGAGCTCAGTGGAAATCCCTGGACCTTCAGTCCAAAACCCTGCCCACTTACCTCGCCGGTCTTTCAAAGTGTTGGGCATTTTGCTCTATTTTCCACATCACAAATATGCAAACTTTCACAATTGGGACTCTCCCCAAGGGTAGGTCATAGCCGTGTTTCTATATCCTAAAGTTCATAAACAATGAAGATTTCCAGATCGCCCTTGAAAGGAGCCTCTTGTCAAATACCTATTCATAAAAAGTAGAAGCTCAGTTTAATCACTGAGACTTGCTGCATTGCCCCAACAATGTCACCTAAGCATTTGCAGACCCAAGCTCACGGGAACCAATATGACCCTTTGGAATAGGGTCCAAATTTACCAACTAAATATTACCTTTGGGAAAACAAAAGCAGATAAAGGTGTACTGGTTGACTACAAACACAGAGAGCATGACCAGGACCAAGAAAGAGAGGGATGATTTCAATCAGCAGTTTCCATCCTAGCCGTTTGACTACTCTGCCTCCTCTACATACTTATCATCACCCTTTCAGAAGTAGTAATGCTAGCTGGGAGGAAAGGTTCTGAGAAAGCTTTCGATCTCATACTCACCTTTTGGCGGGAAGCAGCATCTCCTGCGAAATCAGTCCTGATACCTCACATGAGCAATTTCCTTGAAATCCTGGAGGAAGAGCACAAGGAATCGGTGCAACATTGCTCTATGGGAAGAGAGAAGAGCTTCCTTGGGAAACCATCCACGATGGTTCCAAAGGGAGAACACTTTCTTGCATGGATTTGTGCTCCCAGAGAATGAACGGACATTGATTAAAAAGAACAGTGCTTGACAGAGACTTTGAGCACGATGCTGTAGACATCATATCAACACCAGCTCTTATGATACATGGGACAGAGGACTAAAAACAGAACTAATGACGTGGAGCTATGGAAAAGACTTGCACAGCAGATGCTCAGATGCTTTTTCTCGCCATTGTCATCCATCCTCGTGCCACACGCTGAGAATCCAATAAAACAATGTGGTTGCGAGATGATGAGACCAATGAAAAGCACTTCAATCTTAAAGACCATCGCTCAGATTTCTGACAAACGTGGGAAAACGTACATGTCCCAATGCTGACCAAAGTGACCAGGACCGGGAGCACACTGTACAGGAAAACACCACCACTGAGGGATCACCAGCTTTGAGAGGCTTACTGCTTCACAGCCAGGTCAGGCTCTTGGACAGCTCGAGAAGGTTCATCATGGAAAAGGTTAGCCCCATAGCCCCAAAGAACTCTGGAGTGGGCATGCAGATTGAAACTTATGATTTGGTGTCTCTCTTCTCCTGTCTCTCCCTCTTTGACTTCTCTTTTCTCACTCGCTCCTTCCTCATGATACCTCGGAGGGATTATCATTCTTATTTCCAGCTTGACTAATGTGAATATATTTCATATGACTCTGAATGTAGAGGCTTGATGACATGTTCTGATGTATACCTGTGGGGTTGATAGGCAGGGAGGGAAAATGGACCCTGAAAAGCTTATGGAAGTGAAGGTGGAAAAGATGAATGTATTCCAAATCACATATGATGAGCGTTCTTGAGCAAAGACATTACTACTGGAGAATAAATGCAGCCTATTTGTGGAATCTGTGACCTTCACAGGACCAATACAACTCATTCCCACAAGAACACACGTGGAGGGCTGAAGGGCTCGCTCATTCTCATGCAGAGAAACAACGTGCCTTGTGCAAGAAAACCCCTAATGATTGAAGGCTATCAAATGAGAGGTTGAATATGGGTACTTACAGAACTTTTTCTGCTGTGCTGGTTGAAAATTCGAGGAATCCTCCCAGGACAGTGAGTCCTTTCCACACTCAGAGATTAATGCAGACAGAGATTTTCAAAGCTATGTTTTGTTTCCACACTTCCAAGGACGGCCCTTGATGACCTCAGGTAAAGATGGCTTTCTTAGGCGAGAAATTTGATTCCCGGACCCTTGAATGTATCCCTTCATGGTCACGGAAGGACAATTGCTGGAGTGGGAGAAACGTGGCTTCAGTCTCATGATCTGGGAGAAGCCATTCTTGCAGGTGCTTGCGAAAGTCAGGGCCCCTTATTCTGCTGTGATTCACATTCTTTGGACACCAGAGCAATCCAAATTGTGAAACTCAGAATACAACTTTGCGGCAAGGCAGCCAGCAACACCGCTAACATAGAGAAGGGGCAGTCTGTTGAAAATCATAGGAAACTTGCAGTTCTGAAGAGCATAGTCACTGATGATAGTATAAGGGAAAGCCTGCAGGTGGAAAACCAAGGGAGCAAGGCTTTTCAGAGGCAGTATAGTATCCTCACAATATTGATATCCCTTCTCGCCATTTCCTTTGCAGAGAGCCCAATAGAACAGCCTCATAGGATTCTTTCTCTCACAAGGTATCCTCTTTCAAAATCCCCTCCGGGTGTGCCTAGAAGCAATGCTTCTGGGAGGGACAGGAGCTCAGGGGAAATCCTTGGACATTCTGTCCAAAACTCTGCCCACATCCCTCCCCTGTCTTTCAAAGTGCTGGGCATTTTGCTCTATTTTCCACATCACAAACATGCAGACTTTCACAATTGGGACTCTCCCCAAAGGTAGCTCGTACCCGTGTTTCTTTATTCTATAATTCATCAACAGTCAAGATTTCCAGATCCCCTTGAAAGGAGCCTCTTGCCAAATACCTGGAAATACAAAGTAGAAGCTCACTTTAATTCCTGAGACTTCCTGCATTGCCACAATTATGTCCTATAAGCCTTTGCAACCTCCAATTCTAGGGAAGAATAGCACCATTTGTTATAGGGTACAAATTCTCCCACAGAAAGTGTCATTTTGCAAACGAAAACTAGTTAAAGCTTTAAGTACATGATCACAACAAAAATGGGGTGCAATAGAAGGAAAAAGAAAATGAAGGAAGATTTCTATCAACAGTTTCCATCCTGGGCATTTGACTACTCTGCTTCCTCTATGTTCTTGTCATCACCCTTTCAGAAGTGTCAATGCTATCTAGGAGAAAAGGTTCCGAAAAACCATTCGTTCTGATACTTACCCGCTTCTGCGAAGTAGCCTCTCCTGGGAAATGAGCCCCCATATCTCACATGAGCAATTTCCTTGAAATCCTGGAGCAAAAGCCCAATGGATTGGTGTAATATTGCTCCATGGGAGAAGAAAAGTGCTATCTTGGGAAAACATTCACTAGGGTTCGACTGGGAGAACACTTTCCCTCTTGGCATTCTCCTCTCATGGAAGGAAAGGACATGGATTAAAAAGAAAAATGTTTGACAGTGCCTTTGAGCAGGATGTTGTCGACTTCACATCAACAGCAACGCAGATGCCATGTGGGAGGCAGAACAATAAACAGAACTAAGGGTCCCGTACTGGAGCCATCAAAAAGACTTGCACAGCACACTCTCAGATGCTTTTTCTCGCAATCGTCATCCATCCTTGTGCCAGATGTTTTACCCACATTGCTATATCCTAAACTCCAGAAACAATCCGTATCTCCAAATCTTCCTGGACAGGAGCTTCTTTTCAAATACCTGGGAATACAAAGGAGAAGCTCGGTTTAATCATTGAGACTTCCTGCATTTCCCCACCAAAGCCATAAATGCATTTTCAGACCCAAATTCAAGGGAACCGTTATCATCATTTGTGATAGGGTCCAAATTCTCTCACAAAACGTGAACCATTAGAAACCAAAACTTGAGTTCTTATCTCAAAAACTGGGTCTTTGGGCTTTTCAGACGATATTACTCTAATCATTGATTATTGATTCTTTTTCACCCAGTCTATTACATTGGTCCACTACTCTGTTTCTCAGCCAGTACCAAGTAGTTTTGATTACTGTTGCTTTACAAAACAGATTAAAATCTCATCCTGCTAGGCCATGTTCCCTAGCATTTCTTTTGATTGATTGCCTTGATATTCTTGACTTTTTGTTCCTCAAAATCAATTTTGTCACTATTTTTCTACCTTTATAAGGTAATGTTTTGGTAGAATATTTCATATGGCACTAAATATGTAGTTTAATTTAGGTATAATTGTCCTTTTTATTATATTGACTTGACCCAGCCTCAAGCAACTGATCTTTTCTCAAGTAGTTAAATCCGATTGTATTTGTGTTAAAAGTGTTTTGTTGTTATGTTTTTATAGCTCCTAAGTTTTTTTGGCAATTATATTCTCAAATATTGTATAATGTCTACATTGACTTTAAATGGGGTTCTCTTACTATGTCTTGCTGTTGGCCTTCATTAGTAATATTTAGGAATGCTGAGGATTTATCTGGGTTTATTTTCTATCCTGCAACTTTGCTAAATTCATGTATTGTCTCAAAAAATTTTTACTTGATTCTCTAGGATTCTCCATGTATATCATCAGATTTTCTCCAAAGTGTGATAGCTTAGTCTCTTCTTTGCCTTATTTGATCACTTTGATTTCTTTTTCTTCTCTAATTGCTACTGCTAACATTTCCAATACCAGATTGAATAAAAAGGGTGATAGTGGACATCCTTGTTTCACCCCTGGTCTTGGAAATGCTTCTAGTTTATCCCCATTACATATAATACTTCCTGATGGCTTTAAATAGATTCTACCTATTATTTCAAGGAAACTCCATTTATTCTTCTCCTTTCTAGTGTTTTTAATAGGAATGAATGTTGTATTTTGTCAAAAGCTTTTTCTGCATCTATTGAGAAGGGATCCTCCATAACAATCAACTAGGTTTTGCCCTAGAAGTAATGCCTCTCGGAGGGAAAGCAGCTCTGTGGAAATCCCTAGACTTTCAGTTGAAACTCTGCCCACGTGCCCCTCCTGTCATCCAAAATGCTGGGAATTCTACTCTATTTTCCACATCTCAAACTTCAAAACTTTCAGAATCGTTACTCTCTCCAAAGGCAGGTCATTCCTGTTTTTGTATATCCTACAGTTCATAAAAAATCAATCTTTCCAAATCTTCCTTGAAAGGGCCCTCCTGTCACTTACCTAGAAATACAAAGTAGCTCAGTTTACTCACTTAGACTTGCTGAATTGTCCCAACAAAGCCACATAGGCATTTTCAGACCTAAATTCAAGGGAACCAGTATAACCATTTGTGATAGGGTCCAACTTAACCAGCAAAATGTGCACTTTTAGAAACCAAAACTAGATAAAGAAGTACCTGTTCACTACAGGCACAGAGAGTAAGACCAGAATAAAGAAACACAGAGATAATTTTAATCAAAGGTTCCAACCCAGCCCTTTTACTACTGTGCTTCCCTATGTTCTTTTCATCCCCATTTCAGCAGTGTCAATGCTAGCTGAGAGAAAATGTTCTGAATTTCCATTCCATCTGATGCTTACTCTCTTCTAGGAAGAAGCCTTTGTTGGGAAATCAGCTCCCATTCTTCACTTGAGCAATTTCCTTGAAATCCTGGAGGAAAACCACAATGGATAAGTGTGATATTGCTCCATGAGAAGAGACAAGCAATTTCTTATTACACCATCCATTATTGTTCTAAAGGGAGATCACTTCCTTGCTTGGACTTCTGCTCTCACCAAATGACAGGACATTGATTAAAAAGAAGAATTTTGACAGTGGCTTTGAGGAGGATGCTGTAGCCATTATTTCAACACTATCTCGGGCGATACAAGGGGCACAGAAGGAAAAACTGAACAAATGATCCCTTACTGGAGGCATGGAAAAGGCTTGGACAGCACATGCTTATCTTTTTTTCTGGCAGGCCTTCTCTATGGAAGGGGGGGTGAGTACTGGAGGGGAAGTCAGGGATTCTTTTAACTGAGCAATGTTCTTCCTACTGTTCTCATTCCACACTATATGCTCAGGTTTCTCATCCAATAGGTGCTGATACACAAGTTAGGTCAGGATGGCATAGGAGTCAATCCAGTTCTTACAGTATCCCACCAATCCTAAGAATTTATGAAGCTCCCTTTTTGTTTTGGGGAGTGGAGTCTGGAGGATTCCTGCCATTCTTTAATTATCTGTAACTTTTTTTAATGTATGGCCAAACATTATTAACAAAACTTAGTTTTAACCATGCTTGGGCCGTAGGATCATCTAAATTTTGACCAGGGAATTTTCTTATATTTTCTTTCAATCTATCAACAAAGGTGGATGTGGCCTCATCTTTCTCCTGCTATATTTCCTGTACTTTCTTTAAATTTTGGTTTTTAGACACTGCATTCCATATTCCCTGGACCACCATGTTTCTAAGATCTTGTAGGTGCCCTCTATATAGGGGTTATTGTGATCCCAATTGGGGTCTTTGAGAGGAAATTTTTGTTCCCCTCTTGGACCCCCTTGAGCCATAGGCTAGGATTCATCCCAAGCCTGCATAGCTGCTTGTGTAATTTATCCCCTTTCTTCCCCAGTAAATAATATATCCAGTATTGATAATAATTCTCTCCCAACTATACAAATTGGGTTCTAAAAACTGATTAACCTAATCAGTGACCTCTGAGGGGTCCTCAATTAACTGCTTCATTTCTTTCTTAAAAGTTCTAGTTTCAATGCTTCTTAAGGGGGCATTCACATAACCTATCGCCTGAGCCAGCTGGATTTCCAAAGAGTGAGAGCTTTAGCAACTTCTGAACTCCCAGAGAGAGGAAAACTTTCTTGATCTTTTATTAAGTGTTTCAATTACCTCTGGGGAGGTCGATGTAGGGGTGTTCCTGGCCTGGCCCAATCAATTAAGTCTTTAGCCCCTTCAGAGTTTCTTTCAGACTGTAAGAAGGACAGGGAAGGAAGAGTCTAGGCTGGACCAGAAAGTCTCCATGGTGGAGGAATGTAGGGCTGGGGTAGAGAAAGAAGGGGGCCCAGGGGTGGGCCTTCTGTTCTTGTTATTCTGATTTCCCTTTGGGCTCCTCCCCCTTCTGTTTTAGAGAAAATTGTCCTATCACTGGAAGCCACAGGGCATATTCACTTTCCTCCAGTTAAAAATCCCCTTAAAATTCATATACAGGGGCAGCTAAGTGGTGCAGTGAATAGAGCACTGGCCCTGGAGTCAGGAGGACTTGAGTTCAAATCTGACCTCAGACACTTAACACAAAAACTAGCTATGTGACCTTGGGCAAGTCACTCAACTGCAATTGCCCTACCTTACCCCCTCCAAAAAGAAAAAAAATTAATTCATATACAAATTTAATTGTTGACACACCCAGTCTTCAGAGGAGCCTTATTTAAGCCAAGATATGACTCCTCCGAGTGGGATGCAGGCCCAAATAAGGCAATAGAATTTTATAATCTTCCTTTGGCCATTTCCCTTGTATGTTGGTAAATTATCCCAATTAGCTAGTCTATCTCCAAGAGGACTATCCTCCTGAATGTTAGGAAGGTATTTTGGACTGGCTCTTTTAGATAGATCTTTACCCATAGTTCTAATCTTATCAAGATCTATTAGGCCTATTTAACTCTTTCCCAGGCAGGAGAAATCTTATGAACTTGAACCTCTTAGACTGTCTCCCATCCCAGGCAGGACAAATCTTATGGACTCTAACCACATAGACTGTCTCCTACCCCAGGATCACCCAGGGACTTGATTACCTGGGTTAGTGTACACAAAGTTCCATGATCCCCTGCCAGCAGTCTTTCATAGCAAAACCAGAATTTCTGCTTCCTACCAAGTCCCTTTCTTCCAGTCCTTACCCAATAGGAGTCAGATCTCACAGATTAGTTCCAAGGACCCTGGAGAAACTTCAGTTGGTGCCTGGTGTTTCTTAAGGGTCTGTGGGACCTTCTCAAGAAAGGATGAATCCCGGACGAGTTCCCAAAACTGTGTGCAGCCCCAAACTGTGTGCAACAGAGATCTGTACCCAAATAATACACAGAAGCTTTTCAATGTATGAAGCAGAAAAGAATGGTATATTACTATCTTGAGAAAGGGCAACACCCCACACCCTTCTCACAAATAGTCAGGGAGGAAAAGCAGTTTACAAAAGGAAATTGCCAAAGCTATAAAGCCCTAAAGCAGAATTCTCCTCCAAGCCCCTGATGACCCTTTTCTTCCATTGGCTGGAAGTCAAGAGCACAATCTAAGGGTGGCAATCTACCTCAAGTACCGGAACAAGGAAACAGTAGACCAAAAAAGGTACATATGAGAAAGCACTTCTGTTCTTATTTGGCATATCTTATGCTGAGGTGTCACTGAGGAGAGGGGTGACTCTCTACCTCTCTGACTTTTGAGTACCTGTAAATCATATGATTTCTGGTAAAGGGGAACTTGGGCCTGTTTCCTATAAAAAGTATTACTAGATTTTAGAGTCTGAGAAGTTTTCGCTTCTTTCACTCATTATCATCACCATTTCAGCAGAGTCAATGCTAGCTGGTAGACAAGGTTTTGAAATTCCATTCTATCTGATGCTTACCAACTTCAAGGAAGCAGCCTTTGTTGGGAAATCAACTCCCAATCCTCACATGAGCAACTTCTTTGCAAGCCTGGAGGAAAACCACAATGGGTAAGTGGGATATTGCTTCACGGGAAGAGAAAAGCAATGTCTTGTGACACCATGCATGATGGTTCCAAAAAGAGAAAACTTCCTTGCATGCACTTCTGCTTTCACTGAATGACAGGCTATTGACTAAAAGTAAGAAAGTTTGACAGGGCCTTTGAGGAGGATGTAGCCATCATATCAACACCATCTCTGATGACACATGTGGCACAGAAGGAAACCTGAACAAATGATCCCTTACTGGAGGCACAGAGAAGGCCTTGATTATACATTCTTGGATACTTTTGTCTAGCAATTGTTCTCCATCCTCTTGCCTGACACTGTGAAACTACCAAAACAATATGGTAGTGAGATGATAAGACAAATGAATAGCATTTAAAGTTTAAAGACATACCCTAAGATAAAAAAAAAACATAAAAACTTATATATACTGACAGTGACAGAAGAGGCCAGAAGCAAGAGAACACAGTACAAGGTAACAGCACTGTTGTGGGATAACTAACTTTGATAGGCTTACCTCTTCTTAGGCAAAGCTCAAAGTCTACTTGAAAAGCCTCATGACAGAAAATGGTATCCACACAGAGAAAAGAAGTCTGGAGTATGCACGCAGATTAAAACAGATTTCTCTCTCTCTCTCTCTCTTTTTCTCTCTCTCTCTCTTCCCCTATCTCTCTTGCTTTCACTTTATTCTTCTCTTTCAGCTTTCTCATGATTCCTTTCAGTGATTCTAATTCTTGCTTCCAACTTGAATAATGTGAATATATTTCATATAATTCTGTATGTAGAGCCTTCATAAGACGGTACGATGTTTTTCTATGTGGAGTATAGGGAGGTAGAGAAAATTGAAACTGAAAATCTTATGGAAGTGAATGTCAAAAAGCTCAAATTAATTCAAAGAAATACATAGTTAGCTTCCTTCAAC
Source organism: Pseudochirops corinnae (assembly GCA_028646515.1). Lineage (NCBI taxonomy): Eukaryota > Metazoa > Chordata > Mammalia > Diprotodontia > Pseudocheiridae > Pseudochirops > Pseudochirops corinnae. The sequence continues at coordinate 451,003 of CM053588.1, forward strand.
ATGGAGTTTATTACTGGAAATTGATTGCAGCCTACCTCTGCAATGTATGAAGTTCACTGGACACCCAAAACTCATTCACAAATGACCACATGTGTAGAGAAAAGGGGCTCTTTCTTTCTCACTTATAGAAAAGTTCTACCTTGCTCAAGACCACCTCTCATGACTTAAGGCTATCAAAGGAACAGTTAAATATCTGTACATCCAGAAGAGTCTCAACAGTGAGGATGACCAAGGATTGGCCTCCTCACCTGATAGGGAGATGTTTCCACACACAATGAATGATGCAGAGAGGGAGGTGAAAAGCTAATTTTTGTTTCCAGACATTAGGGCAGTGGTTCTCAACCCATGGGTTATGTTCAGTTTGTAACAAGGAAAATACATCCTGCATATCAGATAGATTCAAAACAGTAGCAAAATTACAGTTATGAAATAGCAATGAAAATAATTTTATGGTTGGGGGTCACCACAACATGAGGAACTGTATTAAAGGGTGGCGGCATTAGGAAGGTTGAGAACCACTGCATTAGGGGAAGACTCTGGATGCCCTCTGCATAATATTACTCCCTTGCCCTGGGATTTGGTTTCTGGGTGACCTTCCAAAGAATCTCTCCATGGCCACTGAATCTCAATAGCTTGAATGGTAGATACTGGGCTTCAATCTCAGTGATTCTGACAGAACCTGCAGGAAATGATGGCCCCTCATTCAGCTGGGTTTAACGTGCTTTAGACAGCAGAGCAATCCAAAATGTCAAGCTCAAATACGTCATTTTGGGGAAGTTAGCCAGGAACTCTGATAACACTGATACATAGGCTATCCTGGGGAAATCATTGGAAAATTACATTTCTAGGGAGCTTGGTGGCTGAGGACAATATGGAAGAAAGCCTGCATGTGGAAAACAAAGGAACAATGGCTCATCAGATGCAATATGTTATCCTCAGAATATTGCTATCACTCCTAGCCATTTCCTTTGCAGAGAGCCCAGTTGAACAACCTGATATCTTTCCTTCTCCCTGAAGGGCACTTCCATATAATGAATCAGGTGTGTGCTCTAAAAGCAATGCCTCTGGGAGGGAAAGGAGCTTAGTGGAAATCCCTGGACTTTTGATCTAAAACTCTTCCCAAATCCCCCTCCTGTCATCCAAAATGCTGGGCATTTTGCTATATTTTTCACATCACTAACTTGAAAATTTTCGATAATCGATACTCTGTCCAAAGGTAGGTCATTCCTATGTGTGTATATCTTACAGTTCATAAACAATCCAGATTTCCAGATCCTCCTTCAAAGGAGCCTACTATCATCTACCTAGAAATACAAAGTAGAAATTTAGTTTCATCACAGAGACTCACTGCATTGCACCAACAATGTGCTATAGGCATTTTCAGACCAAAATTCAAGAGAACGAGTATGACCATTTGAGATCTGCTCCACCCTAACCAGCAAAAGGTGAACTTTTAGAAACCAAAACTAGATAAAGAAGTACCTGTTCACTACAAAAACATAGAGGAAGACCAGGAGAAAGAAACAAAAGGATGATTCCAATGAAAAGTTTCCATCCTAGCCCTTTTACTACTCTGCTGTGACTATGTTGCTATCATCACCATTTCAGCAGAGTCAATGCTAGCTGGTAGACAAGCTTCTGAACTTCCATTCCATCTGATACTTACCCTCTTCAAGGAGGCAGCCTTTGTTGGGAAATCTGCTCCCGTTCCTCACATGAGAAAATTCCTGTAAAGCCTGGAGGAAAACCACAATGGATCAGTGCAAAATTTCTTCATGGGAAGAGAAAAGCAATTTCTTGGAACACAATCCATTATGGTTCCAAAGGGAAAACACTCCCTTGCATGGACTTCTGCTCTCACTGAATGAAAGGATATCGATTATAAGTAAGAAAGTTTGACCATGGCATTGAGGAAGACACTGTTGTCATCATCTCAACACCATCTGGGATGACACGTGGGGTATATATGGAAAAACTTCACGTATGATCACTTACTGGAGGCTAGGAGAAGGCCTTCACTGGATCCTCTTCTATGGCATTTGTTCTCTGAGGGAAACTAGATTTATTGACACCCAAGATGGCAGAGTAAAAGCAGGAACTTTCTTGAACTTCCCTTCCAAAACCTCCAATACCTGTAAAAAATGACTCTAAACACATTTAGTTCTACTGAACCCAAAACGTTACAGAGGAAACAAAACTGAAGGCAGTGTGAAAAGCTAACAGTAATGGTCTATTTCATCAGGTTGGGAGTGGAGCACAGTTAACCACACTGTCACAGGTCTGTGGCACAGACAGGCTAGAGCAGAAATGAAGAGAATGAATCACTGGCAGCTGTGGTGGTTTCCTGACATCTCAACCCATAAATGCCAAAAACAAAGCAAATGGTCCATAGGAGAACTCTCCTTGAACTAGATGAGAGAAGAACACAGTCTGGCCCCAATCCTGGGAAAAAGTAGGGGGCGGCCCTCTGTAGCTGGTGGCTGAATCTGTAACACCTGTCCAACAAATGTGGGAGGGTGGTGGGGGGGGGGGAGGCACCAGGAGAATGACTTGAGGGCAATTGCTGGAATCTTGCTGCTGTGGCTGAGGCAAGATTATCTCTCTTTGCGCAGCTTTCATCTGAGTCCCAGACTTAGGTGACAGTCCTGAGGTGTGGAGCACTAAAGTGTGAGAGCTTGTTGATGCTATGGAAAGGCAGTCATCCTTGCAGTTTTGACTCATGTGCCTAGAAGAAGATCTTATTTTTTTTTTTGAAGGTTTTACTTCTTTATTGAGAAACACTTTTCCGGACGCTGTAAATTGGATACTTCAAATAAAACCAATTCCCAATAAAACCAAAACAAAAATAGTCAGAAAAGCTTTTTTTAAGAAGAGAAAAATTAAATAAAATTAAATCAAAGGATAACAGGGTCCAGGCAACACACAAGAAACCTGCAGATTTTGACCACTGAAAAACGTCTTAGGTTTTTTAATAATTGACCTTTCAAACTGATTTTTCCCAAAGAAAAAACATCCAGAATGGCAGCAGCTTCCTCTGCCATCTATTGTTCAGTCTGCAGTGTCCTGAAGAAGTCTC
>CM053588.1:454578-471578 GCA_028646515.1 Pseudochirops corinnae
GATGCAGAACTCTGTACCTGGCAGCGTCTCCTAGGCAACCACATTAGAGAGATGAGACTGTACATAGACGGAGAGAGAGGAAGGCTGAAGATGACAATAGCAATAACAACTGGCATTTATGGAACCCCAAGGGTCACGAAGTATCCTTTCCGTACCTGGTATCATTGGACCCTCAAAACCGCCTTCTTAAGTAACAACTACTTGTACCTGCCTCGTTTCACAGAAGAGAAAACTGAGACTCTGAGACTCATTTGTGATTTCATAACTAGTAAGGTCTAGAGCTGAGATTTGAGTCTAGTTCTTATTGCCTTTGCCAAGTTCAGCACTCAGAAAGGTGGGGAAGGGATTTGGACCAAGCGAAAGAATGAGGACCCACCTGGCACAAGTGGAGGGATTTGCTTAAGTAAGAAGTCATAAGACAAGCTGGAGAGGGTACAAAATGGCTGTAGGTACTGAAAATTTTTGAGGAGTGGAGAAAGGGAATCAAAGAAAGTCTAGTTAGGTGCCCTCAATTCCCTCAGTAAAGCACAGGGCTAAGTCTACAAGTGAGAAGGTGCATGGGGTGTCTAGTGCTTTGGTTGAGGGCTTGAGGAGACAGGGATACATTTGGAACAGTCATCAGCAAAAATGACCTAGGAAATCTGCTACTCAGGCTTCCTCTCAATCTGACTGCTACTCATCTCCCCAGGCATCACTTAGATGGTCACTGTTCGTGGACCCAATAACCTGGACAGACTCTACCAATGTGACTTCAGTATGCCAAGACTGTCCATTTTAAAATTCCTTTCCCTCTCTTACAAAATAGGAAATACATAAAAAGAGAGTTCTCCACCATTTGTCCAAAGATTTACTGTTACACTGAAATAAAGAAAACGACTATTATCCAGGCAAGCAATTTATTCAGCCAGGCATGTAGTTGCAGAAACAAATTGGGCCCAAGGCTCTCAGTAGCACAAGAGGCCCTGAACCCTTGTTTCTATATGGCTAATACACAATTTGGAGAGAGTGATAAACAGAATTAAGGATTAAGTCACCTGGTTTCTTATTGGTGGAGGAGATCTGGAGACACTCAGGTGAAGGGTAGAGTGGTGTTCTTGTGGTGGGGTGACAGTAGGGAGGGAAGGCAAACTTGAGCCATCTCCAAAACCAGGTGACTTACATGGAGATGAAACTTCACAAAATGGTGGTTAAAAACCAAAATGGAGTTACTTATGCTATTTTTAATGTAACCATACAGGGAATACTTGGCAGACCCAAGGTTTAAGACCAAGTACTCTGTCTGCAAGTCCACACTCTTCCCTTTGCCTTATACTGCCTCTTGATCACAAAGAGAGTCAAGGAAAACTCTCTGAGTCTCAGTTTCCTCATTTGTAAAATGAGGTAGATAAGCATGCTAGAAGTTCTTCCTTGACAAGGTGATTGTGGAGGTTCCATAAGATCAGGTATGAATAGAACAACTTTACCAACCTTTAGAGTTATTATCGTCTTCAGTATTTCCCTCTCCTGTCTACAGTCTCAAGTATGCCCTGTTCTTTAAAAAAAAAAAAGCCTTTCCTTCTACCCTGAACCAACCAAATTCATGAAAAACTTGTCTGCGCCTGTTATTTGGAAATAACCAGAATTTCCTCATCTCTTTGTAGTCTGGCTCCCATGCGTATGACCCTAATCAAACAGATCTCTGCCGAATCATCCATTACCTCCTATTGGAAAACTCCAATGAACTTCTTTTCTTTCTTTTTTTTATAAATAAATAAATAAATTTTTACTTTTCATCATTCACTTCCATAAATTTTAAATTTTCTCCACCTCCCTCCCCACCCCAAGATGACATGCAATTCCAATGTAGGCTCTAAATATACATTCTAATTAAATTTATGCTCACATTAGTGTTGTTGTATAGAAGAATTGGAATGAATGGGAGGAACCATGAGAAAGAAAAAAAACAAAAAGAGAGAGTCAATAGTATGCTTCAGTCTGCATTCATACTCCATATTTCTTTCTCTGGATGTGGATGGTATTTTCCAACATGAGTCTTTTGGAGCTGTTTTAGGTTTTTATATTTCTGAGAAGAGTTAAGCTTATCAAAGTCAGACCTTGAACAATGTGGCTGTTACTGTATACAATGTTCTCCTGGTTCTGCTCACTTCACCCAGCATCAGTTCATATAGATTTTTCTGTGTTTTTCTGAAGTCTGCCAGTTCATCATTTCTTATAGCACAATAGAATTCCATTACGTTCATATACCACAACTTGCTCAGCCATTCCTCAATTGATAGGCATCCCCTCAATTTCCAGTTCTTGGACACAACAAGAAGAGTTGCTATAAATATTTTTTTTTGTGCATGTGAATCCTTTGGGACACAGCTGGGTATCGCTAGGTCAAAGGACATGCACATTTTTATAGGCATTTGGGCACAGTTTCAAATTGCTCTCAAGAATGGTTGAATCAGTTCATAATTCCACCAACAATGAATTAGTGTTCCCATTTTCCCACATCTTCTCTAGTATTTATAATTTTCCTGTTTTCTCATGTTAGCCAATCTGATAGGTGTGATGTGCTGCCTAAGAGATGTTTTGATTTGCATTTTTCTAATTGATAGTGCTTTACAGCATTATCTTCCTTTCTTCTTCTAATTTTCATCAAATATGTATTAAGTGCCTACTGTATACCCATAACCGAGTCCTTTTGCTTCAGTCTCTCTCCTATGCCATCATCAATCTCCCAAGGTCAGCTCTCTATTATATGCCCTCACTGCTACCTGCCCTCACTACTGTAATAATTGCCTGATAAACAGAATTTTCTTTTTTATTCTCTCTCTCTTCCAATCTACCCTTTACATTACTGCCAGAATTAGGGTTAGGTTTAGCCATTCTTTGCATCATAGCACTGCTCTGCTCCAAGCCCTTTTACCTAGTGAGTGAAGGTCCAACCTTTCTGCCTGGCTTTGGAGCCCTACAGAATATGTGCCTCCTCATCTGAATATTATACACACAGCCTACTGTATATTCCAAGAAGATAATACTCCCCCTCTGTAGGATATTTTCTACACCTTGCTTACCAAGTCAACACCCTGGAATCACATGCCATGTGTCAAATTTCTATTCATTTTTTAAAGCCCAAATGGAATTCAAACTTCTCCAGAAATCTTTCCCTCACATGCCATCACTAAAGACCTTACCTCCTGGAGCCTCACAGAGGACTCTGCATTTCTCATATGCTTATCCTGTGTTATTGTCTATTATAGCTATTTTTGCCTGTCATATCTGCATAGGAGGGGCGGCTAGGTGGTGCAGTGAATAGAGCACTGGCCGTGGAGTCAGGAGGACCTGAGTTCAAATCCGGTCTCAGACACTTGACACACTAGCCATGTGACCTTGGGCAAGCCACTTAACCCCAATTGCCCTCCCCACAAAAAAAGCATATCTGCACAGGAGACATGTAGAGACAGAAAGAAGTCAGAGGTGGATATATATGTGCGTGTCTATGTGTGTGTGTTTGTGTGTATGTATATGTATGCAAATATTTGTATTTATCTGTATATATATTTATACATACATACTCCCTAACTAGAGGCGTATCCTCCCATGAGTACATGTAGAGGCAGGAGAAAGAGGGTTCCAAGTTAGATAGTATGTTTGCCAAAGCAGTCACAAAGCTCCTGGTTGCTGGAAAATTTTTCTTACCTTTTGTAGGGGCCCCACAAAGTTTCCTATAGGAATGCTCTAGTTTTCTGCTGGGATCTTTGTAGATTCTTGAAGATGCTTTTCTCTAGAGTGTCTACTCTGCCTTCAGTATGGTTTCATGTGCACTTCATAAGTTCTCAATGCAGATGCGGTTCTAGGGACAAATAGTCCCTGACCTTGCAATAGGTTAAAAGGTCTTCCCTAGTCTATAAAGCCTGAGGGTAGGGATGAGACAGAGAGTCTCTCTCCTCCCATAAGCATTTTTCTCTTAGAGCCTTAGCTGAAGTTTCTCCACCATTAGGCTTTCTTGCCGCTAGGATGTTGGATTCCATACTGTCTTGCTGTTTTTATCCAACTTCCATAGGACGTGATCAACTCTTCAATCTTTACCAATATACTTCTTAAGTTTTCATCTAGCTTAAATGTTTGATTGATCGATTCAACAGAGGCCTGGAGATTGTTCATGACTCTGACTGGCTCAATGGAGAAGTCTCCGCCTTCTATATTTGACTGGAGGGGGTGTGGGGATCCATATATATATATACACACATATATGTGTGTGTGTGTGTGTGTGTGTGTGTGTGCACGTATGTGTGCAGTGAAGAAACTTTTATCTTATGTTGTTCATGATTGAAAATGTTTCCTCCTTCTGGACATACAGTCCATTACTTCTATGCAAAAGGCAGAAACACACTTTACCGTAAGTCTTCTGGAGTTAGAATTGATCATTGTAATACATAGTAGGAGTAGGTTTTATTTTTGTTGCCTTCTCACTGGGTAAGAGAGGGAGAGAGAGGAGGGAGAGAATTTTGAACAGGAAAAAAATACAAAAAAGTCTCAGTGTTTAAAAATAAATGAATAAAAATTATATGAAGAAGTGCATTTAAGAATTTAAATACATCTAAGAATACTATTTTCACTTTTTTTTTTCTTTTTCATGGCTTTTTCTTTTTGTTCAGATTCTTCTTTCACAACATGACTAAAGTGAAAATATGTTTAACATTATTATACATGTATAACCTACCTTGTTCACAACTATACAGTCACATGTATAACCACAGCTTGTTCAACCATTTCCCAATTGATGGGCATCCCCTCAGGTTCTAACTCTTTGCCCCTAGAAAAGAGCTGTTATGAATATTTTTATGCAGCTCATTTTCCTTTTTTACATCTCTTTTGGGATATAGACCTTGTAGTGGTATTGCTAGGTCAAAGCGAATGAATGATTTTACAGCCCTTTGGGCAGTGTTCCCAAATGCGTGCAGAATGGATGACTCAGGTAACACCTCCACCAACAGTGCATTAATGTCTCATTTTTCCCATATCCCCTCCAACTTAGTCATTTACTTTTTGTATTCTATTAGCCAATCTAACATTTATGACATAGTGCCTCAGAATTGTTTGAATTTGCATTTTTCCAATCAATAATAAATCAGAGGATTTTTTTTAATATGGCTATAGAGAGTTTCAATTACTTCATCTGAAAACTGACCTTATCTTTCGATCATTGATCAATTGGGGAATTTCTCTCATTTTAATCAATTTAGCTCAGTTCTCTACATGTTTGAGAAACTTATCAGAGAAACTTGCTTTAATTTTTTTCTCAGTTACTATTGCTAATTGTATTTCCTTCCATCATACCCCCCACTTTTTTCTCATCTCTCTCTTCTTTCACCATGACTTTCCTCAAAACTGTTTTGCTTCTTACTACCCACTCCCCAATCTAACCTCTCTTCTATCACACACCCCTTCATTTATCCCCTTCCCCTCCTACTTTCCTGTAGGGTAAGACAGATTTCTATGCCCAATTGAGGGTACATGTTATTCCCTCTTTCAGTCAGTTTTGATGAGAGTAGGGTTCAGTCACTCCTACTCACTTCCCTCCTCTTCCCCTCCACTCTAAAAGCTTTTTCTTATCTCTTTTCTGGGAGATAATTTGTACCATTCTACCACTTGTTTTTCCTGTTTCTCCTAGTACATTCCTCTCACCCTTTAATTTTACTTTTTGCAGACCTTACCTTCATATGTGCCTTCTGTCTATACGTATTCCTTCTAATAATGAGAAAGTCTTCTGAGTTACAATTATCATCTTCACATCTAGGGATGTAAGAAGTTTAGCCTTATAAAGTCCTTTATGATTTCCATTTTCTATTTACCTGTTTGTGCTTCCCTTGAGTCTTGTATTTGAAAGTCATTTTTCCTATTTGGCTCTAGTCTTTTCATCAAGAATGTCTGAAAGTCCTCTATCTCATTGAATATCCATTTTCCCCTGAAGAACTATACTTGATTTTACTGGGTAGGTGATTCTTGGACATAATCCTACCTCCTATGCACTCAGGAATCGCATATTCCAAGCCCTGCAATCCCTTAATGTAAAATCTGCTAGATCTTGTGTTATCTTGTGTGAGGCTCTGTAATGTTAATAGAATTTGGAAGATCTTCCCAGGCTTTTGATAGGCCTATGGGACCTGCTTTGAACTCTGGCCCAGCCTACAGCTGAGTCACTGATGGTGAGTGAGGGGAGCAGAACCAGGAGGACATTGTAGACAGTAACAGCCGCGGTGTTGGAGGACTAATTTTGACAGACTTAGACCCTTTTTCCAAAGCAAGGACCTAAAACAGTTCCAAAGAGCTCATGATGGAAAATGTCAACATCCAGAGAAAGAACTATGGAATCTGAATGCAGATTATTTTCTCTCTTTTTAAATTTTCTTTCTAATGATTCTTCCCGTTTGTTAAAATTCTTCTATAAAGCAGGAGTAATGTGAAAATAAGAAATGTTTAATAAGAATATACATGTACAGCCTATATCAGAATGCATGCCATCGAGGGGAGGGAGGAGGAGAAGGAGGAGTAGAAAATTGAAAACTTGTGGAAGTGAATGTTGAAAATTGAAAATAAATAAATTTATTTTAAATCACAGTGGTGATTATGGACATCCTTGTTTCACCCCTGATTGTTTGGGAAATGCTTCTAGTTTATCTCCATTAGATATAAAGCTTGCTGATGGTTTTAAATAGCTGCTGCTTATCAATTTTAGGAAGACTCCATTTCGTCCTATTCTCTCTGGTGTTTTTAATTGGAATGGGTATTGTATTTTGTCAAAAAGCTTTTTCTGCATCTTTTGAGATAATAGTATGATTCCTTTCAGTTTTGTTGTTCATGTGATCAATTGTGTTCGTAGTTTGCCTGATATCAAATCATTCCTATATTCGTGGTATAAATCGTATCTCATCATACTGTATTACCATCATGATAAGTTGCTATAATCTCTTTGCTAATATTTTATTTAAAATTTTTGCATCTGTATTCATTAAGGAAATTGGCCTATACTTTTCTTTTTCTTTTTTGGCTCTTCTCCATTTAGATATTAGCACCATATCTGTATCATGCAAAGAATTTGGTAAGACTCCATCTTCAACTATTTTCCCAAATAGTTTATATAGTATTGGAATTAATTGTTGTTTAAATGTTTGATAGAATTCACTTGTTAATCTGTCTGACCCTGAAGATTTTATCATAGGGATTTCATAGATAGCTTTTTCAATTTATTTTTCTGAAATGGCATTATTAAAGTATTTATTTCTTCTTCTGTCAATTTGGGCAGTTTATATTTCTGTAAATATTCATCCCTCTCCTGGATTGTCAAATTTATTGGTATACAGCCAAATCAAAGAATTTTAATTATTGTTTTAGTTAGTGAATTTACTCTTTTCATGCTTGATACTGGTAATTTTTTTTCTTTCTTTCTTTGATTAAATTAACAAAAGGCTTAACTATTTTATTGAGGTTTCTCCCCATAAAACCTGTATTTAGTTTTATTATTTTAAGTCAATAGTTTTCTTAATTTCAATTTTATTTATCTCTGATTTTTAGAATTTCTAATTTGGCATTTAGGTGGACATTCTTAATTTGTTCTTTTTCAAGTTATTTTAGTTGCATGTCCTATTCATTAATCTCCTCTTTCTCTACTTTCTTCACATAAGTGGTGAGAGCTATAAAATTTTTCGTGAGAACTGCTTCTGCTGCATCCAGTAAGTTTTGGTATGTTGTCTTATTATTGTCATTTTCTTGGATAAAGTTATTGTTTCTAGGATTTGTTATTTAACCTGCTCATTGTTTAGGATTAGATTTTTAGTTTCCAATTAATTTTTATTCTATCTTTCCACAGCCCTTTATTGCATGTGATTTTTATTGCATCATGATCTGAAAAGGGTGCATTTAATATTTCTGCCTTTCTGCACTGTATTGTGAGGTTTTTATGTCCTAGTACATGGTCAATTTTTATGTAGTTGTTGGGTACCACTGAGAAAAAGGTGTATTTCTTTCAGTCCCCATTAAGTTTTCTGCAGAGGTCTACCAGACATAACTTTTCTAAAATAATATTCACCTATTTACCTTCTTTCTTATTCATTTTGTGGTTAGGTTTATCTAGTTTTGAGAGGAGCAGGTTGAGGTCCCCCAATAGTGTGGTTTTGGTATCTATTTCTTCTTGTAACTCCCTTAACTTCTCTAAGAATTTTGATGGTATACCACTTGGTGCATAGCTGTTTGGTAATGATATTACTTCATTGTCTATGATGGCTTTTAGCAGGATGTAGCTTCCTTTCTTGTCTCTTTTAATTAGATCTGTTTTGCTTTCCCTTTGTCTGAGATAAGGATTACTATCCCTGCCCTTTTTTCCACTTCAACTGAAGCGTAATGTATTCTACTCCAGCCTTTTACCTTTAATCCCTGTCTATCCCTCCATTTCAAATGTGTTTCCTGTCAATAGCATATTTTAAGGTCATGTGTTTTTTTTGCTAATTACTTCCATTTTATGGGAAAGGTCATGCCATTCACATTCACAATTATGATTACGATCTGTGTCTTTCTCTCTATCCTATTTCCACCTCTATTTATGCTTCTCTCTCGCATTTCTCCCTTTCCCTTCTCTATAGAATTTTGCTTTTGACCACTGTCTCCCTCAATCTGCCCTCTCTTCTATCAGCCCATTCCTTTTCTTTCCCTTTTCCACCACTATTCCTTCCCTCCCTTCAATCCAACGTCTCCCCTTTATTTCCCCTGTCCCTTCCCACTACCTGCAGGGTAAATTAGATTGCTATACCCAACTATATTACTCTCTCTTTGAGCCAAATCCAAAGAAAGCAAGGTTCAAACAATGCTAATCTCCCTCCTTTGTATCCATCTACTCTAATAGATCTTCCCACCTCTTCATGTGATATAATTTACCCTCTTCTGCCTCCTCCTTTCCTCTTTTCCCAGTACAATACCTTTTCACCACTTAAGTAGATTTTCTATCATCACAGCAACATCAACTTATAACCACATCTTCTGTCTATGTATACCCCTTCTAAATGTAATAATAAAGATGCATTTCTCAAAAGTATCAAGTATTATCTTCCCATGTGGGGATGTAAACAGTTTGCCCTTATTGAATAACATGTTTTTTTTCTTTTCTGTTTATCTTTTTATGCCTCTCTTGATTCTGGCATTTGAAGATGGTTCATATATGTTTATGACTGACATTGCTTCATTGTACTATTTAGCAAGATGTAGTTTCCTTCCTCATCTCTTTTAATTAGTTCTATTTTTCCTTTTGTTTTGTCTGAGTTAAGGATTGCTACCTTTGCTTTTTTTTTTACTTCACCTGAAGCATAATAGATTATGCACCTGTCCTTTATCTTTCTCCTGTGTGTCTCTCTGCTTCAATATGTTTCTTGTAAACAGCATATTGTAGAATTAGGATTTTTCATCCACTCTGCTATCCACATATGTTTTATGGGAGAGTTTATCCCATTCATATTCACAGTTAGGACTACTAACTGTGTATATCCCTCCATTCTATTTTTCCTCCTATTTATCCTCTCTCTCTTTTAAAGCTTTTACCCTTTGACTGTGTTTTTCTTCCATCTATCACCTCCTTTGGTACACCTTCTCTTCTCTCAATTCTCCCCTGCCCCTTTACTTCATTTCCTTGCGTAATAGGGAGGAAGTGGTTCCTGGAATCGAAATGATGGGATTTCTGGGAGGAAGTGACCACTCAGTCCTAGAGTCTGTGATAAAGGGGAGGCAATCTGGCCTTAGTCTGAGAATTAAATGAAGCCAATCATATACATGTATATGCTTCTTTTTTTAAATTTACTGCTTTCTTTAAAAATACCATTTATATATTTATTTCTGCCCCCATGCCCCTTTGTAACACAAACAGCTATGCAAGTGAAAATGACCTACTGCCAACACACTATCCGCACTCAAAAACCCCATCTACCTGCTCAGAGAGAAACCAGGACTTCTGATTAATATTAGTTATTTACCTGAACCTGAATTTTTTGACTATTTTTCTTTCCATGAAACATGTCTCTTAACTGCTTCCTTCACTCTATATAAGTTCATACAAATCTTCCCTAGTTTCTCTGAGTAACTCAAAGCTCTTATTTCTTCCACAAAAAGTGTTGTTAGTAACAACAGAACTCTCCTTCACCTCGGTATCTCTTTGGCCGCATTTTGTTACATGCCTTGTAGTAGACAGACAACTGCGTCAAAGTGTTCAAATAGAGACTTTTCTTGAAAAATTCCAAACTGTTGGAATGGTTGGAACAGTGCAAAACTCTACCACCAGTATGTATTAAGAGCTCCTGTCTTAAAAGCAGCATTGCTGGGTTTTTTCCCCCATGTTTGCCAATTTAGAGTAAGGTGAAACCGATATCATTAAATGTTCATTTCTCTCAGTGATTTCCTGTAATATTTTGTTTTTAATTGCATTTTTTTAATTCTGAAGGTCATGTGTTCATATCTTTTGAACACTTAGCTAGAAAATGGTTCCTAGTATTTTTGTATCAGTTTCCTATAGAATATTTTATTCTGTTATTTGACTAAACTATTTTTCCCTATCTAGTTCCTCTTGGCTTTGTTTGTACACACAAATTTTAATTTTATACCTTTATCCTTTTGTTTAGTATTCTCCTACTTATATTTGTGAAAGGGACCTCCTTTTGTTCTCCTGATATCACTCCACTGTGTGGGTATTACTGTTTTTTGTTTTTTTTTTTAACAGTAGCCTAAGAATCCTTTTGGAACTTATTGTGGAAATAAATGCTGATCTCAACATTTTCTGCCAAATGTGATTAGTTTTCTGAGTAGATTTTATCAAATAAGGAGGATCATGGTTTTAATAGTAAGTGCTAAATGGATGACTGGCATTAACTTTAAAAGTTAATACCAGAGTGGGGTTAAAAGATACATTAAGTGGAATTGAGGCAACTCATTCTGCAAGTGAGAAAAGAAGTAGAGTTTTGACCCTGGTAGGAAATGTATGAAACAACAATGGGCCTGTATCATAAGACCTGGAAAGAACTTTACTCTGGTTTGAGGAGTTTGGACTTAAAAATGAAACAGTTTTGGAAAAAATATAACGTTCAATGTCCAGTTTCAAGTAGCAAGCAACATCAAGCCCACTGTTCTCAATATATGGCTGGTACAACCACATAGATAAATAGTTTAAAATGAGATCCTGGTTCTTAGCATGGGTTAGCTCTTCACCAATGAAGTGTTTGAGGAGTATTTCTTTCTTGTACATTTCTGAAGGCTTTTGGGAAACTTCATAGTAGTAGTAGGTAGTAGACAATGGATGGAAAAGGGATGCTTGATAATTTCCATTTCCAGGATGGTAATTTTCTAGCTTACAAATTCCTTTATTCGTTTATGTTAACTTCTCCATTTTCATCAATACCTTAGCCATGCATGATTTTAAAGCCAAAGATCCAGCCTATCACAAGCTGGAAGGAATTCAAAGGAAGTTCTGCAGCTCACATGTATATACTCCTTTTAAAAAAAATAATTAATTAATTTTAAATTTTCAACATTTATTTCTACAAGATTTTGGTTCCAAATTTTCTCCCCATCTCTCCCCTACACCCCCCCCCCCCAAGATGCAAACATGCTGATTACACCTTCACCCAGTCTGCCCTCTATTCTTTCCCCTCCTATATCCCCTTACCCCCTTACCCCATACTTTATTGTTGGACAAGATGGCTTTCTATACCCCCTTGCCCATAAATCTTATTTCCCAGTTGCATCAAAAAATCATTTTTTAAACATTTGTTTTGACAGCTTTGAGTTTCAGATTCTCTTTTGTCTGAGTTCGCAGCCTTGCCCTAAGGGGCAGTAGGTACTTACCTTTACAATGGAGTTTTCTCTTTAAAGAAAGTAACGCTGGAGGGTAGATGTTAAGAGGGTTTATTGATGTTACACCCCCCCCCCCAAGCCTTACAGCAGGACTCTAAGCCACCAGCCCCTCCAAGGCTTGGATCCTTTTATCTACCCCAGATCCACACACCACACATGACACAGCCCAGCTGAGTGGGATTGAGAGAGGGGAGGTAAATTGTGAAAGGGGAATTGTAATCACAAGGGCATGAAGACCCCAGGGTGTAGAGACACCAGTTGGGAACCTCAGGTATCTCACGCAAGAAAGTCTTGAGCAATGCAATATCCCCTGGCCAGGGATGGTGCAATATGCTCTGACTTCCACGTGACCCAACTAATTCCTGGGCCTCAAACACATCCCTGTGCCTCAACATTACCACTTGCAGTCTGGCACCTATTTATGACCCTTACACTCTTCCTTCTTCCCCCCTCACCCACTAGCATTGAGAAGACAAGTAATTCAATATAGGGTATATACATATGCAAAGCATTTCTATAGTAGTTATATTGTGAAAGACTAACTATATTTCCCTCCATCCTATCCTCCCCCCCATTTATTCTATTTCTCCTTTGATTCTGTCCTTTTTCAAAACTGTTTCTTTCTGTCTTCCCTTTCCCCCAATCTGCCCTCCCTTCTGTGATCCCACCTCTTATCCCCTTCCCTCCACTTTCCTGTAGAGTAAGATACCCAATTGTATGTGTATGTTATTCCCTCCTTAAGCTAAATTCAATGAGAGTATGACCCATTCCCTTTCACCTTCTTGCTCTTCCCCTACATTGTAGCAGTTTTCTCTTGTCTCTTTTATATAAGATAATTTACCCTATTCTTTCTCTCTCTTTCTCCTTCTCCCATTGAGCCGAGGCTCAGAAGCTGAGATCAAGACTCAGGTAATGATTTTAATGTGCCTCTCCAGGTGAAAAAGCTGGTAACCCTGGAGAATACATTTTAAAAGACTCTTGTCTGAGATCCTAACTCCAACCAGGCCTTTTGGCCCCAACTTCAGATACTTAAAAAAGACAAGTCTCTTATTAAATTATCAATCCTGTTGATGGAGTGTTGGGTGCCTATGTTTGTAACATCCAGTTGTAACTTCAGTTTGTAAAATCACACTTGTGTTCAGGTATCTATATTTGTAACATCAGCTTGTGTAGTCGAGTTGTAAAATCACACTTCTCCCAGACTAAAAGCATTAACTCTGCCTCTTCCCTAGGCCAGCACTCTGTCCAGCTACAACTCATGAACTGTTTATCCCGGCTTGGTACAACAACAAGTAACATCTATGAATCCTTCACTAAACTATCTAAGCAATCACTTCAGCTTAGAGAAACGTATAGCTCCCTTGTTCTAGTGGGCAGCTGCGCCTAACTCTCTCCAATCAGGCACATCCTGGAAACCCAATGAGTCTAGCTTCCCAACATCCATCTTGTCAAACAGGACATTGATGGGTAACAGACTGGACACCTCTCGGTCAGAATTGACTGTTAGCTGACTGAGTGACATTTCTAGCCAAAAACCACACCTTCATGCAGCCCCCACCCCCGTGAGCTTTTTCACAGCGAATTATGGGCAATACTCCTGTACAGTAGATATGAAAATGCATGTCCCTTTAAGCACTGACCACTCCTTAACTCCTCCCTGATCCCACCCTTACTCACCTAGTTAGCATAATTGATACCTGATTTACGATATTATGGCTTTATAATCTGTATCCCTAACTCCTGCAGTTTTGCAGGCTCCCTAAGACCCCCCTGCCCGCTGTAAGGCTTAACAATAAACTTTTACAATCCCGACTCAAAAAATCATTAAAAGGAGTTCTTCTCTGAACTACCCTCTGGTTATTTCTTTCTCTCACCCACATCTCCACACACACCTGAGGCTGGAACTCGGGTGGCCCCCAACATCCCAATATATTCCTCTCTTATCTCTTAATTTTATTGTTTAGATATCACCACTTCCTATTCAACTGATACTGTACCCTCTGTCTATGTATACATGTACACACATATACACACTCTCATATGTATTTATACACACATTCACCCTCCTATACATGCACATATGTAGGCATATATATATGTATATACACATATATATACAAACATCTATATTCCCTTCAACTATCCTTATACTGAGAAAAGTCTCATGAGTTTCAATTATCATTTTTCCATGTAGGAATATAAATAGTTCAATGTAAATAGTTCACATTCTTCTCTGGATGGTAGGAGTACAAAGTCAAAATGGAAATGATGCCTGCTCTTAGAGAAAAGCACACCCTATTATTACAGCCCAACTCTGTATGAGTAATACAAAACTCAGTGAACCTGACCCTTAAAAACAGGATGAAGACAAGTCTTACCATTCCTTTCCAGAGGTGAAAGGTCCACAGGAATGGCAGCATGACATTAATTTCAGACATTTTCAATATATTGATTAGTTTTACTGAACTTTTCTTTAAGATTTTCTTTTCTTCTGTAGGATAGTAACATATACTTTTGTTATGCAGGCATTTTTCAGTTCACATCTGGGGTTTTCTTGGAGTTCATTTTACAGATAAGGAAACTGAGGCAAACTAGTGTAAGTGACTTTATCAGGTCACATAGCAATTAAGTATGTGAGACCATATTTAAACTCAGGTCTTGGCTACTCCTGGCCCACTCATCTACTCACTGAACTACCTAGCTACCCTCATCTCTATACAGTGATGCATTATAGACACATGAACCATCAACTCATCAAGACTTTTAGGGTCATTGGGAGGGGACCAGAGGGCTCACCTGTGATGAGGGCACTTCCTTCCATCAGCGATGACTGATAACTTCTTTGGCATTTTCTCATCCAGTTCCTTGCCCCTCTTGCCTACTAACTTCTTTCAGCCTCAGTTTCCTAATCTCTAAAATGGGAATGATTCTGGTATTCCCTATCTCATAGAGATTTTGTAAGGAAAGCACTTTATCTATAGCTGAGTTGTACAGAAATAGGAATTATTCTATCATTATTATTATCTCAAGGGATCTCTATCCTGGGAATGGGAGAGAAAGGAGGAGGCAACTAACAGGAAACCTGTACAAGGACCAGGAATGGCTGAAAAGTGGGTACACCAAGGAAAGCAAATCCCACTAGGGAATATTAGGCATGAGGGGACATTGAGCCATGGAAAGGATGACTTTTCATAGTGAGGTGGGAAAGGAAATCTGGATTCTGGGCCAACAAGAACAGGCCTGTGTCACAGGGAATGAAAGAAAGAGAGGTTGGAAGGGATTTCACATGGCACATGAAGAAGGGAGACAGAAAGATATGAAGACAAAAGCCTGCCCCATACATAGGGGAGACATTGGTGCTGCCTCAAGGCCCCTGGGGACAGAGGGCTTGCAGACATTAAACAATTGATGTCCCTCCAAGAAATGAAAGACAAAACAGATATCTGGCAGTTAGGAGATCATGAGAACATTATTAAAAGGCTGTAATGGTGGCACAAAGCCCTCCTGGGAACAATCTTTGGGGCCTAGCACCAGGTGCCCTATGGAGAAGAGACTGAATAAGGACACTAGCATATTTGCTTTTGAAAGAGATGTGGGTGTGATGCCTACCTGCTAGAAAAAGCCAACCTGCTAGAAAAGCCTACCTGCAAAGAGCAGGAGGGAGAAACACAGTATTTAACACCTAAGACTGTCAATCATAAGTTCATTTGGCTAATTAGGGGTACAGAAGTAGAGTTAAGGTGGGACCAGGGAGTGGTTAATACTTAAAGGGACATGCACCCTTCACATCAACTGCGCATGTGTTTTACCCATAATACACTGGGAGAAACAGCGGGAGATTTTGACGGAGAGGTGTGGTTTTAGCCCTGAAACGTCATAATGTCAACTAGTGGTCAGATTTGAGGTCAAATTAAATGAGATGTACCCATCCAGATTTGCAAATGGATGAGTTTTGTTTACTAGAACAAAAGGAGGTAGTGCCTTGAATGGAGAGTTAATGGCTTGAGAGGAAATACCTCTAGGCTGGGGGCAGGAAAGACACAGTACAGCTGGGGGAAGGGGAGAAACAGTTAATGCTTTATAGCTGAGGGGGGAGGGAAGGAACAGAACTAAACTGATTTTATAAACTGATCATACACAAGACTGAAGTTATAACTATGCCACAGAATCACCCTAAAATATATTACATAGGCCATTCAGCACCGCTTCAGGTGGAGCCAAGATGGTAGAATAGAAGTAGGAAATTCCTTGAGTTTCCTCCACAGCCAAGTCTAATACTTGTAAAATATGACTCTAAACAAATTTTAGAGCTACAGAACCCATAACATGACAGACAGAAACAAATTCCCCACCGAGGCCAGCCTGGCAGGCCCACAAGAAGTGTCTATTGCACTGTGCTAGGAGCCAATCACAGATCCATGTTGTAATGGTAATGGAATTTGAAGAACCCCTTGTATTGGCAAACTAACAGGTACTTAGCACCTGGTTTCAGGTCAAGTGTTAAGACTCAGAGTTTGATAATCCCACAGTGGGATGGACTTATTGACATGATGGGGGGAGGCTGAAGATGGAGGAGCTTGTGCAAGTATAGGGAAAAGCCCAAACTGAGACAAGCCAGAACTTCTGGGAGAAGCATCATGGAGGCAGAGCAACTACTATTTGGAGAGAGAGAGAGAACTGCCAGGGGCCAGAATTGCTGAGAGAGGGAGAACTGTCAGTATCTGGGGAACTTCTGAGGGCCAGTCAGAAGTGCTGAGAACTGAAGAAGCATGACTGTGGTGCCAGTACTTTGTCTGTCTGTTTTGATGTTACTTTGTCAGATTTGTTTATTGAGAGAGGCCTCAGACCTTCTTGTTGGGTCTATGTGTTTTTTTTATTAATTTTTATTTATTTTTAGTTTACATCATTCATTTCCATGAGATTTTGAGCTACTAATTTTCTCCCTGTCTTTCCCCTACCCACCACCCCAAAACAGCGATCCCACTGTATACCCCCTCCACCAATCTGCTCTCTCCTATATCCGCCCCCATCACCCTCTGACTTTCCAGTAGGGCAGGATGGATCTCTCTCTCCAAGTGCCTGTATATCTTATTTCCCAGTTGCATGTACATAATAATAATAATAATAAT
>CM053588.1:472078-490551 GCA_028646515.1 Pseudochirops corinnae
AAAGAGAAAAATAGGGAACCTATACTATGTGTCAGCCATATTATTCAATACTATTTTAGACCACTGAAAATAACTAGACAGTATAAAATACCTGAGAGTATACTTGCCAAAGCAGACACAGGAACCATATGAATAAACATAAAATACTTTTTATACACGTTAGATCTAAATAACTGAGGTAATATTTGTTGTTCATGGGTAAGTAAAGCCAACATAATAAAAAAGTAACAATTTAACCTAATCTATTTATGCAATGCCATCCCAATTAAATTACTAAAAAATTATCTTACTGAGTTAGAAAAAAATAATAACAAAGCTCATTTGGAAAAAAAAAGGGGGTCAGGAATTTCAAAGAAACCAGGGGAAAAAAGATGTAAACAAAGCAGATTCAGTAGTATCAGACCTTAAACCATATTATAAGGTGAGAGAATTGTTGAAGTGTAAAATTGATCATTTTAATTATTTTAAATTAAAAATTCATTGCATAAATAAAACTCATGCAGCCAAGAATAGAAGGAATTCAGAAAATTTAGGAAAAAGTTTCGTAGACAATCTCTCAGATAGAATGGTGTTGGGTTGGAATATTGCTGTGGTGTAGGAAATGATGAGCTTGTTGATTTAGAAAAAAGTGGAGAGTCTTGGATTTATGAAAGAAGATGCTATCCACCTTCAGAGAAACAGATGACAAGTGGAAATAAGCATAGTATGGTCTTACTTATATGGGTATGAGAATATATGTGTATGTTTATAGATATCTGTGTGTATATACACAAAGATATACATACATATCTATCTACACAAACATATACACACATACACACATATCTATGTTTAATTGTAGCTTTCTGGGAGGGGGGGAAGGAGAAAAATAAAGTAAAAAGTACACAACAGAGAACAAAAGAAAACCTATAAGGAAGCAAAGAAAAGCCGGACAGCTTTGAAAACAGTGTGTAGTATTTATTATATAGGTTTTCTTGAAATGGAAATTCATTGCTGTATATTGAATCCTCTCATGTTTTGCTGTGTACATGGCAATGCTTATTTCTTTTCTTATTTTGTATCTGAGTTTAAAAAACATTTAAAAACTTTTAAAAAATACGTAAAAAGAAAACTAAAGGTTCTGAATGTTTTCAGCCATAATAATACCATGTCACTCATATAGGGCCTGGGCTTTGTGGCCCACCACAAAGGCAAGGTTGGGGACAGCTGTGGCAACTGGCATAACTACTCTGTCCAATATCCAGTAATCACCAAGTGCTAGCCACCTTCTTTGCTGGTCACACAGGCTATTTCAAGGAGAATATTGATAACAGCATATTCCAGCCTCCTTCAATAGCCAATACCTGGGAGAAAATATCCTGTGCCACACAATCCTCCCACTTAGGACCAGATATCGTTTAAAACTGGGTACAGGGATGATTCAGGAAACTCCAAGCGGTGAAAGAGGAGACAGGGAGGGGCAAGAGGCATCTATTTGAGTGACAGGAGATGAGGAAGAGAGGAAACTCATGATGACTCATCTCCACTTTTTTCTGTAAAATATAAGGCAGGGTTCTCAGATGAGAGAGTGGGAGGTTGGAGGGATGAAAAGATTTAGAAGTGAAGCTCGGACAGTGGGAAGGAGATTGCCTCAGTAAGGACCTGGGACATACATAACATAAATTTGTAGTGGATCCAGTCAGCACGATTTCATGATTTCTTTAGCTTTTGTTCAGTAACACACGTATTGGAGCCAAGGCAGCAGAGAGTAGGAGTGATCTATGGCTAAGGCATGGCAAGGCAAAATCTGAGATAAGAAGGCAAAGGACTCCAGAAAAGAGGACAGTATAGGGTTGAAGTGGTTCAACAAGGGGTCAAAATGGGAAAGGGAAGAAAATTCAGCCAGTGCAGCGATGATGGGTTAGGAAAGAAATGAAAGGGCAAGGGTAACAAAGAGGCCAAAGAACAGGGCTTGGGGGTACAAGGGAAAGAGAGAGGTGGAATGACAAAGGATCATATAATGAAGTTCCAGAGTTTGTAAACATGGAAGTGTTTCTGACTATGTGTGTAGCTCAGGTGGGGTGGAGTAGGTCATGGGGAAACGAACAGGTTGAGGAACCTGGAGGTAAGGGTGTTTCAGTGAGTAATGATATGTGAGTTGAAGTTCCCTAGTAGGATGGCAGGAATTGGGAAAGAGAGAAAGACTGTGAACCAGGTGCTGAACTCAGTGAGGAAATAAGGGAGTGGCCCAGGGGCCCAGAGACAGCAACTACTAGAATTTTGACTGGATGATACATATGGATTGAGTGAACCTCAAAGGAAGAGAGGTTACTGAGTGATGGAGGGGGCAGGAACAGAACCTGGAAGTGATCATGGGGAGCAAGGTATAATCTAACTCCCCTGCCTCAACCAGCTAGTGGGGGTGGGGATGACAGAAAGAGCAACCAGTGCTAGAAAGGGTGTCCAATAGATAATGTCATTAAGAGGGAGCCAGGTCTCAGTGTCAGAAGATGGAAGGAGTGGAAAAGGAAAAGATTTTAAGATGAAAGCAGGTCTGTTACCAACTGAGCACATTTTCCAAAGAACACAGTGGAAGAAGGGGTACGTATTAGAATTTGACAAATGCGAAGTATCTGAGGGAAGGGCTTGGTTGAGGGATACAGGATCAGGAAACACACACCTCCCCCTGAGCACGGTAATCATTCCAAGTCCCCAACAGAATCAGGAAAACCCTTACGAAGCCACTGAAGATTCCCCAGCAGCCCCCTATGCTTGGCACCCTTGCCCTTTCCACACTATGGTCCCTGCCAAGATCTTGCATTTAAATCATTCCCAGTGCTGGCACTTGTCTGAGAAAGACTCATTCTCAAAGTTCCTCCAGAGCATACAGAAAATCTTAGGCAGTTATAAAAAAACTATGTGGGGCAAGGACCAAGCAGGTAGAGTAGGGATGACCTAAGTACCCTTTCTGCCCTGGTTCCAGGCAATAAAAATATTTTACTAACCTTCTCATCGTCATTAAAGGAGAGAGTATCATTATCCTTTGCCCACCCAAGATGGTGGATGGGCATTGCGCCTCCTCTTGTCATCTCCAAGGTGCCTGTCTACATATGTGGATGGCACTGCTTATCTGAACAGCCACTGCCAAGGCCCCAGTTGCATGTTCGGACTTCACCAACTGATCCGCCCAGGTTCGTACAGCAGTGACGATTCCACAGTTAAAATCCAATGCCATTGGCAGGTCCTTACAAAAGGAATTTGTGTCCCTACCAACCCAGGAAATGGGAAAAACAAAACCCCTAATTTGTAGCTTTTAGGAAGAAGACTATCCATCCCTGAGATGTGATCTTAGATATTCCCAGGCTCTATTATGAGAATTTAAATTTTTTTAAAATTCAATTTTACTATGCTGTTCCTGCTGGAACATCTGGCTAACTGAAGCTTGACTCCTGTTCATATTAACCTCATCTGGCTAAAAGCTGACTAATGAAATGATAATATTACGGGCAGATGTTTGATGTTTGAGATCAGAAGCCAAGAGAAGAGGAAGAAGGGAATACAGGATCTACAAAATTCTTTAAACCTTCCCAAAGTGATTTAGTTAACTCTTTTTGTGCAGAGATTTCCCTGAGAACCTTTGGCTATCTTGGTGATATATAAATCCCTTCCTCTCCATTAGCTCTATTGTGACTTCTTTAGAATGTAGCCTGTGGGATTTTGCAAACTAAGTGTTCACATCTGTATTTTAGTCTATTTACTAATTTGTTCTCACTTAAGTTTGTTCAACCTTAATTGAAGTAAGCATAAGATAATTAATCTGTTTGACTAGGCCTGTGCAGTCTATATGGCCTAAGAGGCCATAAAAATTGTTTTATGTTAAAAAGATTATTTCTCTGACCTAATTTTTGTCTATAAAAAGCCTTGTTGGAATCTTGATCTTGGTTCAGGGTTATTTTTTTCCACCTCCTGAACCTGAGCTTAAGCGCAATAAAATCTAGGTTTTTATCTCTATATTAATTTCTGTCTTATGGTAGATTTATTTAGCAGCAGTTATCTATCACGTGACCTTGGTGGGAAATATTTCTCCAATGACACGTTGATCAACTGATTGATAAAATGTAAAAAAAAAAGAATTTTACAAAATCTATACTATTAAATCCTCTCATGGTCCTCCTGTTGGCAGCGATGCTGAGAATGTAGTCAAAAAGTAGACTCTTCTTAGGGCCCTAAGAAGAAAAGGTTTGGGGGAAGGTGCCTGCTTACTAGGACAGATTATGAAAACATGCCTCTTAGGCTTTAGTAAGAACACAGGTATCTAGAAAATCAGATGATGGTGTGAATTTTCACTTTGATTCCGGGTGAGCAGAGAAGTGGAAAGGGAAGGAAGACCAAGGGGCACAGCTCAGTCATTGTCCCCTGCCCCTCTCTCCCATTCTTCAGAGTGGTTGGTGGCACGGTAAGGAGGATATTAGAACAGACACTGGACAATTGCTAAAGAGCCCATTTTCTTGTTCCAGTTCCTCTTTGCTGCCTATGTCTGGCTCCATTTCTGGTGAGCCTTCTTTTTGGCCACTGGGGCATACAGACGTTCAAAATGGGATTAGAGGAGGAAGACGCAGAAGGGGGTGGAGTGTAATTATACCTGAAGCAGTGGGGAGGAGGGGGATGTCATGTGGAAGGGGCATAAATAGAACCCATCAAACCTCTCCCCCCAAAATTTCACCCTCTCTTTAGCCTCCATTGAAGAACTGCCTATGAAGGAATTCGCCTTTATAGGACCAAATATAAAGAATTCCTCAATTTTTCTACCTGAAAAGGAATAAAGGGAGATCTTCATCTGGAACTGCCAATTGATTCAACTGTTTTTACAAGAATAAATCACTTGCAAGCTCTTCTAATCCAAATGTGCTATAGCTCAACCCAGGTTCAAAAGTAATTGGGAAACAGTTAACAAAATAAATAAAAATAAAATAGAATAGAGAGAATATTAACATGTGGTTTTCTAAGCCAATAGGCTTATGCGATCTTTATGCCAGTTTTAGTGGCCCGTTTCCATCTGAGTGTAAAGCCATTCACTAGATGCATTTCTCCAACAGACTCTTTATAAAAAAGTGCCCTCAATCACCCCCATTAGACCATACCCTTCCTAGCCATAGCTGTTTATTTAACTTGGGGTTTTAATTTCTCATGCAACAGTCCTACTTCCTAAATGTGAAAAGCCCTCCCACTCACTGATTCCCATGCCTAGAAGACAGGCCTTCCCTAAGAAGTAACTAACAGTAATGTTACTTCTCAGGATCCTCACCACACCCCTGAGAGGCAGGTGCTGTCCAAGACTATCACTGCCCACTGCATCACCAAGCTGGCTAAGTACTATGGCAGGAAGGAGTAATGAGGAGAAGCTTGAGGTTCTTTTACTATCAGTTATAGTTCTCATCCTGATTGTCCTGTTTTGAGGAAGCTGGGTTGCACCATGGTGGCCAGAGTGCTGGGGCTGACCTCAGACACTTCCTAGCTATGTGACCCTGGGCAAATCACTTAACCTCTGTCTGCCTCAGTCTCCTCAACTGTAAAATGGAACTACTAACAGCCCCTACCTCCCAGGGTTGTCAGGATTTGCTGCTTATGAACCATGTCTAGCAGAGTTAGTGTCATGGAAACAGTTACTCCCTTCCCTTTCCCCCACTTTCCATTCTAAACAAGTCTTTTTTTACTAAGGAAAAAAAAAATCTGTTTTTAATCAATCCATTACCCAGAGCTCTCCTTTTTCCACAATACCTTTTCTCCTTGCAAACAGGAATTTAATCACAAGACCGTTACAAAAGGCAAAATGAAGAGAAACAAATGAAAAAAACAAGAGGAGACTAATGCAAGCTCTGGGGCACAGTCCAGAAGGTTCCAGGTGATCTTTTTGTTGTTGCTGTAAATGCAATCAGCGCTTGTGAGCCATAAAAATCCAATTAAAAATAATTTTAACAATTGATGTTTAAAACTGACACATCAAGGGGCAGCAGGTGGTACAATGGATAGAGTCTGAAGGACATGAGTTCAAATCTGACCACAGACACTTACTATGTGACCCCGGGCAAGTCACTTAACCCAAACTGCCTCTAAAAAAATTGGACACACCATGCAAGAACCAAAAAGAAACAAGGCCTCCCAGTCGGGACCTGAAGGAAGCACTGGTGACCCCATTTCTGCATTAGCTGACATTGCATGGGCATGATGGCACACAGTATGAAGCACGCATGTCATG
This sequence comes from Pseudochirops corinnae, assembly GCA_028646515.1. Lineage (NCBI taxonomy): Eukaryota > Metazoa > Chordata > Mammalia > Diprotodontia > Pseudocheiridae > Pseudochirops > Pseudochirops corinnae. The sequence goes on from CM053588.1 coordinate 478,314, forward strand.
TGTTCCAAACCAAGGCTGCAGTAAAGTTACACAACGAACACAGGCAAGTGCTGCCAGAAAGACCTCGGATTGACATGGTTGATTTTTAACTCCTTTTTCGTCACTGCTTGTTCAGAAACCTTTTACTGTGGTCAAATTTTTCTCAACCCCAAGGGGTAAGACCCACAGTTTAAGAAGGCTCCAGCTAAAGAAAACATTTTGGATGCCATTTCCTGCCCCAGGCAAAATCATCTGGGAATTCAAACCACCAGGCATGCAAAACGCCAGGTGAGGCTGAGCCTAGGAGGGGGGAGGGAGGAGGTATGCCCCCAACAGCTGGAATAGTGCCCTTCCCCAAGTTTCCACTCTACCCCCAAACACTACCCTTATTACTGTGGAAGGCACCACCATCTTCCCAGTCACCCTCTCACTCTACACACCCAATCAATTGCCAAATTTTGTCTTTTCTACTTTTATAACATCTTTTTTATATTATCTTCTCCTGTCCATTCATTCAGTCACTCCACTGCTATAAACCCTCATCACTGCACGCCTGGAGTACTGGAAAACCAGCCTTCTGATGGATCTGCAGCCTCGTCTTTCTCCACTCAGCCCCTAAAATGATTTTCTTAAAGAGTAGGTCTAACTGCCCCCCCCCCCCCCCAACCCTCACCAACTGCAGTGAATAGGGAGCCCATTGCATGGGCTCTTCCTGCCTTTCCATTGGTCTCCATGCATTCCATCTTCTGGTCACTGTCAGTGATGGTCTCCCACTCTTGGACTACTCTCCCTCCTCCCTTCCAATACCTGATTTCTTTGGCTTCCTTTACAACTTCCTGCAAATCCTCCCTTTGGCAGGAAGCCTTACACTTGACAGCCCCCTGAAAGCTAGCCTCACCCCTAGGAGATCACCTCCCATCTCCTTCATACATAACAGCTTGCATGTTGTTTCTCCTATTAGAATGGAAATTCCTTAAAAGCCAGGCCCATGAGTACCTAGTACGAAGGAAGCATTTAACAAATGCTTGTTGACTACTGGAAGCTCTCTTAAATGGATCTTAAGAGATAACACACACTGGAAGGCCCAGAAATTAGCAATCTAGCGACCACCCAACTTCTCACCAAACCTAGCATACAGGTCAAAACTGCAGTTTCGAGGGTTAATTTGCCAAAGAAAAAGCTAAAGCACCATCTGAAAAAGCTATGTGAGAAAAAAATTTATATATAATCCCATTCCAACACCTTCTCTTCCCCAAAGAAAGTGAAAGTGAAGTTTTGCCCTTTTGAAATAGCTGACTTTTTCAAAAGTTACTGAGTGATCTGGGTGAGAGAGATGTGGAAATGTCCCCTGTACCAGGTTCCTGACAGCGTGTGTGAGGAAGGAGCAGGGCAGGCTGGGAGGCAGGCGGAAATGAGGGAAGGGGGGGCATTGCGTAAGGGCAAACAGTTCTAACTGATTCATCCCTCACATGGCTGACATTATGGGGTTCTTGTGACAGCTCCCTGACCTCAGCCATGTGTCCACATGCCTGCTCTAATGCTTCCTCTGAAATGTAAAAAATGGGGTAGTCCCAGGCAAGTGGCTGGTGTTGAGAAGGTCTCAGGAGCAAGAGTGCAAACCAGAAGAGCAGCAGCTCTAGGGGCCATTTCTACGCTTCAAGCAAGATGTACTGGAAGCTGTTCCACCAGGATTTCCCTGGAAAAGCTCCTAGTGCTTCCTTCCTTCAGTGCTCACTTTAATGGCTCTGGCAAACACTGAATAATCCTGCCAGAAACTTGTGGAGGAAACAAGCATTTGCTGAGGATAGACTCTGTGCCAGGTACCAGGCCAAGCATTGGAGATACAAAGAAAGGCACATACAAAGATACAGATGGGGGAAATTTCAACTGGAGGAAGCCTCAGAGGGAAGGCACCAGCAACTCAAGGGAAGCAGAAAAGGCTTCCAGGAGAAGGTGGTATTTGGGCAGACACCTGAAGGAAGCTAGAAGGCTGAGGCCAGGAAGGAGAGCAGCCCAGGATGGAGGACAGCCAGTGAAAAGACACAGAGTGGAGGGACACAGAGCAGAGGAACAAGAGAATTTCTGATTTGGGGAACAGCAAGGAGGCCAGGGTCATGGGGTCATAAAGTAGGTGTAAGTATAGAAAGGCAGGAAGGTGCCGGCTGGGAAGGATTTGGTATCTGATGCTAGAGGCGACAGGGAGTAATTCACTACACAGTACACATGGTCGAGTCTGTCTTGCCAATCAGAATAAAGAACACCAGTCTTTTGTGTGTGTGTGTGTGTGTGTGTGTGTGTGCACCCTGACAACTGGAAAACTACTAAGAGTAAGGGTACTAACCTTAGGCTGAGACAACTGCTAGCAAGGTGCATGACTCTGAGAATATTGACAAGAGCCTGGAGTGCTAAGGCCCAGATGGTGGGAGACAAAAGAACCAGGTTCTAACCTCTGCTGCTTTCAGGGTCCCCTCTGTTCTGAAGAATCAGGAGCTTAATATAAAAGGGAAGCAGGGAAGTCAAGCTCCTGCCTATGGGATGAATTAGACCTAGTTATTCGGGAGGTGTTGAGGGAAAATATTTAAAAGTGGCAGAAACTGCAAAGAGAACCATGTGGTGCTGAAAAAGAGCTTACCAGTTGTGCAGCCAGAACACTGGAGAACTCACTGTTCATGGCATAGGGAAGGGCTGTTTGTGCTCTGGAACCGTAAGTGGTTTGAAACCTCTTCTTGATTTCATTCAGGAAACTGAAGGCTCGGGAACGTTCAAAATCCTGAAAAGAAAGTGCCCCATCTGTAAAGACAGCAGGCTGCGCAGCAGCCCATGCTTCAACCTGCTCCACGGCCAAAGCCATAGCTGGCACCAAGGACATGCTGAGCAAAGGGGAAAACTGAAAAGATAACACGTGGTCGAGAGGGCATGGACTGGGAAGCTGGCTCTCCAGGAGTAGCCTTGCCAGGTACACTCTTAGCAGGTTCCTCTTATGACTGACCAGTGGAAGACCTGAGATGACTGGGCCAAACATAGGGCTACAATCTCACAGTCCACTTAATCACATGTATTCTTTCTTTCAATCTCCCAACTCACATTAGCAAGAAGTTACTTAAAAGTTTATAAATGGGGGTGGCTAGGTGGTGCAGTGAATAGGGCACCGGCCCTAGAGTCAGGAGGATCTGAGTTCAAATTCGGCCTCAGACACTTAACACAAAAACTAGCCATGTGACCTTGGGCAAGTCACTTAACCCCAACTGCCCTAAAAAAGAAAAAAGTAAAAAAAAAAGTTTATAAACATTGAAAAGCTAAATCCCAACTTCAGGATCTCCACATTTTAAACATTTCATCTATAACTTCCCCCTAATAGTCATAAGGTCTTTTTTTTTTTAAGTAAAGCAAAAAGCAATCACTGAGAATGGGGGGAAAAATGGATTCTCTAGCTGCCTTATAACTTAAGCAACCAGAAGGCAATGATCATGTCCCATAGCACCCAGCATCTGGAAAACATTCCCATATTAAAGAACTGCTTTGCCAAACTCTCCCAGCAGTCTAGAGCTCTGACCTATCCCTCTGGCTGATCTAGTACTCTACAATTCTTGTTACTGCAATCCCAGGCCTCAATCTTATCTCAGAAGCTAGGAAATGAAATAGGGGGTGGGGGGGATGGGCAGGGGAAGGCTTAGAATTTGATTAATGATAATAAATATGGTCAAGTCTCAATTATCCAGGGAAAATGATCATCTCAAGACAGTTTTGCATAGCCACCTAACGTTTCTAACTTCATCCCGATCAACTACGAGGAGCAGAGGGAGAAAATCACACCTTTTATCCCATTAACCAGTCACTGGGGAATGGAGCCTTTGGATTACTTTAATTGTCTGGTTAACTAAGGATTAAATAAAATCCTGACTTTGGTTTAAGAGCTTTGTGGGAAATCTTTCTAACACTTTCCTGCTTTAGTACAGTCTAGTGAAGAGAACAGAATTTCCTTTTTGAGATTTAAGAATGTGTAGGTAGAGGCCTTACAAGCCATCACTCAACTATTCTGACCCCCAGGCCACAGATCAAGCTGAGTTTTAAAAAAATACAGAAATTTTGACATCAGCTCATTTTGTTGTCATTTGTCTCTGAAACATCCAGAGACACGTTCAAAAGACAAATTTCAAATCACAGAATTTGGGCTAGTTGAGTTTCAGTTACTCTTGTAGCTAGTTTAGGTTATTCTCTGTGCCATGGTCCCCTACATTTATATACCAAAAGCCGATGTGACAGCACTAGAAAATTCAAGCGGGTTACTAGCAACAATCTGTTTCCAAGGTACTTACATCATCCGTGATACAAAGATACACGATTCTATCTTGGCAGATGTAGTGAAATAGGTAACTGTAGAGACAAAGAAAAAATACCCTAACTGTTAAAAAAAAAGTCTTTCTCTATGCTAGAGAATATGTAAAGCAGAAACTATTTCACAATCCCCCTATTGACAACACTCTTCAATGCCTCATCATGGCTTAGGGTTCTTGAAGGGCATGTAAGAAGAGGATAAGGCCTGGCAGGGCCTACCAGGCAAAAGCTTTGGGCCTAGGCCACTGTATGTCTGCTGCCTGAAGATTTAGTTCAAATAAATCCAATTTAGTCTTACTATATGGTTCTCCCTAAAATACTAAATTTGAAGTTCTGTATCTGAAAAATTATGTACAGTCAGTTTTTGGGTGTGAAAATAGGTTGAATCTCTTCCATTTTACTCCAAACTTTTCTTGCCCTCCCTCTTTATCCAAGGGATGATTCTGTGTGTGTCTCCAGCCATCAGTTGTCACGGATCTTCTCAATACAGTTCAAGCACAGAAATGACCTGTGACAAATTCAGTTTGGCAAACACTGTCCTGTCCTAACTTAAAAATCGCGTTACTGGCAGTTAATTCAAAGACCCATCCAAAAGTCTGTTTTCTAGTGTTCTTCTAGTTGTAGTTATGAAACTCCCTTTCCCGCCCCTTCCATCATTACCCAGCAAGACTCACTTTCCATGTGAATACGTGAGTTTGTTATTTTCAGAGGGTATTTTAGCCAGAATCTGCTCTGTCACCTCCAGGAAGTTTCCGCCACACCAAGCATGTTTGGCAAGGATGGTCGTGCCTCTGGCAACAACTGCGAAAAGGATAGCCATGCTTTCAATCTAACAAAAGAAAACAGAAGTGAGACAGAATAGTTCTTCCACCAGAATTTTTTGTTATCAAAAAGCACTTAGTGAACATCTGATGAGATGTAGCATTGTACAGCTCCACTGATTTCTCGATAACCTCTGAGACAAGGAATCAGGCCAGAATAGTTCTTCTGTCCCTAAGAAGGCAGCATTTAACTCCATCAAAAGTAAAGTGCAAGTAAAGCTTAGAGAGATGCAGGATTCTTGGCTCAGTAAAAAGACTGGAGAAATTCAGTTTTACGCTGATACTAACAACCTGCTTTTATGCTTTTATGATGCCCTGAAGGCTGGTTGTGGGCCAAAGACCTATGGTGCATCTTAGCTATTCTGTGCTGATGGAGCCACACTGTCAGTGACGAGGACACGATCCTGGAGAGATCGGCTGAAGGCTTCCATAAGTGTTCTCAACTGACTGCCATCAACCAATGCTGAGGCCACTGACTGTATAGCTCAGGTTGAAGTCTATCCCTCTCTAGCTGAGCTTCCAATTGAAGAAGAACTTTTCATTATCATTAGGTTTCTCTCCTGTGGCAAACTGCCTGGTGCTGATTCTATTCCAATAGAGATTTACAAGGTGGTAGTGGTGGTGGTGAGGTCCACTACTCATACAAAAGCTGTCCCTCAGGAGGTTCAAGGATGCCTCCGATAAACATCTCTATAAAAGAAAAAGAAGTAGATTGTCCTGGGACAATCACAGGGGTTTCTCTCTCTTAATCACTGCTGGCAAGATTTTTACCAGAGTCCTCCTTAATAGGCCAATCCTTCACCTGGAAGATAGTCATCTACCCAAGAGCCAGTGTGGCCTCAGAAAGGGCCAAGAAACAGTGGATATGGTGGTCTGTTGCCTGATAACTCCAGGAGAAATGCAGGAGCAGAACAGAAGTCTGTATACAACGTTCATCAAGCTGATCTGGTTCATGGAAGATCATGGCAAAATTTGCTTGCCTGGAGAAGTTAGTCACTATTGTATGCCAGCCCCTGGGATAATCTACAACGCTCTCTCGCTTTCCCCAGTCCCCAATGGAGTGACTGTGTGCTTGCTCCCATGCTTTTTTTTAGTAAGATGTTTGCAATAATGTTGTCAGATGCCTTCAACGAAGGTAGCAGCAAGATATAAACAGCATCAAGGTCAGCTACTGCACTGATGGTAAATGATTTAACTTGAAAAGGCTACAAGCCAAGACTAAAGTGGAGGGAGAGTTGGTGTGCAACTTTTTGTTCGCAGATGACTATACACTCTACGTAGCCTCTGAGGCTGAAAAGCAACACAGATTATGGATCAATTCTCTGCCACTTGTGCTAATTTTGGCCTAACAATTGACACCCTAACAACTAACACCAACAAAACAGAGGTTCTCTATTAGCCAGCATCACAAAATCCATAAGTAGAACCATTGTTTATAGCAAATGGAGAAATTCTGAATCCTGTGGATAAATTCACTTACCTCGTCAGTGTACTTTCCAGGGAGGACGAACATAGATGATGAGGTTGACACATGCACTGCCAGAGCTAGCTCAGTGTTTGGGAGGCTCCAAAGGAAAGTATAGGAAAGAAGAGGTACTAAGCTGCCTACTAAACTGAAGGGCTCCAGTGCCATTGTGTTGTTTGAGTGTTTTAATCATGTCTGACTTTGTGACCCTGTTTGAGGGTTTCTTGGCAGACATACTGCAGTGGTTTGCCATGTCCTTCTCCAGCTCATTTTATAGATGAGGAACTGAGGCAAACAGGGTTAAGTGACTTGCCCATGGTCACACAGCTAATAAGTATCTGAATTCATGAAGATGAGTCTTCCTAATTCCAAGCTCTCCACTGAGTGGATCTCATTGTTCTATGTCTGTAAAACCTGGATAGTCTACCAGCGCCATGCCAGCAAACTCAATTGCTTCCATTTGAATAGTCTTGGGAAGATTCTGAAGATCACCTGGCAAGAGAAGTTACCGGACACCGAGGTCCCTTCTTGAGAGGAACTGCCAGTGAACTGCAACTTAGATGGGCTGGCCATGTTGTTCGAATGCCAAATGTATACTTGCATGAAAGCTTATCTTAAGGAGAACTCACACAAGGTGAAGAAGGTAAGCAAGTGCTCACATGGTGGTCAGAAAGAGCGAGACAAGGACACTCCCAAGGACTCTCTGAAGAACTTTGGAATTGATTATGAGACATGGGAGACACTGGCACAGGACCACCCAGCATGTTGTGCCTGCATCAAAGAAGGTATGGCACTCTATGAGCAAAGTGGCTTTGCAGTAGCAAAGGAAACATGAACTACACAAATCTAGAGCCACCTCCACCCCAAATGTTCACACGGACTGTTTGTGCCAGGCCTGTGGCAGAGCCTTTCACCCTACCATTGGTATGATCAGCCACAGTCCAACACACCATACCTTTACCCTGCCACAGTGATGTCCTTTTGGTCCTCTTCAAATACGAAAGACAACGACCAAACCGAACTGGAGAATGAGCTCTAGCAGGCCTTCCTGTACTTACTAGCTGTGTGACCCTGGGCAAGTAACTTCACCATTACCTGCCTTGGTTTCTTCAAGTGTAAAACAGGGTAATAACAGCACCTACCCCGTAGGGTTACCATGAGGACCAAATGAGACGTTAGTAAAGCATCTAACAGAACAGCCGCAGGCGGCCCGCTAGGTCCTCAAGGGCGGCCCTTTGACTGAGTCCAAACTTCACAGAACAAATCCCCTTAATGAAAGGGTTTGTTCTGTGAAACCTGGAGTCAGTCAAAAGGCCGCGGCCAAGGGCCTAGCGGGCCACCTGTGGCCTTGAGGCTGAAAAGTGACTCACCTGGCGTATAATGGGCGCTACAAACATGTGTACTCCTTTCCCTTCCCTTTCCCTTCCGCCCCCCACTCAGACACCAAACTGACTTTTTAAATGCGGGTCTAACCATGACATTCGCAGACTGCAAACTCCAGCGGTGCCCTATCACCTCCAGGATCAAACACAACCTTCTGTTTGTCACTCATAAGAGACTGACTGCACAGGAGACCTCCCAAAGTAGGGCATTTTCTACTGGCCTTCCCCCTACCTGGAATTCTCTCTCAGCCCTTCTCTGCCTCCTGATTTTCCTGGTTTCCTTCAAGTCCCAGCTAAAATCCCATCTTCTTCAAGAAGTCTTTCCAGATCCTTCCCTCTGTTGGCGATCTCCCATTTACTCAGTCTGTATATTTTCTGTTTGCATGTTGTCTTCCCCATTAGACTGTAAGCTTCTTGAGGGCAGGCAATACTTTCTGCCTGTCTTTGTATTCCTAGTGCTTAGCAAGTGCTGGGCCCATACAGCAGATGCTTAATAAATATCTATTAACTTGATCATGAAGGTAGCTAGGTGGTTTGGTGGATATAGTGCTGGGCCTGGAGTTAAGGAAGACTCATCTCCCTGAGTTCAAATCTGGCTCAGACCCTTACTAGCTGTGTAACCCCAGGCAAGTCACTTCACTCTGCCAGTTTCCTCATCTGTAAAATGAGCTGGAGAAGGAAATGGCACTCCAGTATCTTTGCCAAGAAAACCCCAAAATGGGGCCACAAAGAGCCAGACACAACTGAAAGCACCAACCAACAACCTGACTGCAAGTGAGAATAATCTAAAACAGTACTACAGATAGAAAAAAGCATACGTGGTCTTCTCCTGTAATCCCTACTTGATTACTGAATCAATCAAGAAAATCAGCCACAGTTTAACATCTATCTGGCACTGGGGAGAGAAAGACCACATTCTTCAAAGAGCTTATTCTTCTGAAATCTGAAAGATGACCACATAACCTCCCTCAGAACACTTCCATTGAAGGGATCTTGGGAGGTACCAAGGCCACTTTCAATCAGCTTCCATTTTTAGGACAGTTTTCCTTGTATTATACTCAAATCTGACCCTCTCGAACTTTCACCCACTGGCCTAGTTCTGCACAAGCTACTCTTCTCTTGGCTGCCAGAGATCTAAAGAAAGCTTGGACAGAGTACTTAGAATGTGCCAAGCACTGTAATAAGCAGTGGGAATACAAACAAGAAGCAAGGCAGTTCCTAGCCTCAAGGAGTTCTTATTCAAATAGAAAACACCACCCATTGGGCAGCTAGGTGGCCCAATGAATAGAGCACTGGCCCTGGAGTCTGGAGGACCTGAGTTCAAATTTAGCCTCAGACACTTACCACTTACTAGCTGTGTGACCTTGGGCAAGTTACTTAACCCCAATTACCCTGGCTTCCCCACTCTAAAAAGCAAACAAAACAAAAAACAACACCCAGAGGTAAATGCTGAATTGTTCTTTTGGCCACACTGTGGTTTCAAGGCACCTGAAGCATCCTGGTTGCCCTCCACTAACCAGGGCCACTCCCACTTGTCTACCACTTTCCTAAAAGGCTGTGTCCAGAAGCCATGATCTGATCAGCCTGGGCCGCCTCCCTTTTTGGGTAGCTCAACTTCTCTGAATGCAGCCCAATGTCACGAGTGTTGCAGGCTGCCATAAACACTGTTCGCTCACACTGAGTCTTTTATCACATGAAGTGCTGTTGATTCCAATTAAGCACAATACTAATGATTCAAATAACATATACCTCTAAGTGCAGCCTGTCCAATTCAGCCTGCGGTTTTAGTTTGCTGAGACGTTCGGGATCCTCAAGCTGTCTTCTAACATACTGCCCATTCCACAACTTTGATCACCAAGGTCTCAGGACAGAACACTGGTGACTTACTTTCCTTCCAGAGGGCACCAATCTAATAGTTATCTTTTGTTCATGACCGACTCAGGATAGGTCCCTGATAGTTTAGGGTCAATATTGGAACAAAAAGATCCAACAGAACAAGAGATTTACTTCTAGCCAGAGAATGACATTCAAAAAGAACAGAAGCACTGAAGACCCCTCAACTTGATTCAGCTGGGAGGGAAGCTCCCTTGCCTAAATGACTCACTGTGCTCCACCAGCCAAGCATCATAGAAAACCCCTGGAGCTCCTCATGACAACACCTGGGGCTCCTTATGAAAGCTTTGTACACAAGGTATGAGCAAGTGATCCCGGTCAGTGGCTAAGCACCTTTATTCCTGAGCCAACTAAGTCTTGGGGTATTTCTTAACATCATTTAAAGAAAAACTAGTCCCACTTGTATGGGGTTGGGGGAAAGGTTAGATAATAATCATAGCTAGAATTTCAGCAGCACTTTAAGGTTTGCAAAGCTCTTTACAAAAATGATTTCATTTGATCTTCACAACAAGCCTGAGAGGAAGGTGTTATTCATGATCCCCATTTTAAAGGTGGTCCTGACCTATGTCTTGCCACTGGACTCCCATGACCCTGGAGGAGAGAGTGAGAGCTGCACCTGCTCTGCCTCACTTAAATCCAATTTATTCACAAGTCAAGACATCACCTCCTGGTGTCATTGGTTTACTTCCAGAATGAAGGATGAACAACAAGAACAATTTTAAAGGTGAGGAGACTGAGGCAGGAAAAGGTGAAGTGATCTGTCCAGGGTCACACAGCTGGTGTTTGAGGCTGGATTTGAACTCAGGTCTTGTAGACACAAAGTCCAGCACTCTGTACCCTGTAGTGCCCCCAAGCTTCTAGGACATTGAGAGAATATTGCTTCTATCACACCACTCTTTCGACTCTTTTATTCAAATAATTCAATACAAAAATATCAATAGGCTAGAGTGATGGTCTAAATTCCAGGTTGCTAAAGCTAGCCAACACTGCGTGTGATGAAGACATGAGCATTTTTGATCCTTCCTTTCAGATATACAGTATGAGTATTATTGTCTCCATAAATTTTAAAGCTGAAGAAACTGAGGGTGAAAGGATAAATGACTTATCCAGGGTCACACAGTAGTAGCGGATACCTGGACTCCTAGTCTAGTGCTCCTATGTCATCCGCTTTCTCTCAAATTTTTGACTATATCAGGGACACACCCCTGGGGGCCAAATTTGTTTTTCTTCCTACCCTAAAACATAACTAAAAGGGGTCACTATCCCCAGACTGCCCTCCGGGCACCCTTTTATATTTGAATGGCCCATTTCCTCTCAGGATCCTTCAATAAACAAAATTCCTATTGACATTAGAAATGTGTCTAGTTTGGACATGTATTATTTACATATTTATTTGCTAATTCACATGCAGATAGATGCTCCCAGGAGCTTCACAGAAGCCTTTCGGTATCATGTATATTCTGGTAGCACAGTGGATAGAGAGGGCTGGACCCAAAGTCAAAAAGACCTGGGTTCAAATTTGACCTCAGACATGTCCTTGCTGTGTGACCCGGACAAGGGATTTAACCTCTGTGTCAGTTTCCTCAGCTATAAAACAGGGTTAATGACATCACCTACCTTGCAGGGTTGTCGTGGGGATTAAACTAGGTGCTAGTTGTACAGCCCCTCAGCACAGTGCCTGGCCCCTAGAAAGCAACGAATAAATGCCTATTCCCTCCCTTCCCTGCTATGGGTACTGGGAAAACTGGCTGACGTTAAAAAAGACTGGAGGGGACTGGGCTAAACCAGAGGGGCAAACGCACAACAATCGTGAATACCTCAGGAACCAGATTAACTGTATTTGGGACAAATGAAAACACAGGAGCACACAGATGATGTTAAGAGGCGTTTTCCAAGCTGTGTGGCCTCAGGGCTCCTTATGAAAGGTTTAGCGACCCAGTTTTTCACTGACACCACTGCCCTGAACCATCCATAACCCTCACTTAACCATCTTAGTGGATAATCCTAACTCCATAATAACTACATGCAGGAAGTGTAAGGAAAAAAATGATTTTCCCTGAAAACTACAAAAATCCTTAGGAGAGAGAAAGCAAGAGAGAAACAGTGAAATAAAAACTCCAGAGAAAAGCATTAAGTGGTATCTGATTTAGTGGAAACATAAGCAGTTGTTTCCCTGATTTTCAGTTAAAAAGCCTCTTGATCAGATTCATAACTCTGCTTGTTATGGACACCTGTAAGTGCCTAACACTCATTAAGGACTACACTTTGAATATGAAAAGAGCACTGGCCCTGGAGTCAGGAGGACTTGAGTTCAGATCCTGCCTCAGACACTTAACACAAAACTAGCTGTGGGACCTTGGGCA
>CM053588.1:491051-506508 GCA_028646515.1 Pseudochirops corinnae
TTTCACCAACATTTTCTTGTATGTACCTATGTGTTGTTTCCCCCTATAACATGCAAGCTCCTTGGGGGTGGAGACCATTTCACATTCTTCTTTGTATTCATAGCTTGGTGCACAGTAGGCTTTAATTAACACACTATTTTTTTTTCTTTCCTTGATTAATTCAGCAGTCTCTGAGTCCCTCTGCTGGGGAATGGTAGTACAGCAGACAACCCTGTCATTGAAGCTAAAAACAGATTGAGACAATGATGTCATATGCTGTCTGAGACACAAGAACCCCCAAACATTAGTAATTAGTGACATCAGGGCAAGAAGACAGAGGAATCTTGGGCCAGGGTACACCTAGGATATGTAGAGGCTATGTCAGAGATGAGCAAGTAAAGGTGTAATCCAGAAGCTAGGAGAGCCCATCCCCAGTATAGTCAGGGCTATCCCCCCATATAACAGAGGGCTGACTTTTGTGGTTCGGAAGGAGACAGAAGAGACATATTTCGCCTCTTCCCCCCCACCTCATTCCATTTTCTCCAAGGGAGACTTTAATTCGTGCCAGGAGGGGAAACAGGAGTTTGGGGCTCCTGGCCACTGCTCTGTTCTCCTCAGAGAGGAGGAGTACTGAACTCTTGTTATCTGCTCCCTTCAATGTTAAAGGTTAAACCATATCTAGGATATGTGATCTTCAGGTTCAGACTAAACTTCTGATTGGTAACCATTAATGGGGAAAGGAAGACCCTAAACTTTATATCCAAGGCTTGATTTGAATTCACACAATGAACTCACATAGTAAATAGAAAAGAAACCCATTTATCTGGGCTGATAGCAAAACAGAAATCAGAGAAAGTATACATAAGAGAACATAAATACAAAGTGAATGAGCTCTCCCATTGGGAGTAAGACAATTCAGCCCAACTAATAGAGAAAATCCTAGATCTCACTCTAGCAGGAGATGGGGACATGATGGAGACTGCCAGCTCTTCTCATGTCAGCTTCTTCCCAGAGCCTTATTTTCCCTTCAGCAACCTAAAGTGGGGTTTGCATCTTCCATCTTTTCCCTCAAAGCTGGAAGGTAGAAGTACCCAAAGCTACTACAGAGGACAGAAAGACTCAAGCATTTGAAGAGACCAAACCTCTCCTCTTTCCCACTTTTGCCAACTGCACCCTACCCCTCATGTAGGTGTGGGGCATGGTATCTACCAATGAAGAGAGTCTCACACCAATGAACTTTGGGACTCAGATTTACACCAGAATCCCAGAGTAATTGTGAAACATTCATAGCCAAAGGCTCGGAAATTATTTGGATAGGTTACTAGTTAGTTTAAAGCCAAGGGGGAGGGGTTAAATGTTGTTGTTGTTGGTCCATCACATCTGTCTCTTCATGATCCCATTTGGGGTTTTCTTGACAGAGATACTGGAATGATTTTCCATTTCCTTCTCCAGCTCATTTTACAAGTGAGGAAACCGAGACAAATAGAGTGAAGTAACTTGCCCAGGGTCACACAGCTAGTGAATGTCTGAGGCCAGATTTGAACTCAGAAAGATGAGTCTTCCTCACCGTAGACCTGGCATTTTATCTAGGGAGCCAGTGTTGCTGAAAAGTTAGGATTTTGTCTGATCATTCCCACTCTCTCACCTTCAATGTCTCCCTATTTACAGATTCCTTCCTATCTATGTGTCAAGTTCCTCCGAGTCTTCCCACTCCTGGCTGGCTCTACCTACTCCTCTAAATTCTAGGGGTACTCTGTGGAGTTTGGGAGTATCCCATTTCTAATAGCATTGACTCAAGCTCTCACTGATTCTGTTGCCTTCGCTGTTAGATGCCAGTTCCAATTAACCGCTTAACATCAATTAGCTTTTACAAAAGGCATATTTCCTTTGAAGATAAAACAAAAAGTACAAACATTTCCCCCCAGCAATGTGGGGGTATACTTCCTTGATCCCACCTCAATCTGGAAAGAATGGGCTCACTCGACACAATTTCTATATTGCCTTGGTCCTACCAAGTTCATGTTGTTGTTGTTATCATATTTAAATTAATATCACTGCCAAATGAAAGTCCTTGCTGCAACCACTGATGGCCCGAAGGTTGCTCCTGAAAGGCATCCTTAGCTCCTATGGGCCTTGATGCGGAGCTGGCTACAGAACTCAAATAGGCTATGCAGGCCATGCAGACCCTTCAAAACTCCTGAGTTTATGATTTCCAATCCCTTCACCTAAAATAGAAAAGAACAAATACAGAAATAGAAAGCTAGAGGGCCATTTCCATGGGATCATGTATAAGCCTCAAAAGGGAGAAGGCTTCCCCCCTTTCAGCATTATCTTTTACCAGCCACCATTAACAAAGGATTCAAACCAAGAGAGAGAGCCGCTGAAAAAGAAAATCTCCAAGGCCTCTTTGGAAATGCCTCCAGTTTCAGTTCCACAAGTGCAGCTAGTCAAGGAAGCTTCTCTAACTGTAGTTAGCAGTCTAGAACCCATTCCAGAATGTCTGGGCATATTTCACTGTCTCTCCAAAGCACTTCCATTACACATCGTCTTGATTATCCTAGAAACAGGTTCTCTATCCTCTCCCACGTGGAAAATTCGTGTCAACTAAGCATGCTGAAGGGGCTACTAGGTGGTGCTGCAGTGGATAGAGTACCAGCCCCCAGGATCAGGAAGAGTTGTCTTTCTGAGTTCAAATCTGGCTTCAGACACTAGGTGTGTGACCCTGGGAAAGTCACTTAACCCTGTTTGCTTCAGTTTCATCATCTGTAAAATGAACTGGAGAAGGGAATGGCAAATCATTCCAGTATCTTTGCCAAGAAGACCCCAAAATGGGGTCCCAAAAGCCCAGATACAACTGAAATGACTCAACAACAGCAAGCATGCTGATATACTCCATACATGTATTGGTCCTCAGTTACACCTCCAAAGATGCCAGAATTTCCCTCTTCCTTAATAATTCTTCATTTAACCCTTCAATTCTCTCAAGGTCTATTTCTCTCCTCTTTTTACTGCCAAGTTCCCAGCTACTATCACACCCTCTAGCCACTACCTGCTCTTGCCCAGATTACCAGTGCTCTTTTCACTGCTAACTCCAGTGGTCTTCTCCCTCTTCTCTTTCTCCACGATCTCTCTGAATATCTTGAGCTGGTTACCCTCTCTTCCTTTGCTTTCCATGACATTGCATTCACCTGGTTCTCCTCCTACCTTATGGGCTTATAAACTGAGTTCTGCAGGCCAACTAATCCATCCTCTTCAGGTTACAGATGAAGAAACTGAAGTCTAGAAAGGTTAAGTGAATTACCCGGAATCAAATGCAAACAGTAAGTGACAGAACTAGGTTTTGAATTCAGGCCCTTTAAGTCCCAAACCAGTGCTTTTTCTACCGCATCACACTTGACACCTGTTAGAAGACTTCTTAAGTCTCTTTCAGTGATTCAGTGTCTTCCTCCCATAACTTGGGTTTCTCTCAAGGCTCTGTCATTACTGTGATTTCAGTTGTCACCTCTACAGAGATGACTTCCAAATTAATGTGTCTCCCTGACACTCTAGTGTCTGGTCTCTAATTTCTTGGTTGACATATTCACCCGGATGTCCTGCTAACACTTCAGTCTCAATGTTACCAAAACTGACTTCAATACCTTCCTCCCTAAACTTGCTCCTCCTCTCAGATTCCCTTTTTGTTGATAACACCATCATCTTCACAGTCCCTTTTGCTCAAAACCTTGGAATTATCTTTGAATTTTTCCTCTTCTCTCTTCCCCACTCAGATCTGGTTAGTTTGCAAGTATTGTAGAATCCATATACATACTGTGTCCCTCAGATCAAACTTTCATAGGCTCATAAAATTGGGAATCTGAAGGGACCTTGGGAACCATCTGTCCCAACCTTTTTATTTTATTTGATATATGACTTCAGACAAATCCCGTAACCTTTTTCATCTGAACTACTATAAGTACTCTAGCTAATCTCCTCTTCAGCCTCTCTCTTCTCTAACACATCCTTCACATGCCTTTGTAGAAGCTATCCTTCCTACCTGGAATATATGTCCTCCTCATTTCTCCTTGTCAGAAGCCTCTCTCTTCCTTCAAGATTCTTCTCAAGTGCCACGTTCTCCATGAAGTTATAACGAACCTCCCCAGCTGCACATTTTCTTTCTTCAGATTTCTCTGGAGCCATTTGTCTGGCTCTCTTCTTTGTCCCCATAACAACCTAACTTGTATCATTCTTATTTGTATACATTTTGTATCTCTTCTTCAGCAGTAAAATGAAAGCTTCTTGAGGGCAAAGTATGTCTTATTGTTCAGTCATTGTATCTATCCCCAGTGCTCTTAATGCATACACTTGATGCATGGAACTCAAGCTGCCTCCCAGAAGCCCAGGTCTTTTTGTTCTAGAGGTGTATCCCATCCTTGGCTGATGCTCTCACTGTGTGGTATAGGCAATCCCTACTGCTCCCTGATGAATCATTTGCCCTTGTTGAGTTTCAGGTCCATTAAATACCTATTTCCCTTTGATCTACATAACTACCTTTTTGGGGAATGTCTAGCTAACTCTCTGCTTAAGTCTCATATATGTCGATCTGTTACCTTATTCTCAGTGCTTCCTTCTTAAGAGCAGATTTTATTTCTTAAACGGGGTAGTATTCCTCCAAATCACCACCATATAGGCCGGCCTCTGGCTCATCAGTGGCCCATGTTGCCTCTCCCTCCAGTTTAGTTTCTAGAGAGAACCTTTTTATAATCAAGGCAAGTGACTCCTAATAATTTAACCTCTAACCAAGCCTTATCCACCATATTCACCTGATTCAATTTCCATGACTCCCTCCTTACAACCCTGCCCCACTTGCATAAGTACTCTAAATTTCCATTTCAAGGCTGGACTTTTTTAAAAAAATTATTTTTATTTTCAGTTTCAAATTTTCTTTCTCCCTCCAGCCCATTTCCCACCCATTGAGAAGGCAAACAGAATGATACCCATTATAGATATGAAGTCATACAAAATCTATTTCCATATTAGCCAGGTCGTGGGGAAAAGTAGCAAGAAAAATCAAGAAATAAAGGGGGGAAATCTGAGTTCATCAATTCTCTCTCTAGGGGTAGATAACATTTTTCATCTTGAGTCCTTTGGAATTGTCATGGATCATTGTATTGATCAGAGTTGCTAAGTCTTTCACAGTTGATCTTTACAGTATTATCAGTATTGTGTACAGTGTTCTCCTGGATCTGCTTACTTCACTTTGCATCAGTTCACATAAGCCTTCCCAGGTTTTTCTGAAACCATCCGTCATCATTTCTTAGACTACAGTAGTATTTTATCGCAATCATATCCCATGACTTGTTAAGTCATTCCCCAGTGGATGAGTATCCCCTGAATTTCCAGTTCTTTTTGACCACAAAAAGAGCTGCTATAAATATTCTGTACAGATGGGTCCTTTACCTTTTTCTTTAATCTATTTAGGAAACAGACCAAATAGCAGTAATGTTGGGTCAGAAGATATAGTTTGGTACCCCTTTGGGAACAGTTCCAAATTGTTCTCCAAAATGGTTGGACTAGTATGCTCCAGTGTCGCTATTTTTCCACATCCCTTCCAGTATTTGTCGTTTTCCTTTTCTGTCACATTAGCCAGTCTAATGAGTGTGAAGTGGTACCTCAAAGTTGTCTTAATTTGCATCTCTCTAATCATTGGTGATTTAGAGCATTTTTGTATGACTATTGATAGCTTTGATTTCCTCTTCTGAAAACTACCTGTTCATATCATTTGGTCATTTATCAATTGGGGAATGGCCCTTATTTTTATAAATTAGGAAATAATGTGAGAAATTAGACCTTTATCAGAGAAATTCACTATAAAGATTATTTTCCCCAGTTTTCTGCTTCCCTTTTAATTTTGGTTGCATTGGGTTTTTCTGCAAACCCTTTTTAGTTTAATGTAATACAGATTATCCATTTTACCTCCTATGATCTTCTCTATCTCTTGTCTGGTCATGAACTCTTCCATTATCCATAATTCTGACAGGTAAAATTTTCTACACTCCCCTAATTTGCAGGTGATATTACCTTTTATGTCTAAATCCTGTACCCATTTTGGCCCTCTCTTGGTATACAGTGTGAAATGCCATTCTATGCCTAGTTTCTGCCATACTGTTTTCCAGTTTTACCATCAATTTTTACTGTTTGCTCTTGGTTTTAGATAGATAATATTTATAATTTTAAGAAAAGTTCCATTTATTCTTAGACCCATATGTACAAAAATATTTATAGCAGCTCTCTTTGTGGTAGCAAAAAACTGGAAATCAAGGGGATGCCCATCCATTGGGGAATGGCTGAACAAGTTGTGGTATATGAATGCAGTGGAATACTTTTTCCAAGATAGGGTTATTTAAGTATTCTATTTCCTCTTCTGTTTGTCTAGGCAATTTATATTTTTGTAAATATTAATTTCACTGAGATTTTTTTAGTTTTATTAGCCTATAGTTGGGCAAATAGATCCTAACAATGGTTTTAATGTCATCTTCGTTCTTTGTGCGTTCACTTTTTTTATTCCGATGCTGTTAATTTGATTTTCTTTTTTTTTTTTATCCGTGTCTGGAATGTCTTAGGATTCTTAGTTTCCTTTAAAGCTCGGCTCATATGCAGCCTCATAATGGATTCTTGGACTTAGCTTTGTTTTTATATGCCTAATCCTTTGACTGTTTAACCCATTTCTTCCTCCAAGGTCCCTTTGACCTGTAGCCTTTCTTCCCGAAGAGGGGTATTCTCACCTGTTACCTCCTTTGTCGCCTAGTCAGGAGCAGTGAGATTTCACTTCCCAGGAGTTCTTCTGGTGGGCCATTCAACCTTTGTCATCACGTATTGGTCCAAAGCATTCTCCCTGCAGGTTTCCCTGGGAACCTCATCCTTTCTTCCCTGCCAAGCCATTCTTGCAAGAACATGGTTCTCCTGCTGTTCTAGCTTCAGTTCTAGCATGTAATAAAATGAGCTTATTTCTCTATGATGTTCTGATATGACAAATGTTTATTTCATGAGAGCTAGTATTCCTGTTCCCTCAACTTTAAATGGAAAGCTATGTCTTCCTGGAATCATCTGGAGTTCTCCCTAACCCTTCACTGCCTTACTATGACACATGATGTGTTTTGCTCAGGGATATTTGCTTGCTATAGCCAATTTCCTTTGATGGGCTATAGAAAGCAGTGAGATCTGAGATAGAGAAGAAACAAGAGAAATCACAGACTATGTTTCACCGTGTTGCAGAGTTGGATGTACTTGACACACTTACTGGTTGTTTTTTGTTCCGCAACACTTAAAAATGTATTTCCCAACATCAGCTTCTAAGGATGTTTTATAATCTCAATAGCAGGGCTCTTATCCCCTGTAATTCTGCCTTTGATTCTTGGATCAAAGATATTGGCAGCATCATGAGTGGACTGATATCAAAATTTTTCCTGTTCCCAATAATGTCTTTCATTTTTCTTTATTCTGCACTTATAATAGTAGAAAGACTGTAGATATTATGTGTGTGGATATATAATAACTTGGTTTTCTCAAGGCCAGTGGGTGAGGAACGTCTGACAGAAATGGATTGATTCAAATGCAGTGGTTGCTGTAATTATTTTACATGAAAATGTTTCTATTTTGGTGGTTGGGAAGAACAAAGCCCAGATGGCCATATATCAGTGGTTCTCAGCCTGTGGGTTATGTTCAATTTGTAACAATGAAAATACCTCCTGCATATCAGATGTTTACATTATGATTCATAACAGTAGCAAAATTGCAGTTATGAAGTAGCAATGAAAATAATTGTATGATTGGGGGTCACCACAACATAAGGAACATATTAAAGGATTGCAGCATTAGGAAAGGTGAGAACCACTGCCATATATGAACCCCTTAGATGAACATTTTCATTCTAAAACTAAATCATGAGCCCAGTTTTAAAAACGTATTTTTCAGGGTTTCAGGTCCTCAGCAGGGAACCAGAAAAACTGAAAGTATGGCTCAGCTCTTCCACCGCCTTTATTTGGGTCCTTAGGTAAATAATTTTCAAACTTCTCAGTTACCTCCATGCATGAAAATGATTTTGTAATGAACAAGTGAGGGAAAAACTCAGCCACTCAACAGTCATTGATTAAGTGCCTCCTATGGGACAGGAAGTGTTAGAGATACAGATACAAAGAAAGGCCAAAATACAAATCATAATACAATCCATATATTCTAATGGGGGAGACAGCGTGTAAGCGGGTGTATACACCAGCCATCCCCAGGGCTGTGTTGGCCAAAGCTTTCCTTCCAAGGAACAAGCGTCTTGGAGTCTCGTGGCTGCCGTGGCCGTCTGCAGTGATCATTGAGGCCAAGAGTACAAAGCCTGACACTGCTTCCATGTTTTCCTCCTTGATTTTCTGGGAAGTGATGGGACCAGTTGCCAAGATCTCAGGTTTTTTTCAATGTTAAGCTTCAAGCCAGCTTTTATGCCCTCCTCTTTCACCCTCATCGAGAGTCTTCTTAATTCCTCTTCACTTTCTGCCACCACAGCAGTCTCCTCTGCATATCTGAGATTGTTGCTTTTGCTCCTAGATTTAATTGTGGCTTTCGATTCCTCCAGCCTGGCACTTCACATGACGTACTCTGCATATAAGTTAAATCAGTAAGATGGCAATATACAGCCTTGTTATGCTCCTTTTCTGATCTTAAACCGATGAGTCGTTGCATGTTTGGCTCTAGCTGTTGCTTCTTGGCCCCCGTACATGGTTAGTAGAAGATCATCTCAGAGGAAAGGCTTCCTGTGTAAGCCAGGAGGCAGAAGTGAGAAGGGAGAACATGCCAGCCATGAGGGTCAGCTAGCAAAAAGGCACACATTGGGACATGGAGGGTCACATATGACAAATGGCAAGTGTCACTGGAACACTGAGTGTGTGGAAGGCACTAAGGACTGGAAAGGGAGAAGGGGGTGGCAGGTTATGCAGAGCTTTGAACAAGCAGCAGATTTTGGATTTGATACTATAAGCCATAGGAAGCCACTAGAATATATTGAATGGAGGGGAGGGGGCTTTAGAAAAATCACTTTGACACCTGCATGGAAGATGAACTGCAGTGGGGAAATGTTGAGGCTGGGAGATAACTAGAAGGCTCTAGCAATGGTCCAGGCATGAGAAAATGAAAGCCTGCAGTAGGGTGACTAGGAGAATGATAGTAAAACCAATAGTGATTGAAGGTTGGGAATCCCTGTGCCGATGTTTCTCAGATTGGTTTGTCCAGCCCTGATGGCTTCTCTCCAGCTCTTCTATGGCCTCTCTGTTGATCTCCAGGCTTGTATCTCCAGCTACCCACCGGGCATCTTAAACTCAACATTGTCCATAACTAAACTCATTATCTTTCCCCCTAAACCTTCCTTTCTCCCAACTTCCCTGTTGCTGTCAAGGGTCCAGTCCTCCAGGTTCACAAACTAGGTGACTCCTTACTATCTCTCATCCAGTCATTTGTCAAGTCCTGTCTTTTATATGAGGTACAGTGGATAACATGCCAGACCTGGAGTCAGGAAGACCTGAGTTCTGATCTGGCCTCAGACACTTACTTGCCGTGTGACCTAGAGCAAGTCATATAACCCTGTTTGCCTCAGTTTCCTCATCTGTCAAATGAGCTGGAGAAGGAAATGGCAAACCACTCTAGCATCTTTGCTAAGAGAACCCTAAATGGGGCCACAAAAGGCTGGACGTGACTGAAATTACTGAAGTCTTCTATACGCCCTGCTTCTGTCTTCTGACAATGCTACCACTCTGGTGCACTCTCATCACTTTGTGCCTGGACCTTTATACTTACTAAGTGTGTGACCCTGGGCAAGTCACTTAGCCTCTGCCTGCCTTAGTTTCCTTATCTGCAAAATAGGGATAATAGCAGTGCCCCCTTCCAGAGTTGTTGGAGGGATCAAATGAGATAATAATTGTGAAGCTCTTGGCACAGTGCTTGGCACCTATTAGCTATTATTATAGCCCAGCCTCCATTTGGTGCATTGATCTTCGTAAAGCACACGTCTGGCCATGTCACCCTATTAACTCAGTAAACTTCAGTGGCTCCCTATTGCCCCCAGAATCAAATCTCACACCATCTGTTTAGCTTTTCCAATCTTAAACCAACCCAGTTGTTCCACATTCGGCTCTAGCTGTTGCTTCTTGGCCCACATACACGGTTAGTAGAAGGCAATCTCAGAGGAAAGGCTTCCTGTGTAAGCCAGGAGGCAGAAATGAGAAGGGAGAGCATGCCAGCCATGAGGATCAGCTAGCAAAAAGGCCTTTGTAACTTGGCCCCTTCCTGGTTTTCCAGGCTTCTTCCCTCTTACTCCCCCCACCCTGCCCCCCAATAGGCTGTATAGTCAAGTGGCACTGGTCTTGTTCTTCCTCAGCCTCCATCTTCATCCCTCTCCCCGTTCTGGGCATTCACTGGCTCTCCCGCAAGCCCAGATCTCTCTCACTCCTCATCCCTGTCTTCCTTCAGGTCTCAGCCTTTTTCCAGTCCTCCTTGATCTCAGTGGTTTTCCTCTAACACCATCTACAATTTCTTCAGCATTTACACTGAATTGTCTCCATGTTTCCTTCATTAGCGCATGAGCTCCTTAAGAATAGGGACCGCTATTTGCCTTTCTTTGAACCTGCATAGCTATATGCAGTGACTGGTACATAGTAGGTCCTTCAGAAATGCTTCTTGAAGCCATTGACTTGGACGAGGTGAAGATTTCGGGAACAGCATACAGAGTTTGGTTTTGGACAGTAAAAAGCATTTGCTAAATGCTCACTATGGACAAAGCCCTGTGCTGAGCACTGACTGAGGAAATAAAGAGAAGAGGAAGACCGATCTCCAGAAGCCTACATTCTAATGGGAGAGACGATGCAAACAGCAGGTTTCACCTGCAAGTCAGACTTTTCATTTCCTCCATTTGGCTTTTCATTTCCTTCATGATCCTTAGCGGGCAGTGGCAAAATAGATGGCAATGTTAATTTTTAAAAATGATTTCCATTGATAAAATGATATTCCTTTCTGATCTTGAGCCATTTTACAGTGTCAGAGACTTTCTTTGGCTATGAGAAGGTTCTTTTTTGAGTCTTCGGTAGCTGGGACTGTGGAAGGGGTAGGTGCTGACATAAACCTTTAAACTCCCTAAAATATCACTTATTGAAGAATGTGGCCCTGGGTAACTGGTTACTGAGAGTGCCAGTTTCATCCAACAAGTTCCCAGGGATCCCACCCAGATAGCACATTTCGTGACACTTCCTTTCTTTCCCCTCTAAAGGGCCAGATGGTCATGTGACCAGGTACAGTTTGGAGTGGCTGCTGAAGAATAGCTATGAAGGGCAGAAGCAGGCTGTCCAGCCTAGAATTTTGTGGAATGCAGAGATCTACCGGCAGGCCCAGGTGCTGCCTGTTGACTTCCAGAGCTTTTTGGAGACAAAGGATGGCCTGAAGGAGTTTCTGCAAAACTTCCTGCTCTATGGAATTGCATTTGTAGAGAACGTCCCTCCAACTCGAGAGGATACTGAAAAGTTGGCGGGCAGAATCAGTTTGATCAGGTAAACTTTAAGACCTAGCCAACATCTTATTTCTCAAGTCCATCATGATTAATGTGCAGAGCCCGGGAGTCAGAAATCAAAGAGAACTCGATTACTTATTCTCAGGCATAAATTCAAAATATCAGGTGGCAGGAAGGCCTCTGATACTTCTTTTTATGCTGCAGTTTCTAATATGGAGGCATATGGAGCAATCCAAGAGATTTTCCAGCCCATTGATTCTCCAAGTGTGAAGGGGGCAGTACAGTATTGCCATTTGGGAAGGTCCATCCTAGAAACTGAAACAAAGGGAAGGAAAGGTCATTCTGAATCTGCTTGTTGCTGTTCCCTGACAAAATTCTAGAATAGATTAAATATTCAAAGGCAAGAATTCACATGGGTTCAGGAGGGAGTCATGAACTGCCTCAGCTTTCTGGGGGAGAATAGAAACAGGTGTGACAAGAGGAGGATTTAAGGAAGAGGCCAGTACAGGCCTAGAGAATGTCTGTTCCAGCTCAGACAAAAGGGGCATGATCAGATGCCTCAGCAGCTCATTGCAATACCATGCAATTCAGCAAGCAGTTCCTAAGTGCTAGAGGCACAAATACAGGGACCTTAAGGGCATGCTGATACCCTTCACATCCAACATGTATTTTGCACAAAACATAAGCAAAGTCAATGTAGGGTAATGTGGCGGGCAGCAGTGAGGGGTAGGGGGTGAGTACCTAACATCTGAAGAGATGGGGAAAGGAGGTGATTTGTGACTTGAGTCTTGATTCCCCAAGGTTGAAGTGGAAGGTGAGGAGGAAGGAGGACTTTCCAAGCCAGGCAGCCAGACCCAGGGGTAGAAGGTGAAATGTTGTATATAGGTAGGAGCTTTTGGCTACAGCAGAGAATGAATGAGAGGGAGTCTAGAGACATAGGTTGGAGTCAATCTCTGAAGGAACGTAACCAACCAGAGGAACTCCTGTTTTCTCTAAGTGGAAATGGGAGCTGCTGAAGCTTCTTGAGTAGGAGAATGGCATGGTAATTCATTCCCATACTCTGGAAATATCAATCTGTTACTTGTGTGGAACATAGGATGGGAGATACCAGAGTCAGGGAGCTCAGTTAGGAAGCTGGTACCAGAAAATGGGCTAGGCTGAGGATTTTCTGTTGGATTCATGCCACAGACAGGGATTGAATCCTGATGAGGTAGATGTGGGCAGCCTGAGCTGTAGGAAGTCTGCAGGCCAAGGAGAGAGGAATGGGGAGAGGCCAAAGCTAGAGTCTCAGTATGGACTCATTCTCAGTGGTTTTTGGTTGGTTGTGTCCATAGAATGGTTGGGAGGCTGGGGGAGGGAGGTGAGGGCACTGGACTTGGATGCCAAAGAGGAGTCAACCCCTGTGGGCAGTCACTGCCTCTCATATTCTGGAGATGATTTCAGTTATTGCCAAGAGTTCACAAGGTTGCTGTTTCAAAAACATTCGGTAAGCTCTATGATTTGAATGTGAGCTCTGCTATTTGATTTGCTGATGGCAGCCCTGGGCTCACTTTAGGAGCCCAGGAATTACTCCTTCCTTCATCCCATACCAACTGTTTGACTACAGACTATGAAATGATGCAAATAAGCACCTATCTGATCTGCTCTGTCAGGATCAAATGGGAGAATAGATAAGAAAGCTGGGGGCTCCCAAGCCCTCTCCAGATCAAAAGTCTCAATGGCATTGATCTTCTTTCTGCTATCCCCAGAGCAGCCATTTCAAGGGGTCCAGCCCATTAGGGCAGATCTATTCCCCCAGCTCATTGGCTACATCTTCTGTGTGTGACCAAGGGTCCTCTATATCCCATTCATTTCCCCTCAGGGTGGAGCTTGGTTAAAGTTTGTTCCTTAAAAGTTTCCAGGAGTTTTCTCCTTTAAGTTCCTTTCCAACACCAGGATCTTCAGTACATTTCTCTGTTGGACTCAGGCTCTCACAGCCCTAATAGCATCCTCTCTCAGGATATCCTGTGATAGACAGCTTGAAATCTGCACTGATTGGAGATTGTGGGGCTGAGTAGCACAAGGGAAATTTTCAAATTAAACTGAGTGCATGGATGTGGTTAGCTGCTTCCCAAATCTGGCCTGGGTGGCAAACATATGCAGAAAACTGGAGATTACTGTGGCTCTTTATCACAAGAGCTAGCAGCAAGAGGGAGGGAGGGAAGACTGAGGATCTCTGTTGTTGCAGCTGTGGAGCCCCAGGAATATTGCAGTGCATGTACTTATATATAAATGACAACTACATGTATTCCACATACATGTCCCAAGCATGTCCCAAGAAGGGAGAGTGGCGCAGGGTTCTTACCATGTCTCTGGCTTCTCTGGCCCACACATTCTATAACACGCCACTGAGAAGATTCCCTTCAAACCAGGGATAAGGGGGAGGGAGTGATCTCTGATCTCAACAGTCTATAATAATGGACTAAATGAACCCAGGAAGAGGAAATGTGGAATAGAGAGAAACATAAAGTTCTACATTCGAGTTTTGAAGACCATACATGCAGAACAGGTGAGATGCCTGTGAACAGACCCTCAGAGTCTTCCTACATACAGCTCAGTATACTAACAATGATCTAATCCTGGACTGTAATCCCAGAGATATGCCATGCAGGCTGAGGAAGGTGCTAGTCCTGCTGTCACTTGCCCTGGTCAAATTACATATGGTGCAGTGGGGGTGAGGGAGCACATTTTGAAAAGGATATTTTTAAATTGAAGAGTATCCAGACTAAAGCAATCAGGAGGAGGAAAGTCTGTGAGGCTTAGTAAAGGAAACTGGGTATATCTAGCTTGGAGGAGAACATCACCAGTATCTTCAAGTACTTAAGGGACCATCCTGGAGAAGAGGGATTAGAAGGGCTCTGCTTGATCCTGGATGACAGAATCAGGAGCCACAGGTAGAAGTTGCAAAAAGATTGATGTCAGAAAAAACTTCCCAAGAATGAGAGCTATCCCAAAGTGGAAGGGGCCACTCTGGGCAGGGAGAGATCCCTTTCACTAGAGGTTTTCATGCAAAAGCTGGCTGGCCAATCATTGGTTATGCTGTAGAAGAAATTCTTATTCAAGTCTAGGCTAGACTAGATGGTCCCTGAGGTACTTCTCATCTTTGAAGTCCTATAATTTGTTGAATGAATGAATGAGAAAACTAGTGTCAAATGACAGAATCACACATTCATAAGAACTCAACCTAGAAAGGTGAGCTAAAACATAGGAGAGATGAATGGGGACGAGTGTAAAGACTTGTACATCAATTAAGAAAAATCAGGTTGGCAGGGTAGAAAATGAGAGGAAAGAGGGTTATCTGGCTTAATAGGGGTTTGTGGGCAAAAGGCTTGAAGGTCACGATTGACCATATGTTCCATGAAATGTGAAGTGATCAATGAAATCTCTTCCTACTGCAATCCTGGTGATCCTTTCAATTCCTTAACACTTCACCTAGATTTCTCTCAGTCCTTCCAGTGGCCCAGTGAGGAGACAAAGCAGATGGTGTATATCATCACTTCAGTAAAGCAGCTGAGACTCCAAGTTTAAGTCACTTTCTCAGCAAATGAACCAGGAATAATGTCTCCTGCCTTTATGCTTTTTGCACAAGCACTAGTTTTGGGGTGTCCTATGTCAGTCAGCTCCCATTTGAACAGATTTACCAGCTGTGTTTGGGTCTTAGGTGCCACATTCTTAGGACACAGATGAAAAGCATCTATTACCTGGATGGTTAGGGGTATGAAGATTATGTCCAGAAAGAAATGGGAAGGAAATGGGGATAGTTTGCCTGAAAAAAAGGATCCATAGGGAGGTAGGGGTCTCATGCCTATCCTCAGAAATTTGTGGGTCTATCATGAGTAAGCCTATCAGCATGGAGTTAAAATTCCCAGAGAGCTCTATCTTAGCTGACTATATGAAACAACTTCCTGGCCAGAGCTGGCCAAA
>CM053588.1:513349-528982 GCA_028646515.1 Pseudochirops corinnae
CACCCATTTTCAAATATTTGTTTTCTGAGAGGGCTATGGAGAGACATCCAGGGGAATATTTTGGTGATGTAAAAAAAAAAAAAAAAGATTAGGGGCAGCTATGTGGTGCAGTGAATAGAGCACCTGCGCTGGAGTTAGGAGGACCTGAGTTCTGGCCTCAGGCACTTAACACTTACCGGCATTGTGACTTTGGGCAAGTCCCTTAACACCAATTGCTTTGCCTTCCCCAACCAAAATTTTTTTAAAAAATTCACTTTAAAAACATTACATGAAGATTGAAGGACCTGGGATGTTTAGTCTGGAAAAGAGAAGACTTCCATGGTTGTGGCCTTCAAATGTTTGAAGAGTTATCATGTGGAAAGAGGATTAAATTTGTTTTGTCTGACCTCAGAGAGCTAATGGACAGAAGTTTTTTGATTCAGTATAAGGAAAAACTTTTAAACAATTAATTTGAGCCACTTTCAAGTGGAATGAATTACCTCAGGTAGGTAATGAGTTCTCTGTCTTTGGGAGTCTCCAGGCCGAGACTGGGTGACCACTTGTCAAAGATATTGTGGAAGGGAATTATGCTTCTGGTATGGGTTTGCAGTAGTTGACCTTAAAAGTCTTTTATTATTTCAAAACTCTAGGCAATGTTTATTGGGTATATGGCATGTACAAGATACTCTTTTGTGGTAGGCTAGGCTAGCTTTTATAGGCTGTGGGGTATAGAAAATGCTTCTGGTCTTCAAGTAGCCTCCAATATGGCCCCTACATGCTAGTAGAAACTGTAAGGCATGGGCACAAATAGCTGTTTTCCGGGGGGGAGGGAGTGGGGAGAAAGTTTCATCTTTTTCTTTTTGTAGGATTATTTGTATTCCTCCTCGATGGCATGTAAAATATTCAAACTATGGCAAGGCAGGTGCGTACTGTTTCCAACAAATAGAGATGTTGTACCTAAGATGATCTTGCCCAAACTTTTCCAAATATGTTTTTTCCAGGGATAGACCTGAAAGTCTCCATGTATTTACCACAAGAGGTCCTGCTCGTGTTCTGGGCTTTTACCTAAATTCATATCAACTTCCTGATAGTTTGGCACCATAGGAGGTAACTTACTAATTTTAGTAGCCCCTCTCCATAGGAAATGGACGTATCACTGTTGTAAAACTGAGAGATGAGAAGATGAACATAATCATTTGTAGCCTTTATTTTGTATGATACTCAAGGCCATCTTAGGAGTAGATGGGTGCTTCAGAAAGTTTCAGTAGCTTTTGTTTTGCTGCCACCAGGATCCAGTAATAGGCCTTATTTGTTTGCTTGAAGGCTTCTTTCTTGTGTTCTCAGGAGGTGAAGGCTGTGCCCTAGCTGCTGCCTGCTCAGTAATTGGTGTGGGTTCAGATATTGGTGGCAGCATCCGGATGCCAGCTTTTTTCAATGGTGTTTTTGGACATAAACCCACATCAGGTAATGTTCATTTGGGGCCGGGAGTAGGGTGGGGTGTAGGGAAAGAGATCCTTTGCTCTCCAGCAGGAGAAACCCTGGTCATTGGGACTCTATTACACAGGGCTGGTGTTCTCTATAACTCAGAAATATATATAGGGTTTTGGGAGTAAAAGCTCAAGTGCCGTTGTGATTCTGGATGCTATAAATTTGTTCTGTCTCCTCAGTACTAAGTATATACATGCTAAGTATGTCACAATTAAAGAGTACAGTTTCGATCCCTCAAAATTGAGCAGTATGAAAGGAAGGTACAGAAAATAGGATAAAAAGTGGGTTCCATGAAGAAAAGTGAAAGGGATTTGTGTTATTTAGCATGGAAAAGAATGCAAAAGAATAACATCAGAAATGTGGACAGTTGTTACAAAGAAGATGTTGACTATCTGCCTCCCTCCACATAGGCTTAAGTTGTAGCACCAAAGAGTTGGGTTAGGAGAGATAAGACTGTTTGGGGAAAAAAAAAATTTTTTTCCCCTGGTGGACCATCCCTCTGGGAAAGATGGCCTCTTGAAGTGTGGCAGCTTGGGATCTACTTTGCATGAGGCCATGGAAGTGGAATTGCAGATCCTTGAAATACTGAATCAGGCAAAGATTTGAACACTGAGATACCCCCCCCCCTCCCCCCACAAAGAAAATTAGGTGTCTTTGACGAGGAAATGTAAACCCACCTGCAGAAACCCAAATGTTTCTAGAGTTCCACTTGTAGATTATGGTTGGGTCTGGACAGAAGGATGGGGGGGCCCTCCCAGTTCACCTAAAACCCAGTTTATTGATTTCCCATTGAGTCTGTAATGTTGTCCCAGATGAGCAACTGCAGGCTGTATGTAGATTGTAATTTAGACCTAATTTCCCCATCACTGCATTATTCAGGGGAACTTTCTAAGAAATCCTGTGGCTTCTTTTCTACCAGGATGTATGGGATGAGTGAAAACTTCTCAATTTGGGGTGGTTAACTTTTCAAATTGCTTCTGTCAATCACTTTTATCTTCCTTTGTCTATTTTCCTGCCTCGGTGGGACCCTCTCCTTATCTTTCCTTGCTGTCCCAGTTGGGGGAGTATTTGGTGAAGTCTGCCTCTTCACCAATGAGAGAGGAAACAGTCAGGGAGAGGTCTTGACTAAGTTAGGTTATAAATTCCAGCACTATCTTTTGTAACTTGTCTCTTCTCCATGATGATTCATGGGGAAGACTGCCCTCTTCTCCCGGGGAAGAGAATAAAGTCCTGTTCTTATCCTAAGAGATCTCTGTGTTTATTTCTTTTCATTAAATTAAGGATGAAGGGTATTTTTCATCCCAAACAAGGAGATAAAGCAAGTGGTATGCAAATGAATGAGTTTCACATTAGAATGGAATACATGGCTTGGAAGAAGTTGTTTTTCTCTTCCTCCTCTTTCACAGACTTCCCTAAAAGGACTATGCCTTTAACTTCTTTATTCTGTGACACAAGGGGCACTAAAACCATCCTTCTCCCTTTGATCTCATACAGCTGGGGTAGGCCTTAGTGACTACAGTGAGGCCTTTAGCTCTGCAATGAAACCTATGTGGGGAAACATGTAGACCACTGGGCTAGGAAGGAAAGGCTTTTCCATGCTAACTTACATATCTGTGTTTTTAGGAGTGGTCTCCAATGAAGGTCAGTTTCCCATGGCCGTGGGAGCTCAGGAAGAATTCCAGTGCACGGGCCCCATGTGTCGCTATGCCGAGGATCTGGAACCCATGCTGAGAGTCATGGCAGGACCTGGAGTTCATAAGTACCTTCTTGACATCATCCTATGCCATAGCTATTTGAGGCCATTTACATTTCCTTTGTGACTGGCATTCTGAGTTATATTTAAGAGTTATAATATGCTTTGGATGCATCCTCTCATTTGCTCCCAGGAGCAACCTGGAGAGATCGGTCTTGTAGGTTTTATTATCTTCGTTTTCCAAATGAGGGAACTGTAGCTCCGAGAGGTGTTGAGATCTATCCGTGGTCACTTAGCTAGTAAATGTTACTAGTGGTGTTGGAACCCAGGTCTCTACTGATTCCAAGTTCAGTACTTCAGTCCTTAAGTTACACTACCTCTGAATGCCTTTGACTCAGTTCCCACATCTGTAAAATAGAGATGCTGATTCTTGGATTCTAACAAAGATATTTTGTATGTAGTAATAAGCCACTATCTGTAAATGCTGACTTTTTGGAGCTTCCTGAAGAAGGTGCTGTATTAATTTCCTGGTTGGTTTTCATTCTGTTGTTCTTAGTGCTTTCACTTCAAACTGTAGCTGAAGTAAATTCTAAAGGAACCAGTTGCTAAAAGGCTTTCTAGTCCAAATGGGACTGTTAATCAATGACATGCTATTGTATGTAGATTAGCAAACAGAATGGATGGAGGTGGGGCATTTTACCCTACTCCTGGAGGGAAGAAAAGAGAGATCAAGGAAAGGCAAAATAATCTTCCCCTGATGAGAGAGAATCAGACCCCATGTTTGATGATGCTCTGCTTCTTTGAAGGAGGAGGCAGTTCCATTTAGTGCCCCATAATGGGGCTGAATCGGGGAGCACAACTGAATACCCTCTAGATAAGACAGCTCAAAGCACACCTAGGCTTTGCCGATTCCAGTGATGGAATCATGGAATCTGAAAGTTCATCTGTCCAACCCTAATTGTAGAACTTGAGGTTGGAAGAGACCTCAGTGGCCTTTTATTACAACCCACACCCAAAAGGAATCCCAAACTGTATCATACTTGGCAAGCAGTCATCCAGCTTCTCACTAGCGATCTCACTTCTTCCTGAGGCCTTCTATTCACCTTGGACAGCTCCAATGTTAGGAGGTTAAATGACTTGCCTGCTAGCACACAATTGTCTAATGGCTGATTTTAATCCAGTCTGGATTACAAACACAGAGCTCTGTCAACTCCCCTATGCTGCACACTGCCTCACTTGAATAAATTGTTGTCTAGCCACCCCTTCCTCCTCCAAAACTGGTAGAGTGGAATAAAAAAAATGTCAAGACTTGACATTTACTACTTTTAAGTTAATTTTGTTTCATTTGGCCCATCACTCTAGCCACTGAGATCTTTTTAGCTATGCATCTAATGTTTTGGTGGTCCCTCCTAGCTCTTAGTTGGGGGAGGGGAGGGGAGGGGAGGGTCTTTTCCTTATTTGGTTACTTGTGAGCCTTGGCTCATTTGGGGCTTTAGTATTTCTGATGTACCATTCTTCTAGTGCCATCACCATGCTACTCCTGTCAATTCCTCCTCAAATACTTGCCCTTGGTTATATCATCTCTACACAGCCTTGGTCTTTTTAATAACCTGACTGGGCCATGCACAGACAGCCACATTGCTCCCTTTTCATCCTCACCGTAGCTGTTCCTACCTGTGTTTCAACATTTACATTCTTGGGAACTTGTCATCTGGTTTGGACCAATTACCATCACAAGATGGCAGACCATTGAACCTTCTTAGTCTTCCTTTAGAGCCCTTTGGCACTCCTCTCCAAATTCTTTTCCATCCTGCCCTTGCAGTTTACTCCTCTTCCCTGGCCAGAATCAGCTCTAGGATACCAATTCCTCTGTTTTCTTCTTCACCTTTTAAAGGCTGAAATCCTCATAAAGGCAAGTTATAGATTTATCAGCTGCTCTAATTTGAGCAGAAAGAGAATCCTAGCAAATATGTAGATAGTCAAAGGCCCTCCCATCCCCACATTATCCTGCTTCTGTGTTGTGATATCCTAGAGCCAGCTTAAACTGATTGTTTAAGTTTTCTTATTTGTTGATTGTTAAATTTTCAGTGTGAGTTTTTACACGAGGAAAATCATCAAATGCTACCAATCAGGGCTTAATATATTGCTTTGTTAATTGTCTAGCTTTCTTTAACAAAGTGATGGAGAAAGTTAATAATGGAGATTAAACTTAAAAGTGTGTCTTTCATACATTTTTTGGAGAGCTGGTTCTTAAATATTTACCAGCACACACCTGATTCTATGACTATTTTATGATTTGTTTTCCTAGCTCCTCACCTAATTCCACTTTCTGCTCTGATAGACTATGGGTCACTCTGTTGACTGCTCCTGACCATGCATTCCCTTCCAATTCATGGAATAAGTATGAGAGAGAAAGAGAGACAGACAGAGAGAGAGAGACAGACAGACAGAGACAGAGAGAGACAGAGAGACAGAGACAGAGACAGAGAGAGACAGAGAGAGAGACAGAGAGACAGAGAGACAGAGAGAGACACACAGACACAGAGACAGAGAGACAGAGAGAGACAGACAGAGACAGAGAGAGAGAGAGACAGAGAGAGACAGAGACAGAGAGACAGAGACAGAGACAGAGAGACAGAGACAGAGACAGAGAGAGTTTAAAAGGATCTCAATTCATCTGACTCCAAATTTAGTGCTCTTTCCACTACACCATACTATATCTACTCTGTAGGGTTTTGAGCATTAGAAGAAATGACATCTGTAAAGTGCTCTGTAATTCTTAAAACTAAATTTAAATAGCTGCTTTCATTAGTAGCAGTGGTGGTGGTGGTGGTGGTGGTAGTGGTAGTAGTAGTAGCAGCAACAGCAGCAGCAGCAGCAGTAGTAGTAGTAGTATTTCTTCTGCATACTCCACAGACTCTCAGAGTTGAAAGGGACCTCAGGAGGAGCCATTAGTCTAACCTGGACCTGAACAAGAATTCCTTATGTAATATCTTTGACAAATGGTCCTCCAGGTTTTGCTTGAAGATCTCCCACGAGGGGAATCCTGCTCTGTCTTGTGGCAGCTGTAGCTCTCTTTGCTAGAAGGTTTTCCCCTAATTCTCTCTGTCTCAACTGCACCTGCAGTCAATGGTTCTGCTCCCTGGGACAAAGTAGAACAAGGTTCTATTCTCTTCCACATGGCAGTACTTGAAGACAACTCTTATGGCTTCTCTGATGCTTCTCTTCTCCAGGCTAAATGTCCCCAGGTCCTTTAAATGATCCTAGCATGGGCCTTCTTCCTCCTGCTCCTCTTCTTCCTCCTCTAGATACTTGCCAGCTGTACAATGCTCTTCCTCCAGTGGGGCACCCAGCCCCCTTTAATATTGTACTAGTGAAGAGAGGGAACAGTTAGGTGGTAAAGTAGAGTGCTGGGCCAGGAGTCAAGAAGACTCATCTTCCTAAGTTCAAATCTATCCACAGACACTGACTAGCTGTGTGACCCTGGACAAGTCACTTAACCTTTTTTGCCTCAGTTTCTCATCTGTAAAATGAGTTGGAGAAGGAAATGGCAAAACACTCCAGTATCTTTGCCAAGAAAACTCCAGATGGGGTCACCAAGAATCAGACACAACTGGATCCTTTGTTCAGAGGAAAGACAGCCCTAGAAGAGCAGGAGGAGCCCACTGAGGGGGGAAGTAGTTTGAGTAAGAGATGGCTGCATCCACACATAATGGTGTGGAACACCAGTCATGTATACTTCCCCTATGCATGAACATATTAATTATATACAGAGGTATGCCTCTCTGAGCCTCAGTTTCTTCCTCTGCAAAATAGGGATAATAATACCTGTAGTAGGTACCTCCCAGGGTAGTTGTAAGGCTCCAATGAAATCATTTATTGATATGCTTTATTGTTGTTCAGTCATTCAGTCATGTCCAACTCTGTGACCCAGTGGACCATAGCACACCAATGCTGTCCATTGGTTTTCTCGCCAAAGAACTGGAGTGTTTTTCCATTTCCTTCTCCACTTAATAAAACTTAAACCAAAATGGAAAGAACACCCCATCTGAAGTCAGAGGACCTTGGTTCAAATCCTGCTTCTGGCTCTTATTATAACTTTGGGTGTGATATTTAACAACTCCATGGCCCTCAGTATCTTCATCTGTAAAATGAAGGAGTTGGACTACATGACCTGAAATGTCTTGTCAGCTCTAGAACTCAGATCCTATGATCCTATATAAATATTTGCCATTAAATTAGAGAGGGCAAGCAATATATAAAAATGAGAGATAGAATCAGAGGGAAAACTTTGTTGTGTTCTTACTTATGCTATCCCACATTTTGAAGCTGTCCACTCTAGTGAGATATGCCATTTCAGCAGTTAAAGAGTTCATCTAACCTTCCCCCCACCCTGCCTCTAGTTCATTTATGCTACCAACAGAGAGCAAGAACAAAGGTCCAGCTGTCTAATACCGCGTGATTTTAAGGCCAGTGGAATAATCAAGAGAGTTAGTGTGCATCTTTGTATGAAAGATACCACCTTTTTCTAAAACTAGAACTTGTCTGTTTAGTAACACAGCAATATTTCCAACTTTCATTGACAAATGCTTGGCTCTGTGGAGGATGTCCTGGAGTGGAGAGAGACTACAGGCAATGGAATGGCTTGGGAAGCTCGAACACTAGTCCAGGGGTTAGGCTAAGGGGGCCTTAGTAAGAGGCATGGTGTAATGCCATGCATGAGCAGCTTTCCAGAAGAATACTATTGTGAACAGCTTTTAAAGTTCTGATTACACAGTATAGTGAACACTCTATTTATTCCATAACAAACCAGAGCAAAACATTCACAGAAAATCAAAGTATAGCATTCACAATGTTACAATTTATCACAGATAATCAAATATAACATTCACAACAACTTATCACAGAAAATGGCCACATAGTTTCCACTACAGTGTTCACACAGTTTTGAATAAAGAACAATCATTTAGTAACTCAATCATTCACAAAATCCTTAATTCAGTCACAAAGTATAATAGTCAAAGTTCTCCATCATGGGGCATACTAGGTTACAAGTCATTACTTATTCAGTCACCAATCACTAAGTATAATCATTTTGTCAATCAATCATCCTTCATTATTCACTATTCAATCATTAGAAAATACACAGACCCTCCACCCCTAGGTCACTAGTAAATTTAATCTTCTCAGTCAGTACAGAGTATCCAAGTAAAGTCTTCTTTCAGCTTGACTCGGGGTGATCCCTCAGATTCCCTGGATCCTCTTCCATGGTCCCAGATTCTACCTGGATTCACCAAACTGTCACCTGGGTTCATAGGCAGACAGCTCCCAGGTCCTTGTCCAGTTCTCCAAGCAGTTCCTGCTCCATATTGGAGCTCACAGTGTCCAGTCCATCTCAAATCCTTCACAGACTCTGTTCCTGGGAAGTCAAGGCTTAACAAAGCCACAAACAGACCTTGTCTCAGCATCACAGTCATGCTTCTTCAGTCCCTTGGCAGCCTGCCTGGCCCTCAGACCCAGAAGAAGTCTCAGCTGGATCCCAGAATAAAAAAAACACTCCATCCAGGTTTTCAAAATCAAAACC
Organism: Pseudochirops corinnae; assembly: GCA_028646515.1. Lineage (NCBI taxonomy): Eukaryota > Metazoa > Chordata > Mammalia > Diprotodontia > Pseudocheiridae > Pseudochirops > Pseudochirops corinnae. The sequence continues at coordinate 522,094 of CM053588.1, forward strand.
ATTCTCTTCAGCCTGAAGGGAGCAGGGGTAGGGGTGGGAGGCTTTCCTCTTCAGCCTCCTCCCAGCAGCTGCTTCTGCCTCCATGGTGCTCCAAGAAATTCTGACTCAGTTCTCAATTCTCATTTCTCTTCTCAATTATCAGTCCAGCGGTAGCAGCCCTGCCTCCAGATGCTGCTGAGTGAAACTCTCTCTCTCTCTTTCCAGCAGAACACCTTCTGCCACCAGATTCTTGTCCCAAGAAATTCCTACTGTCCTTCTCTGGGGCTTTTCCTTATATACACACAGCATCAGCTGCTTCCTGTTTCAGCCAACCTCTTCCTATTACATCAGCAACAGGAGACAGGAGTTCATACCTTCTGTTTCCCCAACAGAGGCTTGATCAATTACTAAGTGCTAAATACCTGCTATCTTTGCCAACACAAATGGATCTTCAAATTCAAATTAATTACCAATACACATGGCCGTGAGAGTGGAAAGGGAAGGAGATGCTACCAGAGTGAGATTGCCAAAGTACAATAACAGGGATATAACCACTGATTAGAGGCGGGGGATGGCAGTCATGGAGAGGGAGATGACAAGCTCAGTTGGTTACAAAACAAAATGCCTCAAGTGTGCCTAAGCCTTCATTATTAATTACTCCTCAAAGACAGTCATCCACTTAAAATTGTTAAAAATTAGAGGAGAACATTGGACCCAACCCATTTTAAATTCTATTCTTGCTCCCAAGATGTCTTAATGATCTAATTTGCAGAGGCAGAAAGAAACTTATTCATATACCTGAGTTTGTTGTCTTTTCTGCAAACAGATATTAGATGCCCCTGCCTTCTCTTGCCTCTCTGACTGAAGGTGCTGCCCTAACCCTAAATCCGTACTTTGCTGTATTTTTTTTATTGATGTAGGCATTATAGGTACTTTTGTTTGGAACAGCTCACTCATTATATCTGAAGTCTGAAGATTCTGATAATCTTGGGGGAAGTATTTTATAGCTTAGCAGGTTAGGTAGTGGGAGGAGATGGCTAAATATTTTTCTTAATATCCTTTTCCTTTTCTTTATCTCAGGTTAAAGCTAGATAAAAAGGTTCCAGCACAAAAAATAAAATTCTACTGGATGGAACATGATGGGGGCTCATTTCTAGTGTCCCGAGTGGACCAAGAACTGCTTCAGGCCCAGAAGAAAGTAAGTGGAAGCAGGACTTAGTCATTTATGATAGTCATCACCTAATACGTCAGAATACTCATGGAGGATATGTGGGTAATACTGTCCAAAGTCAAGTTGAACTGTTTAAATGCCATTTCATGTGATTATAGCAAAAGTCCTACCAGACTCATAATCCTAGCTTCAACTGAAGTAGTTGTATGTGTGTATGTATATGGTGGAGAGAAGTCATAGGTTCAGTTGATTTAGAGCTTAGAAGGACCCTAGAAATCATCTAGCATAACTCCTCATTTAATTTTTTTGATTTTAAAAATGTTTTATTGACGCCTCTTACCTTTATCCCTTAGTCATAAATAGACATGAATAAAGGCATATCTAAATAATTCGAGAAATATTAATCGCTCATGTGTAGGTAAATAATAAAAATGACAATTCTACCTACCTAAATTGAGTTACTTGTTCAGTACCCTACCAATCAAACTGCCAAAGGAGTGCTCTATAGAGCTAGTTTAAAAAATTATACGCACACACACACACACATCTGTATCTATACATATCCAAATTCATCTGGAGGTACAAAAGGACAAGATTATCCAGGAAATTGAAAAAATTGGAAGGGGTGGCAGCAGTACCTAATCCCAAACTATACTACAGAGCCATCATGGTCTTTGGCACTGGGTGAGAAATAGAGTGGTTGATCAGTGGAATCCATTAGGTACACAATATACAGAAGGAAATAAGCACAGTAAACTTAATGTTTGATAAACCCAAAGATGCCAGGTATTGGGGCAAGAATTCACTATTCCAGAAAAACTTCTGGGAAAACCGGCAGATATATAGAGATATAGATACATGTAATATATGGACACATATATACATATATGTGTGTGTTCATCCAATTTATGCCTAGTTCTTTCCTATCATTTAAAAAGCTGCTATTCATATTTTGGTATGTATTACACATTTCTTTGGGTTATATGTCCAGTAGTGTTATTGCCATGATAAAAACTATGGTCAGTTTAGTAATTTTTCTTTAATTACAAATTGAAATCCAAAATAGTTAGACCACTAATTTCATAATGTCGTTCAAAGTGCAATCAGTGTGTTAGCTTCCATAGCCCTTCCAATTTTTAATCCTTGCCAGTGTGTATAGAGTGATGTGGAACTTCAGGTTGCTTTTAATTTGCATTAGGAGCATTTTTCTGTTGTTGTAAGTTTTATTTTGAAAGCAATTCATATTCTTTGACCATTTATCTTTTGGGGAATGACTTGATGTTATATATTTATGTCATTTCCCTACATAGTTTGGATGTTGTTGTTCAGTCATTTTTCAGTCATGTCTAATTCTCCATGATCCCATTTGGGGTTTTCTTGGCAGAGATACTGGAGTGGTTTATCATTTCCTTCTCTAGTTCATTTTATAGATGAGGAACTGAGACAAAAACAGGGTTAAGTGACTTGCCCAGGGTCACAAAGCTAATAAGTGTCTCAGTCCAGATTCCAACTCAGAAAAATGAGTCTTCTTGACTTCAGGTCTAGCATTATATCTACTGTGCCACCTAGCTGCCCTCATATAGTTTGGATATCAGACTTATTGTTAATATTTTATGAAAATATTTTTCTACTGTACTTTACTGCTTCTAATTCTCTGTTTTCTCCATGCAAGAGATTTTTAATTTTATGTAGTCAAAATGATCTATTATATCTCTTGCCATTCATTCTTTTCTTTGTTTGGTTAGGAATTCTCCTCCTAGCCCTAGTTGTGAGAATTGGCAGATCTCGTTTTAGGTTATTTTTTATGCTGAGAATCCTTTCATTTACGTTGTGGATTCATTTTGAGTTTGTCGTAGTAAATGGTGTAAAATGATCCAATCCTTATTTCTGCCAAACTGATTTTCAGTTTTCCTAGCTATTCTTGTCTCCCAGTAATTTATGTTCTTGAGTTTATCAAATATTATTCTACTCTTTCTTGCTAATCTAGTCTGTTCCATTAATCTACTCTCTCTTTTTTTCTTAATACCAAATTGCTTTGCTAACTATTGCTATACAGCTTGAAGCTTGGTAATGCTGTCTCCTTTATTCATACTTTTTTTTCCTCATTATTTCCTTTGATATTTCAGACCTTTATTTCTCCAAATGAATTTTGTTATGATTTTGTCTAGTTCTAAAAAGTGTCTCCCAGTTAATTTGATTGGTTTACCACTAAATCTATAAATTAATTTAAGTGATGTTATGGTTCCGGATATTAGTGGAACACTAGCTGGGACTATAGCAGTAAAGGAGGTTGTGATGCCATTCTGAGGCAGTCTGGGTTAGCTTTGCCCTTACATTAATTGATCTGGAATCCAGCTGTGATCCCTTTGAGCAAGAAGAAAATAAAAGTTTTATCTCAGTCAAATTCAGTACTTGACCCTTCTCTAAGCAATTCTCCAAGACTCCAAGTTATAATTGAGTTATTAATCTGCATTAGTTTCAAAACCAGAAGGTCCTGTATCAATGGAATCATGGATCAATTCAGGTATATTGTATGAATACCTAGGTATGTATATACCACATTTTTTTTAATGGAAATGTAACTGTCTCTGATAAGCAGGTAAACATTTAAGTACTGTAAGCATTATTGCTTTCCGCAGCATCTGATTGGGTGGTGCTCTCTAGGAAACAACCAAAGTATCAGGAAGAATTTGTTCTTCTGCCTTCACTTGGTGATCTTGGACAGAATGGGACCTAGATAAGCCCTGAGGTTAGAGGATGAGAGTCCTCAGGTTTAAGTAGGGTGCTTAGTTGGAACTAATTCTTGTATTACAAAATGAGAGCTGTATTCAGTCAGTCAGTAAACATTTATTAAGGGTTATGGCACTGTACTAGGTTCTGGGGATACAAAAAAAGACAAAAGACAGTCCCTGCCCTCCAGGAACTTTAAATCAAATGGGGGAGACAACATGCAAACAAATATATACAAAGCAAGGGATATGCAGGAGAAATAGGAAATAATTAACAGAAGGAAGGCACTGGAATTAAGAGGGGTTGGGAAAGGCTTCTTGTAGAAGGTGGAGAAAAGAGGAGAGACTGGTTAGTATAGAGTAGATAACCTGGGAGAGAATTGAAGGGTTGAGAGATTGGCACTCAGAGTTTGGACAAACACTAGTGTTTGGTAAGGGAAGGCAGAGGGTGGAAAACCAATAGATTATAGTTGGGTAAGGGGATTTAAGAATTCTTGAATCTGGAAGTGATATGTTTGTGAGTGATGGCAAGATTAAGGGTATGACCATCTTTGTCTATAGTAAAGGTCATGGGGAGTGAGTTGGCTGAGGACATGAGTAGTTAAGAGTGTTTGAGGGAGAGTCAATATGTATGTTGCAGTCTCTAAGTATGAGGGCAGGGGTTGGGGAGGAGAGAAAAATTATGAACCAGGCACTGAACTCATTGAGGAAGGAAAGGGAGTGACCTGGGGGTCTGTAGACAACAGCTGCCAGGATTTTGATTGGGTAGTAGTTAGGAATAGCATGAACCTCAAAGGAGGAGAGGTTACTGAGTGATGGAAGTAGCAACAAAGAGGCAAGGAGTGTCCCAACTCCCTTGCCTTGATCAGTGAGCCAAGGAGAATAAGTGAAGGTGCAGCCAGTATTAGAAAATGTGGGCAGGAACTCTGTTATTGGGAGGATTCAGGCCTTGGTTATTGCTAAAAGATAGAATAAAAATTTAAGATGAAGGGCAATTTGTTGTTGATGGAAGAGGCATTCCAGAGGACACAGTGGAAAGACAGGGTGGAGTTACATTGGAACTTTGGGGTGACAGGGTTGAAGGGCATGAGAATAAAGAATTTTATGAAAGGGTGGGGTAAGGAATGGAATTTGGATGATGATCTACAGGAGTTCATAATCACCAGAATTTGACAGGTATAACCTAACATTAAAACGTTCATCAATGAGTAGAGGACATCACTCTTCCCAAAGGAGATCCAACTGGAGTACAGCATGAGACGGGAGGGATACAATCGGATGAGAGACCTCATTTCACTATTCTTCTAGATTTATTTGAGCTATTTGAAGAGGTTCTATGATAATGTAATGCTAACATTCTAATATGGGAAGAAAAAACAAGTATCAGTTCAAAGCCTTAATGTCTTTGAGGGATATTGATGGAGTTAAATAATAAAAAACACAAGTCCTGAGTAGATTGTTTCTTTTCTGGGGGTTTGAAGTGAGAGAAGAGAAAGGAGAGGAAAAAAAGGAAGAATATTATAGAGTATAAAGGAGGAAGGAGAAGGTAAAACAGAATGAGAGTGTTTAAGATGAAGACTATACAGACATGGAATAAGGGGTGAGGAAAGTGGGCATTAGATGAACCTTGCTCTTATTTTAAATGGACAGAGGACATTTGAAATAGTGATGTCAAGTAAAAGGGCCATTGAAATATTTTTTTTTAAATGCACAGAAAAGGGGGCAGAGCCATGATGGCACAATAAAGGCAGTGATTCATTTGAATTCTCCCAAATTCCCCTCCAAACAACATTAAAATAATACCTTCAAAGAAACTAAAAAAGGATGATGTAAAATAATACTGCAGCACAAGACAAATTAGGTTGGCAGTCAAGGTCTTCTCACTGTGGTGAGAGTGGAGCACAATCCAGTGCAGACTCCACTTTAGCAAGCCAGCAGCAGACTTTGGAGGTGACTGAATCTGTGACTGTTGGCTTCCTGAGCTCTCAGCCCATAGACCAGCAGTTCTCAACATGTGGGTCATGACCCCTTTGGGGGTCGAACAACCCTTTCACAGGGGTTGCCTAAGACCATCAGAAAACACATATTTCTGATGGTCTTAGGAACCGAGACACCGCTCCTCTATCTGTCTCCAGGTGGGTCCGCCCATATGCAGATATGCTCACATATGAGTATTAAGAGGTTGCGGCATTAGAAAGGTTGAAAACCACTGCCATAGACTGTAAGGGAGTCAGATAACTGGTTAGAACAGCAGTTCTCAACCTGTGGGTTATGTTCAATTTGTAACAATGAAAATACATCCTGCATATCAGATATTTACATTATGATTCATAACAGTAGCAAAATTATAGTTATGAAGTAGCAATGAAAATAATCGTATGGTAGGGGGTCACCACAACATGAGGAACTGTATTAAAGGGTCGTGGCATTAGGAAGGTTGAGAACCACTGGGTTAGAGGGAGATTGCAGAGGGCCCTTTACTAGCAATGGTAGCAGAACTCTGTTGCATTGCCCATTACACAGTTCTTGGTCACAATCCCAGCAAGAGGAGGAAGATTAAAACACTAGTGCCTGCAGCTGCAATGGAACAGCAACCTTGGTCATAGTTCTAACATGGAAAAAGAGTGCTTGTGGTCACTCATAGACCAGAGCACAGGTTAGGAGAGCAATGACCACACCTCTCCTTACATCATACCACCTTGGAAGAACTGAAAACTTACAGACCTTAACTAGCTCTAAAAATAGCAGCACTGAAAAATACTGATGGACTACATGAAATTATTGGACTACCTGAAAAAACATGATTTTTTAAAAAAGAGCCTAGCATAATATTTCAATAAATTATCAAGAAAAGCTGCCCTGATATCCTAGAGTCAGAGGGTAAAATAGTTATTGAAAGAATCCATTGATCATTTCCTGAAAAAGATCCCAAAATGAAAATTCCCAGAAATATTATAGCCAAGTTCCAGAGTTCCCAGGTCAAGAAGAAAATGTTACAAGCAGCCAGAAA
>CM053588.1:529482-555051 GCA_028646515.1 Pseudochirops corinnae
GACTCAGATAATGCTCATTCCCCACCCCTCCTTATTTTTCTCTATTATAATAAGTCTTTCATGCCTCCTCACATTCTCCTAGTACAATCCTTTTTTCACTCTTCAGTTTGATGTTGTTGTTTTTTATATCATCTCATCAAAGTTAACTTATATCCATAGTTCTCAAGATTTACAAATATCATCTTCCTGTGTAGGGAAAACAGTTTAAATGTTATTGAATAATGAGATTTTCCCCCCTTTATTTCCTGTTTACCTTTTAAGCATAAATGCTTCCCTTGAGTCTTGTATTTGAAGATCATATTTTCTATTGAGCTCTGTGTTCTCATCGGGAAAGTTTGAATGCCCCCTATTTCATTGACATGCCCGCTTTTTCCCTTGGAAAGCTTATATTCAATTTTACTGGGTAGTTGATTTTTGGTTGTAATCCAAGGCCTTTTGCCTTCTGGAATATCATATTCCAAGCCTTCTATGCTAAGTCCTGTGTCCTTACTGTGACTCTTTGATATTTAAATTTCTTCCTTCTGACTGCTTACAGTTTTTTTCTCTTTCACCAGACAATTCTAGAATTTGGCTACAATATGTCTCGGAGTTTCATTTTGGAATCTCTTAGAAAGTGATGAGTGGATTCTTTCAGTGTCTATTTTGCTCTCTGGTTCTAGATGAGGTCAGTTTTCCTTGACAATTTCTTGAAAGCTGCTGTGCAGGCTCTTTTTTTAAAAAATCATATGTTTCAGGTAGTTCAATAATTCTTAAATCTTATCCCTCCTGCTCTTTCCAGGTCAGTTGTTTTCCCTGTGAGGTAATTTACATTTCTTTCATTTTTTAAAAAATTTTCTTTGAGTGATTCTTGATGTCTGATAGATTCATTATCTTCCACTTGCCCAATTGTAATTTTTTTAAAAATATTTTCTTCAGTTAGATGTTATACCTCCTTTTACCAGTAGCCAATTATATTTTTTAAGGATTTTTTTTTTCTGGCACTTTTTGTTCTTCCTTTTCCAAGTTGTTGAACCTTTTCCCATAATTCTCCTGCATAACTCATTACTTTTTCCAATTTTTATTCTACCTTTCTCATCTGGTTTATAAGATCCTTTTTGAACTTTTCCAAGAGACTTATTGGGCTTGAGACCAGCTCATATTCTCATCTGAGGCTTCAAGTGTAGGCATTTTGATATCCTCTTCTGAGTTTGTCTTTTGATCTTCCCTGTTACCATAGTAACTTTTATGGTCAGGGCTTTTTTCTATTTCTTACTCATTTTTCAGTCTATTTAATGACTTCTTAAGCTGAGCTCTGCTTCTGGCAGATGGGGGGCACTATCCTTTGTGCCAGGATTTCAGAGCTTGCAATTTGCCTTCTGCACTGAGACTGGAGGCCTTGCTGTTGGCTTGGTGAGCCACTGGCCTGCTAAGGCAGAACCAAGGTTGGTGATCTGTGTTACAACTAAGAGCCTCCCACTGGACACCATCTGCACTGGGCTGTACTCCCTTTTCACCCATGTGAGACAGACATTTTCTAAAGTTCTTCTAAGTTATCTTAAGCTGGAAACATATTTCCCTCCATATTTTCATGGGTCCTGTCACTCCAGAACTGATTTAGAGGCCTGATTTGATGTTGTTTCCAAGGGAAACTGGGGAGAGCTCAGGCAACTTCCTGGCTTCTCCCTGACATTTTGTCTCCATCCCCTTATCATGATACTTTTTAGCAAGATGTAGTTTCTTTGCTTATCTCTTTGAATTAAGTCTGGTTTTGCTTTTGCTTTGTCTGAGATCAAGATTGCTACTCCTATTTTTGTCTTGATCTTCTTCTTCACCTTCGTAACTTTTTATAATCAGATTTTTGTTTGTTGTTGGCGTTCACTTTTCCAACCCATTGCTTGATTTTAAATTTATGTTAGAGCTGGTCTGTTTCCAAAGTTTGAGCAGTGGGGAAATGCAACATCTGGACCTTTAGTCTTTTTCATGCTGCTATTTTCAGGGATAATTCTGGGGTGCTGGACATTTTTTGATTGTTGCAAGATAATGTGATTTAGCAAGATGTGTGGTCACTGATCTCCTGGCCTGTGCTCTGGGTCTTATCCAGGAAGAAAATCTCATCTCTTGGGACTACAATCCATACAGCTACTCAGATCCCTGCAATACTCTTCCTCAAGGTTTCTGACATCTTGTGACTGAAAATGATACTGCTCCTCAGGGTCCCTACTCCTACTTGCCTGAATGTGCTTCTCTCTGCCCTTGAACTGTGACCCATAAATCTGTTTGAATAATGCAGTTGTCAAGAAGCTCCCAGTCCTGATTCCAGTACGAGCATAGGGGTTCCCTGTAATCTCTTTCTGATCAGTTGCCAGGTCCCTTTGCTGTCTTTTGCTTGAGAGCTTCTGAAGCATCTGTTTCTTCTGCTGCCTCACCTAATCCCATCAATGGCATTTCATCCACATGAGCTCCAGGCCAGCCTCTACCCCTGTATAGTTCTTTCAAAAGTGTAAGTTTTCTTGGGCTAGAAGAATATCTCACCTTGACCTGTTATTGGCTCTGCCACTCAAGAATCAGTTTGAGCCATTATTTTAAAGTTGTTTAAAGTGGAATGTTGAGAGAACTTGTCTTAGTGCTTACTCTGCTCTGCCATCTAGCTAATAACTTCTTGAATTGCATTAGTGATCATTTGATCCTTCGTGAAGCACAAGAATGAACAACATGGGTCTTTTCCCCCAACTTCGAGGATTTTCACTGGCTGCCACCCTTACCTACAATGGTCTCACTCTTCATCTCCTCCTCTTGACTTCCATGGCATACTTCACATTCCAGATAAATCCCAACCTTTATAAGAAACCTTCCTTAACTTCACTACCCATTTCTTGCCCCTTACTCCTGTTTATTACTTTGACTGATTACTGTCCAGTGTGGTTCTTCATAGTAATTTGCTTGTCATTTTACTTATTAATTTTTTGGTGTAGAGACTCTTTTGGGCTTTTCTTTTTATTCTTAGTATTTACTTAGATTAGTGACTGGCACACTGTACTTGTTCAACAGATGTTTATTGATAGACTATTCTGGATCAGATTCTCACTAACAGTGAGGAACGAGTTCCTGGAATGGAAAAGATGGGGATACTGGGAAGAAGTGACAACTCAGTCCTAGAGTTTGTGATAAAGGAGAATCAACCTGGGCATAGACTGAGAAGCAAATGAACCTAGTATTTTAGTGTTCTAAAAATCCAAAGACTATAAGTACTGGGGGTAAGGGCTTACTTTTTGACAAAAACTTCTGAGAACACTGAAAAGCAGTATGGCAGAAATTAAGTGTGAATCACCATCTCACAAGTTAAACCAAGATGAGTTCAAAATGAACAAACAAATTAGACAAAAAGGAGTCATTTTAAACAAATTACAAAACTGAGAAATTAATTTTCTCATCTATAGATAAAAAAAAGAGTTCAAGAACAAAGAAGAGATAGAGAGGATGCCAGCAGGTGAAACTTATGGTTTAAATTACATAAAATTCATAAGTTAAAAGAAAATAAATGCAGCTAAAAGTAGAAAAAAGCAGGCAACTCGGGGAAAAAAAATCTCTGCAGCAAATTCCTCTGATGTGTAAGCTATATAGAGAAAGTATTTTCATTTACAATCATAAGAGGAATCAACCAACTGATAAATTGTCAAAGGATATAAACAGGCAATTTTCAAAAGAAGAAATCTAAACTAGACACAAACATATGAAACAGTGATAAAATTGTTGGTAACTAGGAAAATGCTAATTAAAGCAACTCCGAGGTTCTATGTATTTTTAAATATTATTTATTTTTAGTTTTCAGGACTCCCATAAAAGATTTTGAGCTTTTAATTTTCAGTCTCATTTCTGCTTCCCCGTCCCCAAGATGGCATGCAATTTGATATAGACTCTACTTATACATTCACATTAAACATATTTTTACATGAGTCATGATGTAAAGAAGAGTTAGAACTAACGGGAGAAATCACAAAGAAAGATGTTTAAAAAAACAATAAAAGAAAAGGATACCAAATAGCATGCTTCCATCTGTATGCAGACTCCAGAGTTCCTTCTCTGAATGTGGATAGAATTTTCTATCATGAGTCTTTTGGAGTTGTCTTTGATCCTTTCATTCCTGAGAAAAACTTGTCTTGTCAAGGTCAGTCATCACACAGTGTGGGTCTTACTATGTTCAATATTCTCAGGGTTCTGCTAACTTCACTTTTCATCAATTCATATAATTCTTTCCAGGATTTTCTGAAATCTGCCTGATCATTGCTTTTTATAGCACAATAGTATTCCATTACTTTCATTATATCACAACTTGTTCTTCCATTCCTCACTTGATGGGCATCCCCTCCATTTCCAGTTCTTGACCCCTCCCCCCCCCAAAAAAGAGTTGCTATAAATATTTTTTGTACATGTGTGTTCTTTTCCCATTTTTAGGATCTCTTTGGGATACAGACCTAGAAGTGGTATTGCTGAGTCAAAGGATATGCACAAGTTTCTTGCCCTTTGGGCACAGTTTCAAATTACTCTCCAGAATAATTGGATCAGTTCACAATTCCACCAACAGTGGATTAGTGTTACAGTTTTCCCACATCTTCAACATTTGTCATTTTCCTGTTTAGTCATGTTAGCCAATATGGTAGATGCTATGTGAAACCTCAGTGTTGTTTTGATTTGCATTTCTCTAATTAATAGTGATTTAAATCATTTTTTCATATGATTATAGATAGCTTTAATTTCTTCCTCTGAAACCTGCCTGTTCATATCCTTTGACCATTGATCAGTTGCAGAATAAGTTGTATTCTTATAAACTCAATTTAGTTCTCTGTATATTTTAAAAATAAGGCCTTTATCAGAGAAACTAGTTGTAAAAATTGTTTCCCAGCTTTCTGCTTCCCTTCTAACCTTGGTTCACTGACTTTGTTAGTGCAAAATCTTTTCAATTTAATGCAATCAAAATGATTCATTTTACATTTCATAATGTTCTCTACCTCTTGTTTGGTCAAAATCCAGTGATTCACTCTCCTGAAATCTGTTCCAGCTGGTCTGTGCTATGGGCCTGTGCAAATGTCGCCCATGGGGCAATGCACTCTGTTCCACTCCCAGACCCTTCCTCTCAGACTGCCAGGCTGCCTTCAGTGGGAGAAATGCTTCTCTCTGTCATTTTGTGGGTTCTGTACGTCTAAAATTTGTTTGGAGTCATTTTTATAGGTATTGGAGGTGGTTGAAGTGGGAACTCAAGCAAGTTTCTGCTTTAACTCTACCATCTTAGCCCTGTCCCATTGTCAATTTTTGTTTAGGTGCCATGTACCACTGAGAAAAAGTTATATTCTTTGTTATTGCCATCCAGTTTTCCCCAGAGGTTTTCTAAAATTTTCTAAAATTGCAGTTGCCTCCTTAATTTCTTTCTTGTTTATTTTGTGGTTAGATTTATCTACCTCTGAGAGTAGGAGTTTGAATTCCCTCCAGTAGAGTTTTGCTGTCTCTTTCTTCCTGTACCTCTCTTAAATTCTCCTCTCAGAATTTGGATTCTGTACAGATTGGTTCATATATTTTTAGTAATGATATAACTTCATTGTCTTTATTACTTTTTAGCAGGATGTAGTTTTCTTCCTTATCTCTTTTAATTAGGTCTAATTTTATTTTTGCTTTGTCTGAGATCAGGATTGCTACCCTTACTTTTTTACTTCAGCTGAAGCTCAGTATATTCTTTTTTTTTTTGCTTTTTGGACAGGGAGAGGCAGGGTAATTGGGGTTAAATGACTCACCTAAGGTCACATGGCTAGTAAGTGTGAAGTGTCTGAGGCTAGATTTAAACTCTGGTCCTCCTGACTCCACCTACCTGCCCCAAACACAATGTATTCTACTCCAGCCTTTTATCTTTACTCTGTGTGTATCCTTCTGCTTAATATGTGTTTCTTATAAATAACATATTGGAGGAATAGGGTTCTTAATCCACTATGTATCCACTTCTATTTTATGGGAAAGTTCATCCTATTCACATTCATAGTTATGACTACTATCTGTCTTTTTCTGTATCCTATTGCCTCATCCCATTTATGCCTCTCTTTCTTCTTTCTCCATTTTATTTCTCACTAGATTTTTGCTTTTGACCACCACCTCCCTCAGTCTGCCATCTCTTCTATCAGCTCCCTCCTTTTTCTTCTCCTTTATCCTTACTACTTCTAACCTCCCTACTACTTACCCTCTCCCTTTTCTTTCCCCTTTCCCCTCCTACTTCCTACAGTCTAAGACAAATTTCTCTACCAAGCTGATTATGTTATTTCCTCTTTGAGAAAAATCTGATGTGAATAAGGTTAAGATAATGCTCATCTGCCCTCCTCTTCTTTCCATCTACTGTAGTAGGTTTTGGTGCCTTTTCACGTGATGTAATTTACCTTTCTCTACCTCTTCCTTTTTTCCTTCTCACAGTACAATTCATTTCTCTCCACTTAATCAGATTTTTTTATCATCACATCAAAATTAATTTATAGTCACAATCTCTGTCTATGTATACTCCTTTTAAAATGGTGTAATAACAAGACAGTTCTCGAGAGTTACAAGTGTCATCTTCCCTTGTAGGGATGTAAAGAGTTTGCCCTTATTAATAACATGCTTTTTCTTTCCTATTTACCTTTTTTATGCCCCTCTTATGTCTTATATTTGAAGACGTAATTTTCTGTTGAGCTCTAATCTATTCATCAAGAAGATTTGGAAGCCCCTGATTTTGTTCAATGTTCATCTCCTTCCCTGAAAGATTAAGCTCAATTGCTCTGGGTACTTGATCCTTTCTTGTTATTCAAGATCTTTTGCCTTACAACATATCACATTCCATGCCCTCTGATCTTTAATATAGAAGGTGAAATGTCCTGCACCACCCAGACTGTGGTTTCATGATATTTAAATTATTTTATTTTTCTCTTTGAGCTGATAATTTTGGACTTTGGCAACAATATTCCTTGTTCTTTTCATTTGGGCATCTCTTTCAGAAGGTGATTGGTGGATTTTTAAATGACTATTATATGTTCTGGTTCTTGGGCTGTCGGGCAGTTTTCCTTGATGGCTTCCTGAATAATACTGTTTAGGCCCTTTTTTTATCCTGATTTTCAGGTAGACCAATAATTTTTACTTTGTCTCTCCTGAATCTATTTGCCAGATCCGTTGTTTTATGAATGAAATATTTTATGTTTTATTCTATTTTTTTATTCTTTTGTTTTTAGATATTTCATAGAGTCATTAGCTTCCACTTGCCCAATTCTAATCTTCAACAAATTGCTTTTTTCTATTAGATTTTGTACCTCTTTTCCCATTTGGCCAGTTCGTCTTTTTAAGGAGTTCTTTTCTTCAGTAGATTTTTGTTCTTCCTTTTCCATTTGGCCAATTCTACTTTTTAAAGATTTGTTTTCTATGGTCAATTTTTGTCCTTCCATTTCCAAACTACTGACTCTCTTTAGTATACCTCCTGTTTCTTTTCCCAATTTTTCTTCTCCCTCTTTAAAATGACTTTTAAAATCCTTCTTGAGCTCTTCCAAGAAGGTTTTTTGGGGCATGAGACCAATTCATATTCCCCTTTGAGGTTTTGGATATGGGTGTATTGGCAGTTTTGTCCTCTTCTGAATTTGTTCCATGATCTTCCCTGTCCCCATAATAAGAATCTATACTCACTGCCCATTTCTCTTTTTGTTCATGATGTTTGCCTAATTCCTGGATTTTAGAGTTGAGCTTTCCTGCTGGAGTACAGCAGACATTGACCTAAGCTTCTTGTCTTGGAAGCCTGAGACTTGGTCACTGCTTTTGGATGCTGAGGCATCAGGTGCTGGCCTCTGGAGGCTGAAGGCAATTTACTTAGTAATGAGTCAGCAACACTGGAGCTCTCAGGGTGGCTGTGGGGATTCTTGTCCTGTCTGATTAAGGAGGTTCAGGATTCCCATGAATGGAACACTCTGTACTTCAAAAGATCCAATATAGTTTATTTGGAACATAGGCAAGGGGGAAGGAAGCCAGAGATAACAGAGTGAAGGCTTAAGAATAGTAAAATAAGAGCAACTATGATTTATATATATACATACGTGTGTGTGTGTATACATATATACATATATATACACACATAAATATCCATGATCATCACCAATGCAGGGAAGCACCAACACCTGACCACCCATCAGGGTGCCGCTTGAGACAGCTAGAGCTCCAACTGCTTAGTGGAATACATCTATACATATTTACAATCATCCCTGATGTGGGGAAGCACAAACACCTGACCACAAAAGCTGGGGAATCCTGGGTACAGCCATCAGGGTTCTGCTTGGGAGGGTTGCAGGCAGGATGTCTCCTCCATGGGTGAGATTCCAATTTGGGATCTGAATCTTACAGTTTTAGTAGTGCTGAGAACAACGAAGGCATACTGCCAGGTGTGTTTTAGCAAGCATCATATCTTGTGTGTGGCTGGGGAAGGAGGCAAATCCCTCCAAGGCCCCCCCCCCCCAAGAACAATGTTTCTTTGGAATGGCTAGGTCCAGGAGCTGGGCAGTTAACCATATCTCTTCACATAACCAATGTCCTGGCCAGTGTCCCAGGAGAAGTGCAGCCCTCAGGTTCCCAGGATTTTCTGTTCCAAAACAACTCAGGGTAGTAGAAAGGTCCTATTGAGTTGGGGCCTTGGTTTGTATAATCTTAATTCCTCACAGAGGGGCTTAACTTGCCCCTTCATGTCTGTGCTCACCCAGGTCTTGCACTCAAATGTTTGACTTCTGTTCCCCCAGGCCTTGCACTTGAATGCTTGACTTCTAGAGGATGTCTGCCAGCCTGGAGCTGTGCCTCCTGGAACTGTGTCTCCTAAAACTGTGCCTCCTGGAGCTTTGCTGAAGCACCGAGGGATTTGGCTGTTGGAGAATGCAGGCACACGTGTCATTGTCCAAGCTGGTGTCTACATGTTCTCCTGCCTGTGCTGAGGCACTTGGGGGGATCTTGGTGTTGACTCATGCTTGTTCAACCACCCTGGGGATCTGGTTCTCCTGCTGGTCCACTGAAGTGGTGCTTACCACTGACCTGCTAGAACACTCCCACCCTGCACTGCTCTCCCCTTCCCCAGAGCAAGAGAGGCCTTTCCTGTTAATTCCCAAAGCTTCCTGGGCTACCAGACATGTGCATTCCATCTTTCTGTGAACTTAACTGTACCAGGGTTTTTCTTGAGGTGATATTTTCTGGGCTTTCAGAGGTCAATAAGGGAGGGTGAAAAATGACTTACTTCTTACTCAGCTATCTTGGCTTCTGGAAGCAGAACTCACCTCTGAGGTTCTACTTAAAAACCATGAGAATAGGGCATTGGTACTGAAGATAAGAAGATAGGAAGATCAACTAATTACCCTGTGTGAATTGATTAGTAAAAATGAGAATTTAAAACAAAGCAGACTGACAGTTATTGGAAGGACTGGGGGAAAAGAGGAATAAACTGTTGTTGCAACCATGAATTGGTCTGGCCATTCAGAAAAATCGGTTTTAAAGTATGTTCTCAAAGTAGTAAAGAAAGCATAGCTTTTGACACAGCTGTACCACTACTGGCTCTATACCTCAATAAGATCGAAGAAAAAGAGGAAAGACTCACAAGTACAAAAATATTTATAGTAGCTTTTTTATAATGATAATAGTTGTAAAGTTGAGACTAATGAAATAGCCTTCAACTGATAGAATGCCTGAGCAAATTGTATTATATGACTATAAATGAATACAATTTCACTATGAGAAAAGCCTAAATGATGAGTTTCAGAAAAACCTGGGAAGACAAGAACAAATGCAAAAGTCAGCCATGTATTTGAAGGATTAGAGGTCTGAACCATGGGCAATAGTTGGGAGGTACAAAGAGAGCAATTTAGGCATGAAATGAGAAAAAAAAATATTTCTAAAAATGAGGATTCTCCAAAAAAGTACAGTTGGCTGCCTTTAAGAAGTGATGGGTTCTCTCTTCTTGGAGGTATTCCAGAAAAAAACTAGATGACCATTTTTCTGCTATGTTACTCTGGTGATGCCTTGCATGAATAGATTGGACTAGATGGCTGTTGTTATCTCTTCTAACTCTCAAGATTTGTACAAATTATGTGAACCAAGGCTGAAAAGGAAATCTAAGGACAACATAGTTTTTTAAAAATCCATTTATTGGGGCTGGAGCAGACCACATGTATAGAACTGAAATGAGGTCTCCCTGGAAACTTGTGAGGATTTCTGTGGAGCACTGACAAACTTTAGGATAATGAAACAATCCCTTCATCCTGGTGATAGCAGAAAGAGAAGGCTGACTACATGCCACCTCCATTCTTTTCCTAGATATGCTTTACTACATTAGCTAAACTGTCTTACCTGTCCT
The DNA here is from genome assembly GCA_028646515.1 of Pseudochirops corinnae. Taxonomy (NCBI): domain Eukaryota; kingdom Metazoa; phylum Chordata; class Mammalia; order Diprotodontia; family Pseudocheiridae; genus Pseudochirops; species Pseudochirops corinnae. The sequence continues at coordinate 539,837 of CM053588.1, forward strand.
GAAGGTAGAAGTTGGTGGAACTGGTTGACTGGTCCCTTGCTCACAGGAATGACTTTCCCCAGTGGTGCCTGTGGGTACTGAGACCAAAATGGGACCATTGTTGAAACTCTTGGGCTCAGGTAGCTGAACTATTTCAATCATGGTTTTGGGGAAGTGGTAGTTGAGATGGTGGTAGTACTTTGACTTGCATGGCACAAGCTGCCTCCTGGCTCTTCCTCAATGTGATTTTTGCTTCACAAAAGAATAAATGAGGGAGGTGGAAGAAGGGCAAAAGTCCCAATTTTCAAAAAGGAGAATGAAATAGAAGTTGTAAAATATGGATCAATGAACTTCAGATACAATTTCTGTGGAACTTTCTCTAATATATTTATAGGGAGACTGAGGTTTTCAGTAGCCAAAATATAGCACCAAAGCTGCTTTGCTGCAGACAGATATGTATAACAATGACAGCCTTGGGGATAAGGGGGAGGGAGAACACTGAACTTGACTTCTCAGATTACTTTTTGTTATGGTTTAAATTCATCGTCACCTAATCCAGAACCTGTGAGTGTGTCAGTCTGAACTCTAACTTACATAATTAATTGTAAATTTTTTTTTAAAAAGCTCTACCTTGAATGTAAGAAAAAGAATAGACTTATGGATATGTAATCCTTCCTGGGGACTCTATGCCTACATTCTTTCTGGAAGCAGGGAGATACAGTGGCTTTGGCTTAAGAACTGTCAGCCTTCTCTCATCATGGAAAGGTTCTAGCCACCATACCCTAGGTAACTGTAGCTGGGATGCCTATAAAGAAAAGAATAGAGACAAGATAGGAGCAAAGAGCAACAGAGCCACTCACAGAAGAAACTGTGTGGAGAGTCAAGTGGAGCAATGTGCCAAGTGTCTGTTCTAGCGAAAACAGTTTGACACTATCATCAGAATCATCACTGGAGGGATGACTTGCCCCTCCACAACTGTCCTTCTATGTGGGCTCTTCTTGTGTGATTACTAGGGATAGTCAATCCCCACTGATGGTGTCTGTTTGTGGGAGAGTATGCTCTAGGCATATCATGGGGGACTGTTGGATTGCAGATCTTACTCTGCTATTGCATTTTATGTCTTTCCTTTCAGACATTTTGATTGACTTTGATTGACTAGAGATCAATGGGGGCTCCTGAGCTCACATTTTGGGTGTCTACGGATGCATGAAACATCTTGAATGTGGGGCAACTATTCTGGGGACCCTAAGTGGAAGGAAAGGTGCCACAGATGCTACATATTATTAAAGAGATGGCTGGTGAACATCTAGACAAGGGAATGGTGAAGAGGAAAAAATCAGCACGACTTCATCAACTGTATGGACATTTTTGACAGGGTTGCTGAAGAGGTCAACCTCAGGAGAACATGGTAGCTCTAGTTTACCTAAATTTCTGAAAAAAATTTGATAACTTATTCAGTTTTCTCTTCTTGGAAATGGTGTGTAGATGTAGCCAGATGATAGTGAAATTAGACCTAGGGTTGGCAGAATGACTGGAGTAACAGAGTCCAATGTCAGCTGGAAGGAAGATCTGCCACAGAGACTGGTCATTGGTCCATCACTGTTTAATGTTTTATTAATGATTTGGATAAAGGTTTTGTATGGAATTCTTATCATATTTGCAGAGACCCCAAAATGGATGACAATGTCAAGATTTCTATGGATTAAAGCAATATACAAAATCTAGTAACATGAAATTTACTTGGGATAGATAGAAAATCTTGTAATTGGGTTCAAAAAGGCAACTTTAGAAGTATAAGATGGAGGACAACATAGTTATATGGTTTGTTTAAAATAAAGATGCAGGGATTTGTGGACTGCAAGTTCAATAAGAGACAGAAGTATGGTATCACAACACCCCAAAATGCAAGTTGGGTCTATATTCAAAGATGCATGTCTTCTCTTTAGAATAAAGAGGCTTTAGGGAATCCATGTTCTACATGAGGACTTTGTTGTCCCTCTCTAGCTCCTAGAACCTTTCCCTTAAAAGTATTCGGTTTTTGCTTCCCATATAACTTGTGTGTATGTCTGTAAGTGTGTGTGCATGTGCAGGAGTAAATTAACCTGTGTGTGCCTGGTCCTCCAGGGCTGCTCCCAACTGAGACTTCCTGTCTGCACAGGCCTCTGTCTCAAAAATTGGAGGCTTAGAGGATCATGGGGTGGGGTGGGTTATTGTGGAGACTAGCAGGGAAAAAGTTTTGAAGACACCTCCTCCCTCTCCTCCTCAAGTGGATGTTTCCATCCTTTCTTCCTCTGTTTCAGCATTGGCTTGGCCTTAGGGATGGGAAGAGAAGAGGCAGTCTAGGAACTCATCCCTTCCCCTTCTCCATATCATCTCTTTCATTTGGTGATGTATAATTTTAATGGCATATTTATTTTTGTTCTGGTTTCAACCACCCCATGGTGAATGGGGTATTCCCATGTACTTTTTTTTAACAGAAAGAGAAGACTGAACCTGAAGCTGCAGATCTCTCTGATTTCCAGACTGAAAGAACACAGTTATCTTAATATGCACTTCTCTCATTATGAGGGATTTGGAGTGCTTTGTTGTAGGGCTATTGACAGCTTAGATTTCTTACTTTGAAAACTTCCTGTTTATATATCATTTGACTCTTAATGTTGGAAATTGGAATCAGCTCCTTGTGTATCTTGCATTTGCAACAATCCTTAGAGAACTTCACTGCAAAGAAGTTTGACTTAATTTAACTATTACCCTTCTCATTTTAACTGTGTTCAATCTGATTGTGCAAAAAGAAATTCAACTTTATGGAGGGAGGATTACCCCTTTTATTTTCTCTGACCCTCCCCATGGCTTGCTCAGTCATAACCTCTTCCTTTATTCAAAAGCAAAACAAGAGACAACTACATTAGACTGAAATGAACCATGAACACTAAACTAAAATCAGTAATAACAAACTTTTACACTCCAAATGGCTTAGTAACCCAATTAATAAAGGAAACATTAATTGACCTATAAGAAGACATAGACATTACAAGATCATTGACAGGAGACTTCAATATTCCTCTGGACAATGGGCCTGGAGTCAGGAAGACCTGCATTCAGATATTGCCCCAGGGACTTACTAGCTGTGCCATTCTGAACAAGGGACTTTGTCTGTGTATCCTAGCTGTGAGATGGGGAGAAGAATATCATCTATCTTAGGGGCTACTTGTAAGGATCAAATGAGACACTATTTGTAAAAGTGGTAAGCAAATTGCCTGGCAAATAGTAAGGGCTTAATAATGGATGATGGATTGGTGAATATAATTTCATTTCTGGATGATCACACATCTTTTTATTTTAGTGGTATGCCCAGTTTAGACTTCAACAAGTCAACACTGAAGGGTGCAAGGGGACAAAATCAGAAATATTGAAAGGAAAAAGAGAAGGCCTTTCACATCTAGAAGAAACATTCCATATAGAAAGGCATGAGGCTTCAGTTTCTAGAGTCCATATCCATGGCTTTGTAGGTAAATGTTTTATAAATGTTTTGTAACTAGTGTTCTTGCCATGCCATTGAAATGCTTTTGCCAAAAAGGGAAGTCTACTGGCTGATTGTTAAGGGGAAACACATGAGTGAGTGTTCTTAAAATGGTGTTAATATCCTGGGTGTAGGAGCAGCTTTTAGCAGTCCTGTTGTGCTTTGGGAGAATCAACTAAGACAAGATTTGTGGAAAAAAGACATTAATACAGTGGAAAAATATCAAGATAAGAGAAACAGGGTGGTGGAGCCAAGATGGAGGCTTAGAAGCAGGAAAACTCTGTGACTCCCTCCATAACCACCTCAAATGCCTATAAAGTAGGACTCTAAACAAATTTTAGACTTACATACCCCACAAAGTGACAGAGAGAAACAAACCTCCCACTGAAGGCAGCCTGGCAGGAGGACAGGGAGGGTTCAGCACAGCACACTGGGAACTGAGACCAGCCACACATGATCCCACTGTTTTAGCCCCAGGGTGGCCCAACCAGCAGCTGCAGCTGACTTTGGGAGAGTGGAGCACCAGCAGCAGGGGTGGTTTCCAGAATTATCAACCCATAAATGACAAAAAAGTGAGAGGTCAGTATAGACCTCTGTTGGAACTGAGGGGGAGGGGCAGAGGAACAGGTCCAGAACTGGAAGTGGTGGAGGTGCAGCAGCCCTGCAGCCACCTCCATGTAGCTGTTTCAGAGCTCCTGGCCTGCAGATCCAAGGGGGAGCCAAGTGGACATTCAGAGGGTAATCACTTTTGCTTCAACCTGCCTAGATCTGGATCAAAGTCTTTGGTGGCATGATCAATGAGCCAGAGTTTGTGGGAGCTGCAGATATGCCACCCTGCTAAAAGCTCTGGCAGCTGAATAAACTACAGTGATTTGGGACAAAACTCTTGCCTCTGGAAGCAGAGTTCTACTGTGGCAAAGAGCTCAAAAGTCAAGTAATTGAGAGACAATATGAACAGGCAAAGGAAACAAAGCAAGCCCAGCAATCTAACTTTAGATTCCTTTTTTGGGCACAAAAAGGATCAAAGCATGGAATGGGAGGAAGACAACAAAGTCAGAACTCCTGAGAAAAATATGAATTGGTCACAAACCATGGAGGAGCTCAAGAAGGATTTTGAAAATCAATTAAGAGAAGTGGAGGAAAAATTGAGAAGAGAAATGAGAACAATGCAAGAAAATCATGAAAAGTGAGTCAACAAATTGACTGAAGAAAAAAAACACCTTAAAAATAGATTAACTGAAATGGTAAAAGAGATCCAAAAAGCCAATGAGGAGAAGAATGCTTTAAAAAAGCCAAATTTGCCAAATGGAAGAAGAATTTCAAAAGCTGACTGAAGAGAATAATTCCTTCAGAATTAGACTGAAGCAAATGGAAGCTAATGACTTTATGAGAAATCAAGATACTACTAAATAGATCCAAACACATGGAAAAATGGAAGCCAATGTGAAACATCTCATTGGGAAAACCATCGACATGGAAAATAGATCCAGGAGAGATAATTTAAAAATTATTAAAATACCTGAAAGCCATGATCAAAAAAAGAGCTTATAAAACATCCTTCAAGAAATTCCCAAGGAAAATTGCCCTGATATTTTAGAACCAGAGGGCAAAATAGAAGTTGAAGGAATTCACCAATAACCTCTTGAAAAAGATGCCAAAAAGAAAACTCCTAGGAATTATATAGCTAGGTTCTGGAGTTCCCAGACCAAGGAGAAACTATTACAAGCAGCCAAGAAGAAACAATTTGAATATTGTGGAAATACAATCAGGATAACACAGGATCTTGCAGCTTCTACATTAAGTTATTGAAGGGCTTGGAATATGATATTGCAGATCTGGGTCAAAGGGGCTAGGATTAAAACCAAGAATCACCTACCCAGCAAAACTGAGTATAATGTTTCAGGGAAAAATATGGTTATTCAATGAAATAGAGGACTATCAAGCATTCTTGTTGAAAAAAACACCTGAATAGAAAATTTGACACTCAAATACAAAAAGCAAGAAAAGCATGAGAAGGTAAATAGAAAAGAAATCATAAGGAACTTATCAAAGTTGAACTATTTACATCCCGACATGGAAACACTATAATTGTAACTTATGAAACTTTTATCAGTATGAGGATTGTTGAAGGGAATATAAATGTGTGTATATATGCATATATACACACGTATTTATTTACACATACATATTTATGTCTATATTGGAGGGTATATGTGCATATGAATACATATGTGAGTGTGTGTATATATGTGTACAAATATACATAGACAGAGGGCACAGGATCAATTGAATAGGAGGGAGTGATATTTAAAAGTTGAAATTGAGAGGTGAGAGAGGAATATAATGAGAGGAGATGGGGAGAGACAGAATGGGGTAAATTATCTCATATAGAAGAGGCAAGGGAAAAATTGTTACAATGGAGGGCAAGAATAGAAAGGCAAAAGGGAATGGGTCAACCTTACTCTCATTGAATTTGGCTTAGGGAGGGAATGATATACACACTAAATTGAGGATCTTGTCCTACAGGAGAGTAGGGGGGAAGGAGATGAGAGGGTAAATGATGGAGGGGAGGGCAGGTTTAGGGGGAGGGTAGTTAGAAGCACACACTTTTGAACAGGGACAGGGTCAGAGTAGAGAATAGAAAAAGTGGGGGGCAGGATAGGATGGAGTGATATAGTCTTTCACAATATATCCACTATGAAAATGTTTTGGGCAACTACACATGCAAAACCTATATTGAATTGTTTATCTTTCCAGTAAGGGTGGGTGATGAGGGAGGAAGGGAAATAATCTGAAATTCAAAGGTGTAAAATCAAATGTTTAAAAAATTATTATTATTATCATTATCATTTTATACATGCAACTGGGAAATAAGATACACAGGCAGTGGGGTATGGAGATCCATCTTGCCCTACCAGGAAGTGTGGGGAGGGATGGTGAAGGATATAGAAGAGAGCAGATTGGGGGAGGGGGCATACAGTGTGATCATTGTTTTGGGGTGGTGGGTAGGGGAAAGACAGGGAGAAAATTTGTAACTCAAAATCTTGTAGAAATGAATGATGTAAACTAAAAATAAACATATAATTTAATTTTAAAAAAGATAAGATGCTTGGGATGGTAAAGAAGTTAAAATTCATGCCGTCTGAGGATGAGGAAAATTATATTTTCTCAGGTATTCAGTCAATAAACTTTTTTGAAGTGTCTACTCAGTGACAGACATTTAAGAAGAAAAAGAAAAGGAAAAGACGATCCCTAGTCTCAAGGACCTCAAAGACTAATAGGGGAGGTCATATAGAAACAGCTAAAGTACAAATAAACCATATGGAGGATAATTTGGAAATAAGTAAGAGAACAAAGACCTCAGAGCTAAGGAGGCTCACAAAGTCTTCCTGTAAAAGATGGGATTCTAACTGGGACCAGAAAGAAGTCAGGGAAAGTAGGCTGTGGAGAAGAGCAGGGAGAGCAGGGCAGGGAAGAGAAAGAGCCTGTGAAAATGACCAGAGTTGGAAGATGGGAGTGTTTTGTTCAAAGACTTGCAAGGAGCCCAGTGTCACTTAATCTCAGATTATCTTGCGGGAGAATATTGGATGAATGAAAGATTTAGTAGTGGTATGGCTAGGTCAGAGTTTTATAGACCTTTGAGCATGGTTCCAAACTGGTGTACAGAATGGTGGGATCAATTGACAACTCCACCAACAGTGCATTAATGTATCATTTTTCCCACATCCTCTCTAATGTTTATAATTTACCTTTTGCATCTTAACAGACATAAAGTACTACTTCCGAATTATTTTAAGTTCCATTTTTCCAATCAGTAGTGAATTAGACTATTTTTTCATATGGTTATAGATAACTTTGATCACTTCATTTAAAACTGATTTTTTTGATCATTTACCTGTTGGGATGATTGATGGGGTACAGGCTCTGAGAACCTCCTTGAGCTCTGCTAAAATCTTCCCACTTGATCTTGAATTCACTTAAGGCCATAAGCCTTTCATTATTGCTGTGCTCAAATCTCTTGTTACCTCTGCATTGTCTCAGCTACTTCCCCCACCTTGATCCTATTAAGATCCCATTCTCTTGGTTCCTGGAATCTGTCCTCTAGTCACCCCAGTGTACTGGCCACTCACATCAAGATCCTCCCTAGATCCCGCTAGTTACTCCCAGACTACTTGGCCACCCTTAGGTCCATCCTACAATATTGCTGTTTATAAGATCCATCTTGCCTCCGTGAAGGTGCTCAGATTCATTCTGCTCAGCTTGTCAATACAAGCCACACAAATGCTCAGAGTCCTTGAGTCTATCCATTATGGTGAATGTGTAATAAACTTTGTTTTTCTTTGGTTAAAAGAAGGCTTAGGTCGATTTCATTTGGCCAAGACCCATGTGACACTATTTCAGGGTCCCATTGCTCCTAAACCTCAACACTACGGCTTTTATTTTTTATAAATTTGCCTCGGTTTTCAATATGTTTGAGAAATGAGACCTGTACCATAAAAACTTGCTTCAATTTTTTCTCTGTTACTGTTGATAATTGTATTTTTGTCCATCCTATTCCTCCCATTTCATTCTATTCTCTCTCCTTTCACCCTATCCCTCTCCAAAATTGTTTTGCTTCTGACTACCCCCTTCCCAATCTGCCCTCCTTTCTGTATCTCCCTTCCCGTATCTCCTTCCCCTCCTAATTTCCTGTAGAGTAAGATAGATTTCTATACCCAATGGAGTATATATGTAATTCTCTCTTTTGAGTTAATTATAATGAGACTAAGGTTCACTCAATCCCCACCCCCATCTCCCCCATCTTCTTCTCCAAAGTAAAAGTTTTTTCTTGTCTCTTTTATGTGTGTTAATTTACCCCATTCTACTTCTACTTTTCTCCTTAGAGTTCCAACACTAACCCTAAACGTGACCTGAGGAGCCCAGACCTATAGTAGGGTGGATAGGAAACACCAAACCCTGGTGACACTCCCAGGTCCTACCCAGAGAGTCTGGCTGCAGGGCCACACTCTTTCTGTGGCTGCCCCCCCACCTCCCAGTCCTCATTACATGGGAGAGGCTGATCCAAGCCCTACACAATTCTCCAGCATGACCCTCCCCCAATCTGGAGTAAGAGGAGTCAACGGGCAAACACATCTCAGCAACTGCCTCCTTCCATCTGAAAATGGTTAATTTCCAAACCCCTTACTGATTAATCTCAAAACCTTCTAAGATTTTTTCCTGTTCTAACTTTTTATTGTAGCCTCAGCCCAGTCAGAGTCAGACCACAGGGAGAACTGTCTCAATTTTTCTAAAAATTTTTCCTCAAATAAACTTCACTTCTGTGTCTACCCCTTAAAAACTTAAGAGTCAAGCATTTTATGGGAGTCTCACAGTGTGCAGCAAAAACAGGAAACTGTGCAGGAAGCCCAAAACAAGTCACTTTCCCTTTAAGCCACTCTGTCTCCCATGGAATAGCACAGGAGGGGGATGAAACACAGGGTTCTCAAGCAGAGCATCTCTTACTTAGCAAAAATCTGTAGACGGGATGTGGAGACACCAACCAGGTGCAGAGATTTACTATAGGGTGCAGAAGCCCCCAAACTGGTCACAGAGGCCCCAGCCGGGCTCAGAGGTCTATCTACCCACCTTCCCCAGTATCCCATGGGGAAAAGAACATCAAAGGGTCTCCCACTTACTGACACCCTGCCAACAGGATACAGGGCTCCAAAATACCCCCAGTCAGACTGGGGTACTACTGAAGTTTGGGGGTTCTGGGGCCCCAAAATAGTGATGCATGGGTCTTGCCTAAGTGATTTCAACTCCAACTTTCTATCAGCCAAAGAAAAACAAAGTTTATTAAAGATCTGTCACATTGGGTACACTCTGAAGGAATCCGAACATCTGTAATGATAATGTAAGGGAGCCAGATTGAATCTGAGCACCTGGGGTGACTAGAGGTTGCACACCAGTGTTCCAAATTGTTTGGGATGAAAAAATAACCCTCATCCTTAATTTAACAAAAAAATAAACACAGAGATCTCTTAGGACAAGAACATGAGTTTATTCTCTTCCCCAGGAGAAGAGGATGATCTTCCCCATGACTCATCATGGAGAAGAGGTGTGTTACAAAAGACAGTGAAAGAATTTATACCCTAATGTAGTAAAACTCCCATCCCTGCTGTCTCCTCTCCTGTTGGTTGAAAGGCAGACTTCCCCAAATTCTTCCCCAAATGGGACATCAAGAAAAAGGGGGGAAGGGTCACAAAGCAAGGGAGGAGGAGTGAGTCTGGGCTGTCCCTGACTCCCACTGCCTGGGAGGAGGGGCCCACTGAGGCGGGAAAGCAGACAAAGGAAAATGAAAGTGATTGACAGCAGCAGTGGAGGAGGAAAAGGGAAGTTAATCCCAAACTGCCTGAGAAGTTTTCACTCATCCCATACAGCCCAGTCCTTTGTTTTTTACACTGAGAACTTCTCATTTAATTGCTCATCTTCCCAAGATGGGGTCTCCAGGAAAGACGTAGTCCTGATAAAGGTCAGGTCCAGACTCTTGGGAAAACTGTCTGCGTCTGTTGTCTTCCTCTTCAGATCCTTTGGCTCAGAGGAGGGGTAATCTTCAGATGCCTAGAGTTCATATGAACAAGCTGGCACAGCCAGCCAGATCAAACAGGGTTCTCAGAAACATATGCTTTGACAGCAAGGATACATAAAAAGGTCCAGTTTCCCAGCCATGCAAGACTAGGTCCAAACAGTACAATTAAATAATTCAGTTTTTCTTAGCCACACAAGGCTAGGCTCAATCAATACAATAAGGTTTTCTCACAATTTTACAAAATTACATGCTTACATTAAGTCAGGAGCAGATTAAATTTCTTAGATGACCCACAATATGCTAGCATTTAGAAAGGTGATTTCATATCACCAAGATAACCAAGAAAACTTACACACAAAACATACAAATTAAAGAATCATTATGACCAATTTCCATTAACATACAATTCCTTGTATCCCAGTGATCTATTTAATTTAAATAACACTTTTGAATCCCAAATGCCTCATGTAGTTACACAATTCACAAAGGAGTTCTGCTTCTCCAGTTCCAATTTAGAGGTTACCAGATAATTCTGACTTTATATAGGTTGGTACAATCACTTAAAATTAGTTCCACATTTTACAAAGATCAAAAAAAAAATGATTTCATTTGCCCTTTGAAAATTACCAGACAGATGCTTTAAGAAATATTAATTTCACTCTTACCACTATCTTATAGTGTCTTTGTGCTAAAATCCAAACCTTTGATCTTATTCCCAAACATGCTCCAAGTTTAAATTCTCATAATAGACAATTTCTGAAAGCCAATCTTATGCAACTGTATACAGTTCTAGAGGAATCATCTAAGTCTGATCCTGATGCTCTCCCCAAACTTTACTATTCTATTCACTTAGACATCTATTGCATTATACTTTTGCCTTGTTACTAATCCTTTCCTCCTTTGTAAGGATGTTATCCCTACAGTTATTTATTCATTATTTGGCCCCAAATATTACTCCTAAATTAATTTGCTTTAAAAGAAAAAATGGGACAATGTAATAAATCTTGCCAGAAGGAAAAACGTCCTTAACCTTGTTTGATTCCAGGCATGAGTCACCTCTGATAGCAATCAAATTACTGCGAGGTGCTGAAAGCAGAGCTTAGGCATAAATAGGTGGGGGGATTCCTTTTCAGAAAGAAAACGCACAGTTAGGAAATAGAGTCAGAGAGGATCTCACCTAGGCAGTGTCCAAGGTCATCTTCACAACTTTTCCCAGGCACAAGTATCCACCATTAGCAGTTGTCAGCCTGCAGCCCCTGCCATTCCATTACTGGCCTTTATGACAACTGTTCCTGTAGTCAAGCTTAAAATTATAGTAACTTTTGCAGTCCCCAAAATTCTTAAATATCAAATTAATACATGCTAGTATCCTTCAGATAAGGCCATCTAAAATTTGATTGAACTATTAATTATAACATCAAGTTACAAATCATTCTGCCTTCCCAAATACTTCTTCACACTTTTTCTCAAAATACTTAACCCCTTTTAAAATTGACAAATGTATGCAGACCACTATCTAGAGACAGAAGGGGCTTGGATAAACTCCCATTTGTCCCCAAACCTTATCTGCCTTCCATATTTCTAGTCAAATCTTTATCTATCTTTCCATATCCCTCAAACTAATTATCCAGTTTATTCAGCTTTTGTTTACATTTTTAACAATAAAACAACATAGCTCATAAGTTATTCTCTTTTGCTAACATAACAGTTCTGCTGAAACAAAGCAAAGAGGTTAATGCCTAAAACCCACGAGCTGATGGATTTATGTTCTTGAAAGTTTGTTTATTCTTCCCTAATTAAACTCAGTCTGGAAGAGTGAGATACGTCAGAAATCTAAAATTTTCACTTCTATGTTCAAATTCAACTGTTAACTGTTACTTATGCCATGCAATAACCACAAATTCAGATTAAAACAGCAAGATCTCTTTTGTTGTACAATTTGTTGCCTTAGTTTCACATAGCTTATCTTAAAAATTTACTAAACATTAAAAAAAATAGCACACAATGCCTTTCAAAACATCTCTTCTAAAAATATTTACCTTTCTTAAAAAAAACAGTTGGAATTTATCCCAATGTTAAGAGGAATAATCAGTAAACTTCTACGAAAGAAAAAAATTAGTTGGAAAGTTTTAAACAATATCTTTCTTTTCCTTAAGGCAAAAATAAACCTTTAAAATTGGAATTCATTAAGCTAAGTTAGTGTTTTTGAGTAAAATTCCTAGATATCACAAAGTTTAGTCTTAAGCAGTATACATAACTTTTTGCACATGTTCTAATTCTAGATTAAAAAAATCAACGAGCAGTAAAGATTTATCAGATCTCTCATATGTAAGGAATTCCATTTATCATCATTCCTTCTTCAATCTAAACTTATCCTGGTTGAAAAAAAAACTATTGATACAAATCACTTCTATCTATTGTACATGAATTTGTAATTTTTCAGCAAATCAAGTTACTAAAACATGTTCCTTCCCCAGGCTGAATGACCTTGCCTAATAGAGATCGTTTCTAGGGGCTTTGGCAGCTATATAGCACAAGGAAAATTTATATGAATTCTAAGCAGGAGAGACTGGGGGAAGGGACGCACCCTGCTTAGCCTATTCTCATATATAGGGGAGGAATGTTCTGAAGAAGCAGAACTAGTCAGAATAACATTTTTATCAGTCTCCTCCCTTCTAAATACTGTAATCAATTAATAACTTTAGGCTTTAGCATGAAAACAGTAGCCCAAATAACTTAGTTAACAATCTTGCAAGTTTAAGCAATCTTAACTGAAACTTCCTTTTAAACAAAGACAAACTTGGAAGCTTATGATTTTTTTTTTTCGAAATACAATACTCCAAACAATAACAAATGTTACACTTTATGAGAAACTGCTTCTCTTACAACATAGATAATATAATTGTTTACCAGTAACACAATTATTATGCTCTTAAAGTTCAACTTCTGAATTCAAAACCAATTAATAACCAATATGGCAACCTTGATTCAGCTGGATGTATTTTTCAAATTGTTATGCACAATTAAAACTTGCTTTAATGCCACACAGTCAATCAACTTATCACTAGAAATTATTTACATTCCAGAAATCTTCAAATTAACACAAGTACAATCTTAAATGGAGTAGGCTTGAAAGATACATCTCTCTCTCTCTCTCTCTCTCTCTCTCTCTCTCTCTCTCTCTCTCTGTATTTTTTTCAGGGTTTTTCATTTCCTCAATAAGAGTTCTACAAAAACTCATTTCCAATTCACCTTGAACAGAGAATCATTCATAACTTACAGGTAAAAGTGTAACTACATGGTTTTCTAAAGAGCAGAACACAATGACATTATAACAGGGTTAGCAGACCTGATGAAGTAACATAAAATTTTATACAATTTTCTCCATCTTTTAGCTTCAGCTCAATTCAGATTTAAACTGCTTTATCTGACACCATTCCTGACTTATAATAGTTACTCAGTTTTTACAATATACAAGGATTTTACAATTTAGAGATACCATAATAACACAATGACATTATGACATTGATTGCATTTCCAAATCATCACCTACAAAAATTATTGATAGAAAATTGGGTTTACCCAGTACCGAGACTTTTCTTCTGCCCCTCCTCTTTTTTTCCAAGTTGGGGAAGGGTAACTGGAATTCCCTTCCCTTACCTGAACTTTTGTTACAATTCCAGCCTGGACAGACCAGGAACTATAAGGAAATTAATTTTACAGATTTCTGAAATCACAATTATTTCAAAAATATTATAATACTGAGGTCAGAGTGCCGAATTCATCATTTTCTATTACTTTGATGATATAATTCTAATTTAACAACATTTAGTCTAAAAAAATTTCTTTTGTTACTCCATAGGTAATACCCATTACTATTCACATACTAGATCAGTTTACAATATGCTGGCTAATTATTCTAACTGCTTCTTTTGGTTCCAGTAATAATTACAAATATCTTTACCATAATCTTTAAAGTCAAATTAACCATATCTCTGGAGGTAACAAACTTGAAAAATCATCGTACACAGTTTGTAAGAACTTTTTGGGTATCTAACAGCTTCTACATAATAATACCAAGAAGAAAATTGTTTTTAACAACAGAATTCATAATTTTATTAAATTACAGAATTTAGAAAAATGTCCCAAACATTATGTATTTAAAGTTTGTTTCCATCCCATAAATCATGTCAGGTTAGCATTTCCAAATCACTTTACACAGGAAATAAATTTTCTCCATGGAATCTCCTTTCAGTGAAGGCTCCCTCCCCACCCCCATAATGGTATTTTGGACAAGACACAGGAAAATCAGCCGTTTACATACCTAATTCCCTGACATCTACTTCACCCAAGAAGATTAGATGTTTTCCCTTTCTGAAACAGTTTACACACTAAAATTATCAGATCCCCTCTCTCACCATCTCCCACTGCTGAAATTCCCAAAGGGAAAGAGAGGGATTTTTTTCCAATTGCCTCAATTCTCTCTGGAGGGAGGGGGTGTGCAAGTCCTGTCCCCCCTTCCATTTCAGAAGGTGGAATGCTCCTCACCCCCCAGCATGTCCTGAAGAAATCCTTTGTCTCCCAGACCCAGCTAGCCCTGTCTTCCAGCCAGGCCCACTGCTTTTCTGCCACCCCAGCACCTCTGCAAAATCTCTAGCTTTCCCTGAGATAAAAAAAAAAAGAAGAAAACTCCATTTTTTTTTCAGGGAACTGTCTCCACATTCCTCCAAGTCAGAGACTCATTAGTAAGAAGGAGGTCTCCTTCTTCTACTTTTAGTCACCCTAGGAACTTATCAAATGGCATCCTTACCTTAGGACCCATAGGATATTGCTTTCCTTTCTGGGCTATATGCATATAGTCCTTCTCATCAACTGGCCAGACCTTTTGTCTCACTTTCACTACTGTCTTCTCTTCTATTCCTGTTCTTATCTAAGAAATGCATCTCTCTTTGGGATCTTCCCAACCCAAAAGCTGAGACTCCTCATCAAGTCCAGAGGCCACTGGAGAAAGCTCCTGGGTGTAACAACAAGCACCCTAGCATACCTCGGGCGGCTACTAGCACAGGTTCTTAGATCTGCTTTTCTAAAGGAAAGCAACTCAAAATGGGTTAACGGTTTCACTTTAATCAATCAAACATATATCAGTTA